>VXAY01002912.1:563161-660274 GCA_013399855.1 Oxyruncus cristatus
GCTCCTCCTCCCCCGCCCACCACCGGCGAGCGCGCGCGCGGCCTCCGCGGCGGGGGCGCGCGAGCGCCTCCCGTCCCCCCCCGCCGCTCCAGTCGCTTCCCCGAGGGAGCGCGCGCGCCTCTATTCTGCGCCTCACTCCTGTGTGTGTGCGCGTGTGTGTGTGCGTGCGTGTGTGCGTGCGTGCGCGTGTGCGTGCATGTGTGCGGGAGCGAGGGGGGCTGGGGGCGGGAGCGGTCGGCGCGTGTGTGAGAGAGCGCGTGTGTGTGAGACAGTCTGTGTGAGTGCCGGGGGCTGAGGGCGAGAGGGGTCAGCGAGTGTGAGCGCGCGCGTGAGTGACTGCGCGTGTCACTGCGCGTGTGTGAGCGCGGGGCTGTGTGAGGGGAGTCACGCGTGTTCGTGTAAAAGCACGCGCCTGTGGGGGCCACCGCGTTTGTTGACGGGGAGCGCTGGCGAGAGACAGAGCGAGCGCGTGCGAGCGTCTCCCTGTCCCCACGCCGCGGATCGCAGGCGCTCCCGGACGAGGAGCTCGGGCTTTGCCCGGGATGGTTGGGACTCTCCTCGGTCCGAGTCCGGAGGGGACGCGCTGGCGTGACACGTGGCGCTGCCTGATCAGTCACCGAGTGCGAGAAACACTGGCGGAGAAGTCACATATTTCTGAGGGGAAAGGGGAGGCTCTGATGCCAATAACCTGCAAGACCACTGAGATGGAAGCAACACCGAAAAAACGATTTTCCTGCACCTCTGCTCACTGTTTGCTTTAAACAATTCGTTTGCTTTGAACAGTGATAATAGAGTAGCTTTCACTTTTTGCGTCTACAGAGGCTGTCGCCTTTGGATACTCTTGGTCTTCGGGGAATTTGCGTTCTACTCGGTCAGTCCTGCAAGAAAAATTCTCCTAACTAAAGGTGGATTTTTTTGGTTTTTACCTAAGGGTAAAATTTGCCCCAGAAAAGAAAATGTTCATATCCAAAACAACCCTTCATTCCTCAGCTTGTTTTAATTCACTTTTGTCCTTCTCATACCGACCTTCCTGAAATTTTTTGAATCCAAGTGTACAGTTTGACTGCAATGTGCTTAATTTTGCTGTTTGAAGAACACCTGATAGCCTGGTGTGACATGGTAACCCTTCATAACAAGCAGTCTGCAATTCACACTGGCTTTTCCTTTGGGAGCCATTGGGGAAAAGGGAAAGCCAGAACTATGTGGGGGCAGAGTTTGAACAGAAAATCTACTAGTTACCAATTTTCATTCTAATGGCTTCAGATTGTGCTCTCCTACCAGAAAACAAATCAGCTGATTTCTATGCAACCCAAGATATCAAAAAAAGCAGCCTTTGATGGGCGTAATTGCAGAAACTGTGGAATAGCAGTCAGCAGGTGAAAAACCTTTCTCAGATTGACCAATATAGTTGCATCAAGTAAATAAGATCTTGTGGACCTCATCTTAGGAAGCCAGCATGTAAAATTCCTTCAGGAATTATTTTTACTTACTCTTAAAATTACAGTAGCTACCCTGTGCTGAGAGCTTCACAAGCATGTGGAATTATGCATCCCCAGGTCCAAAGAGCTTACAGCCCTCCTGCAATTTCTCAGTAAAAAAGTCCAAATTGAACATATTTTTGGTAATTTGCTTCACAAGCAGTTATCTTTTCCGTATTAAACTGAAAGGAAACTTAAAATGGCATGAGGGATTCTAAGCTACAGAATGACCTACACCACCCTTTCGGTGTTCGAACCCCTGCAGCTACGATGGAAAAACTGACAGGCATAGAAAATCTTCACTCCCCAAAAAATAACTCCACATTATTCTCTCTCCTTTGCCCCTTGCTTATTTTTTTGTGATGTTCTAATGGAAAATCTTTTGAACCAGAGCCGCAAAATGCATAAATGTCATCTCATCCTGTATTTCACAACTCAACATTTTGTTGACTTCTTCTCTTACAATCCCGTTATTTGTGGAGACTGAACAGTATTTTATTAAGGAGAAAGGGCTGTAGCAATTTATGCTGACATCTTTCATGATATCCTGGCTTTATTTTTTTGGCCAATGAAAGAAAATTGCTTCACTGCAAAACTTAGAGGTTCCTTATTACAGTGCTACTTAAAGCTTGAATCCAAACCTGTGAAACATGAGAGCCTGTTTTTGGCAGTAACAGAAATATCTAAACGCGGAATGCTTTGACTGCTCCACAGCCCTTTGAACGTCTTTCATCCTGGCCTCCACAGCTGCTATTTGGCTATTAAAGCCCTCTAGATAATGTGTCCCAAATGCTCACACACCATATTTTGCCCACTACTTAACCCATTTGACCCATTAGGGTCAAGAAGGAAATAGAGATGTATTGTTTCAGAGAAGAATTTAGAATTTGATGTTTACCCTCTGGCAGGAATTATCATACCCTTTTGACTCTTTACTACTTACATTCAAAAGCCGCTTATAGCAGAAATCCCCCTTCCAAGGATGGTCCTTAGGACTCTGCTGGTCCTGTTCAATCTGATGGCTTTGCGCCATTCCTGCAGTGCAAAAATTACTGTAAATCTCTTTTATCCATTTAATTGGCAATTACTGCACTTCAGCCAAACCTCACCCTGTTCCCAGTTTAGGGCAGAGAAGATGGGGACTCGGCCAGGGCTGACTTACGTCCCTGCAATGTCTGGCTAGTGATCATGGCCAGCTAGGCATAAGTTAGAATAGTGCCAAAACCAAGTTGCGTTATGCCAGGGATTATCTCAGTCTCCGTCAAGCCACAGGATTCAGAGAGCATAAAGACTGTATGGTGAGGCAGCTCCAACCCTCATACTTTTGGGCTGATTGATTAGCATTCACTAGAACTGGAGTTTATGACTCTACAGAGCTTTGAGCTCTGCCTTTGATGATACAGATCTCACTGAAGCTAAGGGTTTCTTTTACTATGAAGTCTTCTGCTCCTTTTTGTAAAACTGCAGGGACCAGGGTGGCTAATGTTGTGATAGTTCTGCGCTGATGCTGCAAGTAACAAAGTAGAGGTCTTTATCGGGGGTCTTTTGGTTTTGCTGGGGCTCCCACCCTGATGTTAGAGTAGTTAGAGGAGCAGACACTCCAGTATACAGAATGTGAGAAGAAGGGCGATGTGGTTTTCAGTCCACTTACAGTTCTGGGTGTACACATGGAAAAGAAAACCTGTAATCATTACTGGCACTACTACAATAGTGGAGAAATTATCTACTGCCCTGGTGTCAAGTATACCCAAATTTTTGTCTCATGCTCTGCAGAATTCTGAATTCTGAATTCTCTATCACTTTTCTGATGACTGTTTTAATGACGAAATGAACAGATGTTCCCACAGAAGTGCTTCTTTTGACTTAGTTACCCTTTTCACATCTAGTTATTGTGTGAAACTGTTGTTGAGCACTTAGAGTGGAAGGACTTTGAGACACTGTATATTTTTAAAGGAAGCTTTAAACTGATTGCTGGCATACTCAGCAAGTCCAGTGTTCTGTGTACTTTCATTAACCAATGTCTAGCTTGGATCAGTTGTTATCATCAGTTTTAAGACAGCTGGAATTCTTGACTACTTCTTTATTTGATAACTCCTAAAATATGTTTTCTTTGTGACCCTATAAATTAAGACAATAAAGTGTCAGCTTCTTTGCTGTATTTATCACAATTTGGGAATCTTATGATGTTTATGTATCTACTGGCACACCATCCAAGGTATTTTTTATGAAGTACTTTGTGCCAAAGAAATGAGCCAGGGGATTTTAATTATTATTATTACTTTTATTTATTTTTGGTGTACAGTTTGATTTCGTGTCTGTACATAAGACATAGTTAAAGATTAAAAAAAAAAGATCCAGTAAATGCAGCAAAATCTCTAAGAAATAACACAATTTTCTGAACTATCTCAGAGAAAATCATTAAAAGATCATGTAGATGATTGCAAATATTGATTGTAAAATAAAACCCGTTTTCTTTTAGGGGTGAGTGATCAAACCCACAATAATTAGGAGAATGTTGATTTACACGTAAAAGTAATATGAAAGAATAAAATGAAACAGCACCTACAGAGTTAAAAGTATATATGTCTAATTCCTGTGCTATTTTCATCACTGAGGTCTGTTTGCAAGTGGAATTCAACTCCATGGGAGGAGATAATGAAGACAAATAGTATGGCTTTATTTTTAAAAGGGGTGGATAATTTCATGGCAGCTTACAACATTGGTAACTGGGCAAGCTAAGATAATAAGGCTAATCAAATCTCATGCTTCACAGCACTAGTTCCCTGCGGGGTCAGGAAAAATCTTTCCACTGTATACAGCACTATACAATTAGCAAGGTTATTATTGGGAAGCAGAGGTACAACCTTCTAAAGAAACCAGCTTTTGCTGTTATCAGAGAACACTTGGCCAGACAGAGAAAAGAGCATTATTTTCTTGTGCCACTTCTGCTCCTCTACGCTGTCAGAGTTTTAGAATCACAATTCTCATGTTTGTTTAAAAAAAAAAAAATCTCCTGAACATGATTACCTAAGTGCATTACTGTCTGAAATCTATCAAAAACTCCTCCACCTGTGACTGGTATTCCCGTTCAAAAATAGTTGTCACTGACTAGACACAGGAATTGCATTGATTAAAATGTTGCAGGCTGGAAGTGCACATTTCCCTCTGGTTAGGTCAGTAATGTTACAGAATTTGCATCTTAGCAGCACTTTAGGCAGGAAGACATAGCCCCAAATGATGATAAGCTCTTAGCTAGGAGTTGAAATGACATGTGTTTGGAATATTTAGTTTGGGAAGTACTGTTCATTTTCTTTAATTGCCTGAACATATTGTTGTAGGTGTTCTGTGTGTATACTTGTATTTTATTTTCCATCAGTGTGTGCAGCAGGGAAATTATATTAGCAGCAATTTAAAATATTTAGCTATTTTTCTGCAAAATTTATGTTATTTATGTGAATGTGATACTCTTTATGAATTGGTGGAGTTTTTTCTTCCGAGGCGGAGGAAGCACAACAGCAGAACAAAATCCTTTGACAAAACCAATATTATGAAAACAGTTCTGTTTCCATGAGCTATACCTCAAACACAGAACTGACCCCTATCTCAAATGTATTTATTTTAAAAGTACTAATTGTTTTCAGGTGGCCTATACTTTTCCGCTGTGCGCATCCTATGTGTATTCTCAACTCTCAGCCCACATTCAGAGCACAGAAAAATCCACCAAAACATAACCCCACCGCCATTTTGAAACTTGGGTTGCATGAAAAGAAAATCTAAAAGCATAAGAGAAGCTTACACAAAGACAATTTCAAGACTTCTTCACAGGTGCAGTAGTGCTTTTCTTTCTTATATAAAGAATATTCAGCCACTGTCTTTCACTAGACTGCATGGCCCCGAGCTGTAGAAGGTTCAGCTGAATGAACTTGAATTAAGAATACAACTTTCATTTACTCCTCAGGTCTCAGAAACAAGTTCAGTGAAGGATCTACTGTCTACAGTATTCTCCTGAATACAGAGCTAGGCGCAAAAGTTCCATAGAGCTGAACCATGGAAGTGTTCTATTATTGAATAGGGTAGGTGATTTAGTGACAACAGACATAGCTGGTTTAGGTGATCAATGTCTTTTTTTTCCTTCATTCTTCACCAGCAAGGTCTCCCAGGGTTCTGTGCAAGGAGAAAGAGAAGTACCAGCAGCAGATGAAAATCATGACAGGGCATACTTGCAAGAACTCATCTCATGCAAGTCCATGGGACCAGATGGACTGCCCCTGAAAGAGCTGAGTGAGCTGGCTGATGTCCTTACAAGGCTGCTCTCTACAAGGTTTGTAAAGTAATAGAGATCAAAGGAGGTCCCTGACAACTGAAGAATTTGCACCCATCTTCAGAAAAAGGAAACTACAGCAGGGACAGTCTCACTTAGGTTCCTGGGAAAGTCCTGGAGCAAGTCCTCTTGGAACACGTTTCTAAGCATATGAAGAAGGTGACTGGAAAAAGCATGGATTTACAAAGAGTAAATCATATCTAACCAATCTGAAAGCATTTCTGTGGTAAAATGGCTGGATGTCAAGACTCAAGCAAGGCTTTAAGAAGTTAAATAAAATATAGCAAGTTTTCTGACACTGATTTTCACAACGTTCTTTTACCAGAGTTCACACATTTCAGTCTGGATGAGCGGACAGCCAGATAGATTGGATGGTCAGGCCAAGAGAGCAGTGGTTAATGGACTATGCTCTTCTCAGAGAACAGTAGCTAATCTAAGAAGTGGAGCACCACAAGGGTCTGTCCTGGAACATGTTCTGCTTCACATCATTAACAGTGAGCTGGAGGAGTTCACAGATCTGCAGCTGAGAGTGGGTTGGGGTACACTTGAAATACTGGTGAGAAGGACTGCTCTCCAGGAAGACCTTGACATAGTGAAAGAATGGGCCAACCACATGAAATTCAGCAAGGACAAATGCTGAGTCCTGCACCAGAGGTAGGCTGACTCCTTGCACTGATTCAGACTGGAAGAAGATGTTAGTGGTTGGGCAAAAATGCCTGGTTGGGCATCAGCTGTTCTGAAAAGGCCCAGGGGGTGTTGGTAGACAGCAAGCTGAACATGAGCCAGGGGTGTCTTCTGGCAGCAAAGAAAATCAACAGCAACCCAGCTTTATTAATATAAGAGGAAAGTCAGTATATCATTGTCCCTGATACTTGTCACTTGTTAGATCACATTTAAATGCAGCCTTCAGTTTTGGGACCCCCCAGTACAGCAAAGACATTGAATAAACTGAAGCAAGTTCAGCAGAGGGCCACCAAGAGGGTTGGGGGCTGGAGCACTTGTGCAGTGAGAAGAAGCTGGGGTAACTGGGCTTGTTCGGTCTGGAGCAGGGATGGCTTTGAGCAGGGAATAACACTAGCCTGGCAGTGCCTAGTAGGAGGTTATTGGGAAGATTGAGCCAAGCTCCTCAGTGGTGCATGACTGAAGGATGAGAAAAAATAGACATAGATGAAATCAAGAGAAATTCAGGGTGTAAAGAAAACAGCCTGAATTCATCATTAGGATGAATTCCTGTTTCATCATTAGGAAGCAGTGGAAGTGTTTTGCCTAAGTAAGTTGTATAGTCTTCTTCCTTGGAGGTTTTCAAGACTCAGCTGGATAAAGCCCTGAGCGATATGGTGTGCTCTCATAGCTGTCCTTTCTTGGACCATGAGGTTGGACTACAGACCCCCTGGGTTCCCTCCCTGTCTGAATTACTCGATGATTCAATGACTCAATAAGTTCACAGAAACTGCATCTACAGGGAAAGAAGACAGCTCTGGTGTGGTTTATCCAATAGAATGATAAATCTTAACTTATACTGGGAGCATAGGCCAGAATCCAAGCTACAACTGCACAGCTGTGCAGTAACAAGTGGGCTTAGTGCCATACTCTCCATTGTTTGCTTTCTTTTTGGCCTCAGCAACCATGCACTGTTGGTTGCTCTACTTTAGGAAGAAGGCTTGCATATTTGAAGTCTTTTTTGGCCACCAGAAAATTCTTAGTTTTTTTCCTTTCCATGGCCTCCTTCCCAGAAAAGAAGCCCCCCCCAAAGTGAAAGAGAAGCATGGCAAAATTGTGAAAATAATCCTTGTAAAATGTCTTGATGAGAAACTCATATCTGAAAATAATTTCTTGAAAGAAAATGTAAGAATTCTCCTACTTCACAATCTTGTCTTCAGTCCAGACACACAAAGATGAAATTTCAGAAAAATAGAATGCAGACATTCTCATTTCCCCAAAGGTTTCCTTTGTATTGTTAAAATTATGTCATTTACACACGCTTCAAAATTCTTTTACACTGTGTGATGGCTGTAAAGGGACCGTAGTTTAAAGAAAAATCAAGTCCCAAGAAATCTTTGTCACATTCAATAAAATCAGAGTACCAATGGAGAGAATTTTAATTAAAAACTTCAAATAAACTCCAGGGAATCAAATCATTTGTGAACCTAAGCATATCAGAAAAACCACGGCTTAGCAGCCTACATGAGTAGGCTCAACTCATTTCCGAACAGTGTTCTTCTTACAGAAAGTGTTGCCAGAGAGACTTTGTATCCTCATGCTTCAAGGCCAAATTAATTCTCAGCTGAGGGCAGGAAGAACCACCCCTTACAAGAGGGAAATGAACAGCAAATTAGCAGCTTCAGATTGCAAAGTCCTGTTCCCTAAATTGCTGTTGTAGCTCTGGCTACAGAAGGCAGTTCCTTCTCCAAACTCTTTGGCTGCAAATCTTTTCAAGACAAAATACACTGACGTTCACATCTCCAGCTCAATGGAATACCAGCAAAAAAATGTGTCTCCAGTGAAAATCTATTAAGAGATAAACATTGTCAGTAGCAAGCATTGCTGCCTGTTCCCTGCTATCTGCCATAGCAAATTCATTTAAAGGAACCCACAGGTCAGTCTGGCAGAGAGGTCAGCAGCATCAGAAGACACTTTTCTGTAGAATGAGGATGTAAAGACCAATACTGAAGAAACAATACAAGATGGTTTAAAAAGGTACATAGATTCGAAAGGAGAACAAAAAGGGAAATAACTGCTGATTAGGTATTTTACTTTTTAGAAAGGAATCATTTACTTACAGCCACATTTAGGGATCAAATTCTTATGACAAATATGATACCATGGAAAGAGTAGTTAAGGAATTATTTCAACAGTATTGATCTTACATAACTTCCATTTCCTCTTTAATTTTCAAATGCTTGTAAGACTGTAATATGTAATTTTAAGATTTGAGCCCATCCTAAAAGTCCTAAAAGTATTTGAAAGAAATCTGATTATGGCCACCAGAGCAAAGCAGACTTTAAAAAAAATAATTGACTGTATGCACATGTAATACAATATCTCCATTTAAAGACTAATTACTTCTACTGCATCATCTAAACAGACCCCAAATCTGTACTTTTTGTTCCCGTAGTTTAATTCTTTCACAAAATTGCTTCTCATTTGAGAAAAATTGGCTTGTAGGACTAATGGAATCCTTTTGTTCCGAGTTTTATGTCCAGTCAAAACACCATTTTTGCTGTGGAGTCCATTTTGGAAAGCCAGGGAAAATATAGCCTCCTGAACCTCTTTGTCCAATTTCTTCTGGGGAACGGGGATTGTTACAATACAGATGTATGGAGTTGTACTATACAAATCTGTCCGTGGGAGCTACAGACAAAGCTCTTATTTCCTTTGCCTCAGACAAATTTCTGGCAGAGGAGGCAACTGAGAACAAGCTGACTAATTTGGGGCAGCATTTGCCAAAGGGGAGGTACAGGCTAGTTACTTTATGTTTTTCACAGGACTAAGGCGGTTGGCAGGGTTGAATTTCTGCTTATTGGCTAAACTCTCTGATGCAAGATATTATTTTTGCAAATCACCTAGGAAATATGGCAGAATTTCCAGCGTCATCAGTCTTTGAGATCCTTCAAACTATCAGAGGTATGGTTCATCTTGCCTTGAAACAGGGACAGGGACTGTTTGACTTTTGAGATTCTTTGCATTCCTTGTTTTCTGTAATTTACAGAGAATGATTTATAAACCAAATAGAAATTATATTTATCCAGTGTTTTACATTTCACTGGATTACTAAAATAGATTCTATGTTCTTTTGCACAAAGCAAATATGTTTTAAAGAGGCTTTACTATATAAAGGAACTTTCCTTTTTACGATATTTATTAACTATATACCCTTTTCCTTGTTGTTTTTCAGACTTATTTATTTACATTTAAGATCCATAAGGCAAGAATTATCTTCACTGTGTGTCTAAACAATGCCTAATCTGTTAAAATTCTACTTCTGGTTGGCCCACAGGCACTTCTACGAATAAAATTTACAAAAATAGTAAATTGTGTTTTTTAGATTCTGGCAACATTACATACACGAAGTCCTCATTTTTGTTTTGACTTCACATTTTAGCAGACCACCTCCTAGGTGTTCTGTAGCATTTTTATGGCTTTCAAAAGCTGTGTACACATCACAGGGCTTCCTCTCTGCTTCTTAAATATTTTACTAAAAATCAAATGGTGTAAAGTTCAGGACTTGTTTTAAAGCAAAATTTAAAAGCAGCAATGCCTAAAAGTCACAGCTGAGTTAGTTCTGTCAGACAAGGGTAAAAATCCTTTTTCTTTCTGTTAACAGACTGCCAGTGATTGTAATAACATTTCCTTCCTACCTGGCTTTTCATTTCTCATTAAAGAAAAAAACCCAAACCAACCAAAAATTGAATACATCTTCAATCAAAACTGGAAGTTGGCAGTAGTAGTTTCCCAGGCACAAGATTACTCAAAAGAAAGCTAAATAATAGTGGTAACTACCTGTAACTTGGTAGTGTGTTGGACTTCAGCCTATTAGAGACCAAATTACTTTATAAACTCGTGTATATGTTATGCAGAGATACTATCTATTTGTCTGTCAGTCAAATATTGGAATCTGGAGGGGGAAAGGGAGAAGGAAAGAGGACATGCCATTGATATTCAAGAGTGCACAGCTGTTTCAGAAAAAAAAAAAAGACAAGAAGTAAAGGAAGTATTCATCTGTAGGTTAGATTTATGAAAGTGGTGCACAGAATCTGGCCATGTCATAAGGCCATGTGATTTCTTCTAATAACAACCTGATAGTTGTTTCAGGCCTCTGAATTTATATCTTATCTAGATTCCCATCTGTGTCTGAAGAATGCAAGACACGGGTCAGAGGCAGGGAGAAAGTGACTTATAGCAAGGCCAGGTGCAACCACTCTATAGACACAAAGGCATACTTAGCCATGTGCTACTTCCACATCCTGGGATCCCAGCACTCTGCACCCACTGGTACTATTACAGAGGCTGCATCTCTTCTGTTTCAGTATCTGCACCAAGTCTCTGGATGTTTGGGCTGGGCTGTCTTGTCCCAGTACAGGACAGAACACAGTCCGCTACACACCCGATACAGAATCCAGGACTGACTTTCAATTCATTAATGCTTCTGGGAAAGATGCATCCACCTTCAAATCACCAGTACCGTGGCTCACAAGAATTCATGTTTCCACTTGTACCCCAAACCAGTACTGGTAAGGCCAGCAGTTGAGGTTTTGTGACAGCTAATATGTTCATTTCTTAATCTGGAAATTAATTGGGGTCTTCCAAATGCAAAGCACTCGATGTCAAAGCCAGGCATAAAAGCCCAAACACCGAATGCTGGTATCAGCTGTTAAAAAAATTAAAACAAGTTATTAGAAGTTGGAATCCATCCAAGGCTCAAATTCTTTCCCCAATGGTGAAGGCTAACCTCTGCCACTTAGAGCAAACCCAGATTTTTGCAGGGTAACTGTGCCCTTCACAGCTCCAATCTCAGGAGTAAGACCAACCAGAGAAAGAAAGGGATGCGAAATCATCATAGGGGATATGGCCTAAATTAGCCCTTCCAGGATAAGAGAAGTGTTTCTATGTTGAACTGAAAGCCAACGTAGAGCTGGCAGTCCCTACTGGGGATCCATCCTGTTGCTGCGATGTGCAGCTGTCTGCTCTCTTCCACTCACAGAAGCAGAAGGGAGCATATGGTTTCGTACATTTATCTTCTGTGGCATGACCTTTTTACCTCTGCATAAGGGAAAAGGAGTATTGAAAAAATCCTACCTTTTCAGTGCATTAATAACCAAGTGCAAATTTGTAATCATCTGAACTATATACTTGAGTTTGATTTTTATTTAACAGAAATCTTAGCCCAGCAAATATGATTTGCGATTATCACATTTCCAGTGTACTATATTAAAATGGCAGCTTAAAAAAATCGTTACAGAGTGCACTAGAACCCTCTCCTTTTATAGCAAACTATTTTTCCATAAATAGGAGTATGAAATCATTGAAATAGATTTCATTAAAATGGATGTTTATTGATAAATATTAGAGAACCAAATTATTATAGGAATAGCACACAATAAGGCATGTATTACTCAACCATTAGTACAGTTTTTGGGTAGCTGAAGTTCCCCAACCTTGAGTTTTTTGAAGCACAGCAGGTGAAGTTTAATAGACCATTAAAACATGGCATCTTGTGTCTTTCTGCAATATATTATAGAGTGAAACAGCCTGCATTTCACTGAGAGCATATTGACTGCTTTTGGCCTAAAAAATGGATGAGAACACTGTGTTCCATACATGTTGAGAGAACCAGCAAATTGTGGCATTTCTCCCTGATGACACAGAACTTCATGGAAAGATGTGAGTCATACTGGGTAGGAAACTGTTGCCTAAATGAAGACATTTTTGACATTGCAGGCTGCCTGCATGGTGTCCAGCTGTCTTTCCAGAAGGTGCCAGCCTCTTCTAGATCTCTCTTCATCTTCACTACCATTTCCACCCAGATGTCTTACATACTTCGTGTCATCTGAAGGACTTCATATGCCTACTTGCTGGCATCTGACTGACTATCATTGCAACCTCTAGCTCCTATAATAAATCTTCTAGACTAACACAAAAATACTTCAGCCATGAGCTATGGATAGAGAGACATATGGATAGAGAGGTGGATAGGAAAGCTCTCTCCAGACTTTCCATGACACTTTGATATTGAGGCATTCTGGTTCTCCCAACATGATAGGAAATAAGTAACTGAGTTGCTTCAGTGCCATGGAGCCAGGTGAGGCAGCTGATGTGTTTCTCACCAAGAACTTTTTCTGCCTCAAAGATTAGTTTCTGCGAGGTCTTCTCCATGAGTTCTTTGGCTCTTTCTAAGAAGGGACTGAACTAAGGAAAACTGCCAACTAACACCTTACTAAGCTTATGTATTTCAAGTGTCTTCTCTGTCAATATCTAACAATGACAGGAGTTTCAACCCGATGTGCTGAGATTTCCACATCCTGTCACAATTCAGGCAGTCTTAGCAGAGCTCCGAATTGCATTGCCACAACTGCTGCAGATACTGGAAAGAAGGGGAAAACTGGCCCTTAAGATAGAACAGATTAACTTAGAAATGTTCTAAATGTGCCTGTTACTCTGGTGGTCTCGACACATATTTTCTTGTTTTAGTGTATAAACTTCTACAGTATAGGGTTGTCTATATTTGTGTCTAGTATTTTATCGGATCTTAATAAACATATAATAATATATTATCCCAAACTTGTATGCTGTGATAACTTACAAATATGGCAAGGCTTTTGAGTTTTCTAGTGCATTAAAAAAAGATTACATTAGTGCTTCAAAAATAGAATGAAGTAAATAAGCTCTGACAGTATAAAGAAATGTTGGAGAGAATAGAATCAAGTTAGTAAAAGAGCATCTCTGTTTATTCAGAACAGAGTTTGATGTTCTAACTGTTAAACATTAATGTATTATCTTGATGGATTTTGTACCTACACACTTTAACATCACAGACAAAAAAGCTTTAAAAATAGCTCACTGTAATACGTGCTTCATTTATTAAAAATGTATGGCCAGAATAGATTGCATTTTTCATCGTCTTCACATTCTTGTCACTGTTCTCATAGTGAAAATCACAGATTCTGTTTTAAAGCAGAAAATGAATTGCAGTTGTCGTTAAATGTGGGTGTTTACAGATGTTATTAATTGACAAAATAGTACACTGTTCTCAGCATGAGAATGCTTCATTTCTAGTCTGGAGAGCTGAAAGCTGCCCTGGAAGAAGACAAGAGCATTTAGCAGCTTTTGAGACATGAAGAACATGGCACAGGAAGAACATTATCTCTCTCTTGCCTTTTTTAATTAATAACCTGAAAATAGTTTTTACTGTGTTTCAAATCTTTGATCAAATTTCACCAATAACTTTGGCAGCCAAAACAAGGCTCTAATCCTTCTGATAACTCTTATTAAGTGTTGAAAACAGGGAATGTCCAAGGCAGATGATGAAAAGAAAAGAATGCAAAAGATTCTGTACCTTGTGTCCCCCTTCTAGTTCTGCTAGTGGCCTAACCCCAACAGCTCTCATTAAATTCAGTAAGAGATTCGAACTCCATCCATTTCTAGGGATCAAGACATCAATTTATAGCAGAAATGTTCTATGTAAAATACATTTTATGTAAAAAATAAAAAAATCTTTCTTATTTAGGAAATATTTTGCTTCAGAATTTTTTTAACTGCTTTGTATCAATGGAAATCAGAATCAGCACTTTAAAATTATGATAGGAAACCGAAGGCAGGATTGGCCTGTAATTATCTTGCTCATTCCAAAATAATCTGAATCTTAATAACATACAATTGACTGTTCTCTTTCAGGAATCAAAATACAGGCAATTAAGACAGACGTTCCGTTAAAGCAAGTATGTGTGTAGATTCTGGCAGGTAATAGAAAATGGGAAAAGCACAGAATGAACAATGTCTATATTTAATTTTCAAATTAACCTGTTAAGGTTTTTCAAAATGTTTCTCTTGGTTTAACAGGAAAAGATAGAATGCCTCTTGTGGTCAAAACACTGTCTTTTAATTCCCTTGCGTGGTATCCTAACCCAGCACATTTGAGTAGTAACATTACTTATCCTCTATACATTTCAGTAGCACCAAATAACACTACTGTGACAAACACATATATCAAGATGTCCCTCACTTTTTTTTCCTTGTCTGTTTTTTCATATGTTTTTTGTTGTGTCTTACTAATTTTTGAAAGATAAAGGCAAAAAGCAGTCTGTGTAAAAATATCGAAATGAGTTAAAAAAAAAAAGATGTTGCACGCTGAGATGTGTAGCTCATATCTGCACTTCTTCACACTGCAAAACCACTTTCCAGCATCGTGGTGTTTTATAAATATGTGTTTGACAGCTCAGTAACAAAGTATATTCCCACTTTGGGTGGAACATTGCAATTCTGCAGGATGTTGATTCATTGTGAGTTAGTCCAGTTGGCAAGTTAATTAATGTCAGTCAAAAAGAAGAGTTATAAATATCTTCATACACTAAACTCTTTGTTTTGCTTTTGAGCTCTAACGCATATGATGGTTTTGACCTGGGCATAATCTTTTGGTTAGCTTGAATTGTGTCTTGCTTAAGTTGATCATTTAAACAGTTACTCTTTTTTTAACACGGTGGCTCCTACTGAAGGGCACCTGAAATAACCCTCCCTTGTGGCTTAGCGGGAGCTTACAGGCAGATGGTGTGTGCTTTTGTGCTGGAAAACGCTTGAAAAATCACAAACCAAAATGCTTAAACTAAAATTCCACCTTAGTCACATCATATTTCTTACAGGATTCTTCAACATTGATTCCCAAACTGGGGGTCTGATGAACATTGTCAGGAAATGGCTCTATTTGGTTTACAAAACACTGGAAAAAAACATGATTTCACCAAATCAGAGTATTATTCTCAGATGAGATGGCAGCAGCACTGTGCTCATAGAGCTAGACAGGGAGAAACACTGCAATCATGTTTGTGCAGCAGCACTGCAAACACCTTAATTTGCATTTGACCGTTTGTGGGTCCCCGCTCCATAAAAACATCTGCAGACGACATGTACATCATTCTATGTCCCTGAGGGAGTAGGTACCAGCTGACAGCTCTGTGACTACACCTCTGAGCTCACCCAGCTTGGGCTTAAATTTAGCTTTGCTGAAAGTGACCATGGAAGTCTTCCTACGTCCTGCCTGAGAATTTACATCAACAGCAGTTTTCAATGAGCTTTTTTAGCTGGGTTCTTTCAACTGAGACTTTCCTCTCAACAGGTTTTTTTCTTCTTGGTGCCTCTCTCTTGTTTTAATGGAAAATACCAAGAGCTGCTCATATCCCTGTAAAACAGCTGGGCAATGGATGCAAGCATGTGGTGAGAAAGAATCATGTACAGCCAGAGCATTTCCCATCAGCCAATCCCAGGTGCCTTTGTTCTCTCTGTTCACCGCCACAAATCCTTTCCAAGCCCTCAAACTGAGTTTAGAAGCTCAGGTGCTTACCACAGAGCACAGCCTCCTACTCTCTGAGCCAAGTTCAGGAAAGACAGGCTTTTCAGTACCTCAGATAAATTACACACATTATTTATTGGCTCCCACATCTTTCCATTGATTGTTATGTCAGAACCTAATTTAACAGTAATGGAGTGACAGGGAACACAGGGCACCCAGGGGCTTAAGGCACTTGTGTTGTTTTCTGAAAATAGCCTGAATCATGTTGATATTTTCTCTCTAAGGAATGAGAGAATATACACTAAAACCAGAACTAAACATTTTGACAAAAGAAGTCAAGGAGAGTTTTGCCATCAGCTTTAATGCAACATGATTAAACTGTAGCTGGACAGCTGCTAATAGGGTAAAAACCTCTTCATGTGTTAATACACTTTCACGACATCCGGATGTGTACATCTAACTGCCCAGGAAAGGACAACCTTGCTAACCTGAGTTGTAGTCTTTTCTAAATTGACAGAAGTGCTACTCTGTCTGCTACTTTTTAATATGGAGCAGATCAAGTGACATGCCAGGAGGACATCTATTCCTTATATTCCATTTCTTATTTGAAATATTTATGTATCATAATAAATTGAGAAGAGCTTTGTTGGTAGAAAAACATAATAAACAGAAACATACAAGTCTAGAGATGCACATTCTAGGGAAAAGCCTAACTTTCCTGTGAAGAGAGCTTCACAGAGCAGCTGAAGTCAGATTATTAGAAATTTGAATGAATGGTTTCTCTCACTAAACTGGAGACTACTCACATCCTGAAAGTCAGCTAGCATCTGGTAGAGCATCAGACGCATAACCATCCCATTGGAAATAAAATCAGATTCTTCAGTGTCCTGAAGTTAAGATTCTTTCCTTTGTATATAGACTGTTGTATCACTTTTTTGGTGCCTTACAGGAAGATGAGTCATTAGGAGAAATGAACATGGAGAAGGCTTGACACTTTGGCATGAAGAGGATAGGAATAATGAATATGGGTGAGG
The DNA here is from genome assembly GCA_013399855.1 of Oxyruncus cristatus. NCBI lineage: Eukaryota > Metazoa > Chordata > Aves > Passeriformes > Cotingidae > Oxyruncus > Oxyruncus cristatus. The sequence goes on from VXAY01002912.1 coordinate 579,995, forward strand.
AGATGGGAGGAGAAGGCAAAAGAGATGACTAGAGTGCTGCTATTGCTTGTGACTGACAGCCTCAGGAAAACTAATTAGGGCTGAGGAAGCTGATGAATTCCATATGAGAAAATGTAGTTTGAATATTAATAGGCTCTGCTCCATTATTGTCCAATTTTAAATCTGTTAAATTTGAAGGGGCTTAAAATTTGAGGAAACACATTTTCTTATTCTTGTGACCTGACTAGCAATGCAAGGATTTGGAGATAGTACTTTTTGCAAGGGTCCAAACCCATGTGTGTGCTGGGGTTTAGCACATACCTAATGCACAGCTGAAGTCCCACTTACATAATATCTTTTTTAAGGGTGTCCATGACACTTAAACAGAGAACTGGGCTCAATTTCTGAATAAGCTGGCAATGTCACTCAGTATTTGCCATCAGACAAGGAAAAAGTGTTGTACAGTGTGTTTTCCATTTGTTTTGCTGTTATACTGTTTTCAGGATAATGATTTGCCATTGCTTGGCTCTGTGATTCATTTGATTGTTTTCCCTCATTTCAAGATGAATCTTAGTTTTTAATCTGTTTGCTGTCATGTCTCATTTCACTGAAACACACATATTGCTCTTATTGCTGTGCAATAGGTGCTATATAAATAAAACTTACTATTATGATCATTAAAGTAAAAGAACCCATAGTCATCTGTTACACAGTGAGCTCTTTGCCAGACTCAGTGTTCACGTTCACAGCCCCTCTCTCCACTTCTGCAAGTAGTGCTCTGGTGAGATGGTGTTTCTGAGCCAATACTGACTGAGAAGCACCAAGAGGGCCAGAGTAAATGGAAGCAATGGGGCAGATTTATCACCGATACTTCCAGAGAATTACAACTCACTTTCCTCCGGCAAAAACCAACAAAGAGGATACAGATGAGAGTTTTGAGCTCATGAGACCTCAGGGAAAGGAGACAACAGATTAACATTTGGGTGAGAAGCCTCCCAGGAGCACCTGTAGCCACAGTCTGACAACTGTATTCCCCTGTCTCTCTCCTGCACTTACCTGCTGGATGCTGTCCTGCCTCAGCTGCCTCCCAGAGGAGTAAAAGCAGCAAGTGCAGAGACACAAAAGCATCTCCCCATCTGCCTTTGCCCAGCTTTTCTTCAGTCAGGCAACACATGGAAGAGGACACATGGGGATATGGGATGCAATTCTGATGTGCGTACAGCTGGAAAGGACTATAGATCCTCCTACCAACAGCATTGCTGTAATGGAATGAGTGTATGTGTTTGAGTGCTGAATTGTAAACTGAACTCCTGGAGATAAAAATGTGACAGCAAGCCATGTCTTGCTTTGCTCCGAAGGATGAGGATGCCTGACATGTTCACTTCAGAATGACATCTGCTCAAAGATAAGAAACCTCAAGGAATATATTTTGGAGTGCTGTCTGCATGGGTGTGTTGGGAGGTAGGAGGCAGAGATCTCACTTACATTCTATTAATCAAGTTCTGATGTAAAACAGAATATGTTTTGTGCAAAATTAGGCCAAAAAATTAAATGTGTTTCCTGGATGCCTCGGTAAAAAAAGGCTGATCAGTTCCAGGGGCTCTATATCTGCTCTTTCCAGGGGCTGATCTGTATCACCTCCAAACATTCATTATATTCTCTGGACTCCCGAGAGAGCCTAGTTAGCCTGCATTGGTCACATCTTGCTGCTACTGCCACTGTCTCTGCTGGCATGTAATGTACCTTCGGGCACTAGATTTCCTAATTACTTATGTTCTTACTGCAAGCCAAGACTAGCCATATTTTACAGTGTTCCTGAGGGAATAAATATATTTAGCCTGTTGAAGCTGAATGCTCTCTGGCTTCTTACAGGTTTTCTTATCATTCATCCCAGCCGCCAGCTGGGGTGTAGTGTGATCTGCTTCTATTGGAGTTCTGATGAGCATCCTGAGGACTACATGCAGGGTCTATACCAGGGAGCTTGCATATGCATTACAGGGGTATCTCAGAGTGGGAAGAAAAGCCTGGCTATGTGTAAGGCACAGGGAGAAGGAAACTGCCAGGCTGCAGTAGCTCTTTGTGAGATGGAAATGTTATTTTAAGATTTAGGACAGGACACGTGAAGGATTTTAAAGCCCAGTGTATGTTGTACTGGGCAAGGGAGCGTGGAAGGCAGGACAGCTGCTTAAGGAGACAGGCTTCATATGATACAGTCTCAGGTTGGCTCGGAAAGAGGAATTAGGAGCAGGAGGGGCAGGAGATGGTTGAAGTATTTGGAAAAAAAGCAATGCTTGAGAGCATACAGAATACAATGTATGCATGCAGTGCCCTTTAACATTGACCTATAGAGACACAATCCATACCACAGTCTCCTCTTTCCTTGCAGGACTGTAACAGCTGCTGGTGGCACTGTCAGGCTGGGAGAAAACTCTCCTGAGTCCTGGCAGTGGTATCACCCATCGTGACACCAGTAACATGCAACATGTTTGCAGAGTGCAATGTGAAGAACTCCTCACCTGAGAGTATTTGGAGGCTGGCAAGAAGTGTATGGTGTAGAGAAATCAGGACACAAATGCTCTCAGATACCTTTGTCATAGTGCAAAAGGGCATGGGAATCTGCAGAGCTGGAGCTGAAGTGTGGACACGTTTGACATGGGGCTGAAGCACGCTGTGCCTACAAGGCACTACAGTGTGGACAAACTGTGTGAAGCCAATTAGTACAGTGAATTTAAGTGCTCACTCATTCTCACTGCTCCAAGCAGCATGGCTGAGTCACTCCCCACTGAGCTGCTCTCTCCACTAAGGCTGGGCGACACTGGGAGTTGTGTAAGAAACCACCCAGCTTCCTCAGAACTTGGTAACAATAACAGGACTGCCTCAGTTCTCCACCCTAACTCTCTGCAGCGCAAGGGTGGCAGATTACTGAGATCCACTTCTGCTTTTTTGGTGCATTTCTGTTCTGGCACCTGGTGAATCCCTGAAGAAACACTGTATGATAACGTGCAGCAGAAATATTAGTGTATTTTTAATAGTGACAGCTTTTTTTACCTAGGTGGCAAGTGATCCAAAACCACTTCTGTGTTTGTGCAGGAGGGTCAGAAAAGAAAGCTGCCAACTGACTGTTTTTAGTTAACATGTCCCAGGGTTCCCCAATGTCAGCTTTGTCCTGGTTTTTACAAGTGATCCTCTTTTTAATCCAGTTTTTCATAGCCACCCTCAAGGGTGGTTATAACTCTACTGGTTAACCGATATCAGCTCCGCAGCACCTGCTGCACCTTCCGCTTTTCCTATCTCCATGCTCTGCCTCCCAGCAATCAGAGGGCAGTGATTTTTTGCTGGCAATCTCTCCTCAGCAAGGAAGAAGCATCCCCAGGGATGCCTGTCTTGCTGGAGTGGTGCTTGATTCATACCAGGAGCATTCTGCAAATTTACTGAATTTCATTAATGTGCCGAAGGAGAACAGCACAAAAGTTGTGGCTTCCCTCATCCTAACAAGAAACTTTTCTTTCATAAGTAAAACCTAGGTCTTTTCTGTGAAAAATACTTCTACTTGCTTTGATGGAACCTTTAAATACAACCTGACAACATTTGATGCAAGGTAAAAACTATCAGAACATTTTAAAAAATGGGTCTGGATGTATTGCTGATCTAGACAAACTGATGTTGAATCATTGCCAGCTCATGTGGAATGCAATTATCAAAATGTATAATTTTAGCTGTTTCCTGGTTAAGTACAAACCCTGCAAGAGTTGTACATGTTCATTGAGTTGTGGTGTACAATGCTGAGGGACAATTCAGCATGGCTCCCAGCTGCTGAGCACCTGCAAGGCATTTATGCTGGTCTGAAGTAACCCTTCATGTCTCATAAAAAACCACCTTACACACTGCGGGGGTTGTCTGGGAACTCACTTTCTCAGGTTGGACTGTTGTTTTTAATAAAAACTGCTGTTTTTCATTTTGATTTTCAAGGAATTGAAAGAAACATCAACAAGAAATACTGATATAGTCTCAAAAACAGCCCACAAGCAGGAAAGCCGAACAAGGAGGATTTGTGGTTGAAGATACCTGATACAGACAACTCAAACATCCCTGCGAGTGGCTATGCTGCTTCAGAGCTGAGCCTCCAGAGCCAAATGGCTTGACATTGATGGATCCAGACAGACTGTGAAGACAAAGCTTGGGCTTGCCTCTGTCTTTGGGTTTTTCTGCCAGGAAACCAGGATGCTTTCTTCAAGCCGGAGGGAGCAGATGAAACAAAATTGCAGACAACTGAAGATAAGCAGGGAGCGTCAGGGAGTGAAAGTGCAACCACAGTGAATGAACATGACTGTGTAGGTGCACCTCCCAACTACCTCAACCACTGTGAAACATGGAATTTGCTGAAAAGATAAGGAGGTTTAGGCAAGGGAAAGACTAGTTAGCTCTGGACTGAATAATGGGGAAGAAAGGTCTTCTGCTTCAGAGAAAATCCTGCATCTTGATGAAAGTGATTAGTTAAAATTTAAAACAAATTATCGTTTGTAGGACTGAAGAGTCTTTCCTACCCACAAATGTGGATGAAAAAGGGGAAGATTTATGTGCAGTTGATGAAATTTTACTTGCCACTGAATCTTGAAGACAACTTCAAAACTGTCGTATTCCGACTCCCATGACAACTCGCTCAAGAACTAGGATATCCATCATGAAATCCATGCTCTAAAAAAATTCCTCTGCAGAATTTCAGCTACTTCAGCTGAGCAATTCAGACTATCTATATCCCAGTAACATCTGGTATATGTGTTTGTTGCTCAGCTTTGGTTTGTAAATATGTTTGCTCTTAGCAGCATTTGTTAATATAATTTTCCTTGTATGAGTGGATTATTTTTCACTGTGTGGTACAGTTAAGAATTTCCTATTTGTAACAACATATCTTAGCAGTTCTGTCAAAATATATGCAATCGTTTAAAGCTAATAGGCATCCAGTATTAAATTGCACTGAATGTTGGTATGTTCTAGATTTAAGTAATCCTGAGCAGAGGCTATTGATTTTACTGAGCTGTGAATGTTCAGCACTTCCGAGACCTGGGTCCATAAAGTGGTGTTGTTTTTATAATTGTCCGAACTAATAGCCTTAATGCCTAAGAATTGTTCTTTCCTTTCTTGAAAATAACAATCACGTTCTTTTTGTGATTCTTACATTCCCTTTTGGCTTGCCAAAAGACCAGGATGAATGACTACAATTTCTAGCATACCAAAATTTTAAAAATAGCATGATAAAACTGGTCTGGACGTAATCGGTCTTTATCACATCAGAGATTGAAACTTCCTGGCAATTGGAGAAAAAGTCATTAATACGCATAGCCTTGTATTAGCCAAGCCAGATTTGTTTTAATTTTCCTTTGGCAATAGCAGTAGCTCCTTGAGACTGCATAAGCAGCTACACCTGAGCAGAATCCAAAAAGGACACCTTGCTTCCACCCACAGAAATGTTAACTCTTGCATGGTGTCTGTGAGAGAGCTCCCAGTACTTTGGTGCCAGGGGAGTCCTCCTGACAGTCACACAACTAAAACTGACTGTCACATGCAGTATAACCCTTATTTTACCCAACACAACTGTGAGTTATGTTGGGTAAAACACCACCTGCACCATATGCCATTGCTGAAAGAATTCTTGTGCTTTTCAGAGGCAGACCCTCCTGGTTTATTCTGCCTGTGAGAGAAGGAGCAATGCAATACTCCAAATGCAGAATTCATTGGTGGTATGAAATCAGGTATTTGTGGAGACATAAATAATATCCTGAGGTAACAATTTGGTTCTGATTCAGCCCATTTCTAGGCAATTGTTTTTTTCAGTCTGAAGTGTCTCCCCCAAAACATGGGGTTTGTGCTACTTGTCAAAGATGTGAGTTTGAAAAATCATTCAGACCCTCCCTTGTGGAGCCAGTTCACCTGAACTGTTGGGTGATGGTTACTCCCTTGACAATTCCTTTCTGAAGATGATGGCAGAGCTACCTTTATCCAGTCTTTTCCCCCACCAGCACCAACTATTTTTGTATTCTGTTCTCATCACAATTCTAGTGAGAATCGTGCTTTGCAAACTAAATAGGGAAGAAAATGCAGTACTATCTGCGTTCATTTTTATTTTGCTCGCAGTCCAACCACTCATCTTAAAAACTTTGAGCTTTTCATTTTGTTTGAAGCCAGCACATTAAGGTTCATTTATACTTACAAAAATATGTATGTTGAAGTTGTTGTTGTTTGGAGCATCTGTTTGTTATTCTTTGACAGAGCTGTCACTAGAGGGTCCATTTTGAGCTCATTCATTGAAAGCTGTGGCAGCAACAGCAGCCAGCCTTAGCTCAGTTCTGCCTCCAGAGATTTGCAGAGAAGCTATTTGGAGTTTATCACACAGTTTTGCAAAACACTACAGCCTCAGCAAGCTGTCATAAAGAGCCTCTCTTTCCAACTGGGCTCGTTTACAAGTAGTATTTTATTACTCTCTGCTCTGTTTTACCCTACACCTAGCAAAATCTTTCTTCACCTCTTTTACTCTGCTGATAGATTGAAAAATTCTGAAATATGACTCTGAAAAATGCTTGGTATTTTTAATGCATTTATAATTCAAGAACTCTTCAGCCCCATTCAGAGTGGAGCTCTTTGATGATAAGCTCTTCCACATCCTGAGCCCCCCTGGACAGGACCTGCAGCCGAGAGTCTTATCCTGAGCAGAGCCACTTCCCAAACCCACTCTGCAATCCTACGATTAGTTCCCACCCATGACATTTGCTGACAATCAGTCCGTTCCATCTGCTCTTTTCATAAGAGAATTTTTAACTGGAGCACCAAAAGCCACTGGTTTTATCCCATAAAGAGGATATTAGAGCAAATAAAAAAATCCATGAGGCTGATTTCACTCCTGTACCTTGCTCTGTGTACATTGGCTCTGCCACAAATCTGTCTCCCAGGGGAACTCCACTGGGAGCCGGCCCAGCAACTCCACACTACCCTTTCCCAGCATAACGTCACTAGGGGTTTGAGGGTGTTCTGTGTTAGAAGCTCAAATTTGGTGTTGTATCAGACTTGTCATCTTAAGTACACTAATCTGCGTCAATAGAAACCTAGTTGTGCCCAGCCCACAAGCTCCTGGCACTCCAAACAGCAGTGCTGCCGAATCTCACCATTTTATCTCCAGGAACATAAGCATTTGGTACTTTTCCCAAAGTCTCAGTTCCTTGAGTCAAGTGATTATGTGCACACACCAGCTTGTAAAGGTGAAGAGCCAAGTTCTTGCTACCACTCTACCCTTTCCAGCAGACCTAAATGCCATGGGAAGAGAAGCAATATGCTCTATTTGACAGGTAAAGTGTAGTGGATGACGTGGTTCTTGCAAGCCAGGTGCACACTGCAAGCACATCACTGAGGCTCTCAGACACACACACCAGGAGCAAGAATACAAATGAAGGAACTGGGTTTGTGCAGCTGCCCAGCCCCCTGGGGATGCTATGATTTTAGTTCCATGTGTGATGCAAACCCATCCCACAATGCTCTGTTTTTTGACTGGGAGAGAAAAGCAGCTGCCGCCTTAAAGTTGTTATTTTGCACATGACTGCCTTCTAGCTAAGCTTCCCTCCCTTCCAGCGCTTACAGTTAACTCCTGCTCTGTTTTTCTGTATTTCATAATCCTCGGAGGCAGTGTGTCCTCACATACTTTTTCAGTCAAGAAGGAACTGTCCTATCCCTATACATCACTTTCATCAGTCATATGAATTCCATGTGAGACTTAAAAACCATTGGCCTGCATGGAATTCTTGTACCTATTTAGTGGCAGTAATTCAGGTGATTTTTCTCTTACACTTCTTGTTCATCCACATTAGTGGGTGACAGCCTGTAACAAATGCATTCGTACTGGGTAGATTTCATTAGCATAAATTCCAGCTCCTTCATGAGGTAATTAATACCAAACATTGCTGTCATTTTATAAGGTCATAATTCTGAGAACCATTTTTTTAACCCGTGTAAACAATGATGATTTACAGCTTTGAAGATATGTGACTGAAACCTGCACCTCTTTTTTATTCAGAAGTCTGTATTCCTTATAAAATGAAGTTTTCTCGAAATCTGGTCTATAAAGCAGAGTCAATCCGCGTTAATTAATTTTTTTCCTCTAAGACTTTCTGGTACATAAAATAGTAGCTCCTTCTAAAACCTTATATTTGTTTCTCTGATGTCTGTTGATAAAGCAGAAATTTCATGGTTGCCAGCAGTAAGTTTTCTGAGTGATCACACCAAGAGTTTCACCTCTCTTTTGATCAGAAGAACTCAGCTTCCTTCTCCAGCCCAACCTGGTCCTTCAAATTTTTTCATTCTTCCACCAAGATAAGTTTTGTTTCCACACAACTTGAGGAACTTAGCAGGTAGGTCTGTTCTTTCAAATTTCTCTTCTGACTCAAGAAAAAAAGGAAGCTGAGAATATCATACCCAATTTAGAAAACTTTGCATGACGTCTGAAACCTATCAGGTCATCCAAGAACCCCACTACTGAGGGCTGCCAAGGAGTTTGGCCATACTTGCAGTTAGTGTTAGCATTAACCAAAAAGGTTTGTGTTTCCTCTCTGTCCCTCCCCTCTACTTAGTAATTTCTGCCTAATGAGAAGTGTAATTGATGGTACTGCTTGCAGTTGTGAGAGGAAGGACAGCCTTCCCCACACTGCTGCCTGAAGCCCCATCCATCTGAACATGTGTTTCTGGATCTCTTTCCTCATGCCCTTACCAGACTCTGGGATTGGGAGCAATGTAGGGTGGTGGTACCCACCCTCTTCTGGTACCCCTGGTGACATGAACCCTGTGGGTGGAACTATCTTTTGCAGGGATACAGAAATCCTTAGTGGAGAGTTGGTGGGGACAGGGACCCCAGTACCCCCCGGGTACCCCAAGCCTGTGTCACAAGCAAAGGCTGGCAGGGGTCTCAGCTGGGGGCTGGGGGTGCAGATAGGCAGACGCGACACCCGCCCCCTGTTTCATGCGGAGTATTGAAGGGCTCATCATACAGCAGCTTTTGATCACTACCCCGTTTGGATGAGAGCCAGAAGCAATGACGTAGACATGAAAGCTTCTGTATCCCAAAAGCAATCCCGTAAGCCATCCAAGTCCCTCTAAAGCTTTGACTATTTGCTAGCTGAAGAGTTTTAGGTTGGCTATGTAGCACAGATAAGAGTGAAAGCACTCCTGTAGAGAACAAGAGCGTTCCTTTTATTTTGGATGTTCAGTCTGTTTCCTTTCCAAGTATTTGTTTGTTTGTGCTTGCTCTGCCACTGCCCTTCAGCAATTCATGCCCACTCCATTGTAGGGGGAAAACTGGCTGGCTTAACTTCTAAAAATGTACTACTGCAGGTATCTCTTTTGTTAATTCAAACAGAGGAATCTTATTAGTATAGACTTTTCTGTTTAAATTACATGTTTATGCTGCTTGAGTTTATGGACTTACATTAGCTTTAATTCTTACACTGAAATAATCAGTAAAATGAAGCTGAAAAACATCCAGTTCTGCCAGGGTCACATTTTTCAGCTGAACTGCTAGGGGGATATTAAGAGTGCTTTGGCTTTTTTTTATACATTGTCATTTCTCCTTCTCTCAAAGTCAGTGGAGGAGTAGTATTATGTGTTTGTTTTTTCACCTCTTCATAAAACTCAGTGTGTTCTACCGCCTTCGGTGTGGGGGCCCAAGTCTGCAAAGCACTTACACACGTACAGAAAAATCCTCAGAGCAACTCCCGAAAGCAGCTGATTAAAATCAGACTGATTTAAGAGGCAAAGAATATACCAATCTGCCTGATTTTAATCAGCCTGTTTCAGGAGATTGCTCTGACACTCGATCCCAGTGCTACATGAATTTGCTACTGCAGCAGGGTCAGTAATGTGCTATCTCTGGTGAGATCAATGGGAGTTTTGCTACTGACTTTAGTGGAACCATGATTCACCAGTGATATAGCTGGGGGTTATCTGATTTTGATTTGACTACTGCAGCATTCCCCGATTTCTCATGCCAAACATGGATATTTACATGTATTTGCCATCTGTGGGCATCACTTTCTTTCACCAGATAACCCCAATGCAAACAGTAAGTTTAACCATTTAATCATTACAGACACTAAATCTAAAATGATTCTACTAGTGAGGGCATAACATGCAGATATCTGTAACACCATTTCATTCTTGAGCAGATTAGTCTTTGTGAAGAGGTTTGATGAACTGTATAAAGGCCATTAAAATCACTATGCAGGATTTGAGTGAAATAGAACAGTTCACAGATGTGGACTCTTATGCAATGATTTAAGTTCGCAGAGAAAAAGGAGATCTCTATCAAAATTTTAGATGCACTCTTTTTCTCAGTCACATATAGATTTAAGTAAAATCACACTCCTTAGCACTCTCGCCACCACATTACAGTGTTTAAAAGATGCCTCTTTCAATGCATAGCTAGAAACATGCCAATTCACTGCTTGATTCACTAGAGAAAGGAACGATGCAGCTTGCTGTTAAACATCTTTCTCTGATCTGCTTCTCAGTTGAACCAGACTGGTGTTGCATGCTGTGTAGCTGGTAGAACTGGTCTAATTCCCTGGTGTGATAGTTTGGGGACTTTAAAAAACAATTCTATACTGGAAAGTGTGCAAAGATCTAAATAATTTAATTTACAGTTCATATGTACAAGAATCATAAATAGAATTTAATTCATTAATATAGTCATTTGGCTACATTCACAGCAATTTGCAAACCCATTAAAAGCTCCAAGTCAAATCCTAAATAGAAAGTTGAGGGTGGCTCTACATTTAATTTAAAAGCATTTTTTTTTTAACTAGGAGTCTAACTGTATTGTGGGCGGTATGCTTCTACTGCTGAATAATTTCTGAACATCAGAGCCCTCAGCACTTCAGAAACGGTGCTCAGCAACTCAAAGAACATGGACCTAACTCTAGCAAGCAAGAGAATTTTTATCATTTAATGTTAATGAAAACCAATTTTCCAGTAAATATTCAACATGCTAATGAAACTCATTCTGGTGGTAGTGGATTTATGCTCTATTTATTACTTTTTATTCAAGCAATTTCAATTACCCAAAGAGAAATGGAGATTAACACACAAGTTTTTAGTCTGAGCTGTTGAAAAAAAAAAAAACAACCTAAGAACTCTATAAATCTGCTTGAAATTTCCTTTAACTTTACGTTTCCATCAAGGAAAGTATTTTAATGAGGAAACGAAAGTGTAAGTATGTCGTATCTGAAGTTTTGATTGAGTTTGTTGATGATACCTGAATAGCAGAAGCAAAGTACAAACGAGGACTTTGAAATAAAGACAGTGAGTCAGCCAGCTGACGAATGGCAGTTCATATGCAATTGGATACATAATCATATGGAATATTTTGTCCTAGCTTCTGTTAATAAGAGAGTGCGTGTGAGAATGTGCATATGTGAATACTGAGCTTAAGACTGAGACCCTGGAACCTGCATCCACAGTTGAATAAGTCTGGATGTGGTTGTGGTCCTGATTTAGCTTTCAGTCATCTATTTTCATCAAGAGTCGCAGCGCGCAGAGGGGTTGTTTAATTCAATCTGCACCTGTGGAGGTGGCAGGAACTTGGTGGGGAGATCCCAGCTACCTGTGCTCCAGTGCCTGAAGAGCAGTTTCTCTAGGCAGATACTGATATTACCAAACTTGCACTGTACCCCCAGGTCAGAGGCTGCTTTTGACAATATTTGCTTTAACTGTTTGTTCAGGGCTTTTTTTTTTCCATTTGCCAAATTAAATGAGTACATTAACAAGTGTCCTAATCATCGGTTAGTACAATATGATGTTGGTGGAGCAAAGTACACAATTAAAAGAGCTACTCAAACTGGCACCTTCAGCCCTGCTCTTCTCATCACTTGGAAGAAAGAAATCTGAAAAACTTGGCACGTTATCTCTAAACATTGCCAGTGGTACTTCTCATATACATACAGCCAGGATCAATGTAAGTTACTGGCTATACCAAACCATTCAGAAATATAAACACTACTAACCAGTTGACTTACAGCTCAGACAAAGAGGAATTACACTTTCCGTGCACTTCCAAGTCTTATATAAAATATGAGCTGCTTCTGACTTCAGAGTAAATATGTGCTTTTGTTATCAAGCACCTGACATTTGCAGGATAAATCCTGTGTGAATTTTAAAATAGAGAATGAAAGTGAAAATCCTTCTCATTTGATGAAAGGTAAACTGAGTAGTTCCTGGGAAGAATAGAATTTTCTGCTCCTGAAAAGAAGCACCTGGGTATTGTCAGGGCAACTTAATTGTCCGTTTCCAGCAGATAACAAGAAACGAACACTACACAGCTCTGTTTGTGTCACTAGTGTAGATCACGAATCTTTTCCACAGAATTGGGCATTGCTGAGATAACTCAGAAACAGACTTTAGGAGGAAATTAAATTTCTCTGAAATATGATGTTAAAAACTTCCAGGCCTACACAACAAGATAACTGAGAGGCAATGAAAAATAGCAATTTCCCAATAAATTTGGGGTTTAAATCAGAACTGTAATGTTTACTTCAATCTTTTTGTATTCCTGTCCTGAGAGATAGAAAATGTTTATTGGTAAACAGGTTGGGTGAGAACTCGAGAGCACTTAAATCCTGTTTTGAAGATCTGATGAATTTTACTTCATAGTCACTGTGGTTTGAAACTATTGCCCGTTCTTGGCACAACAGAGGGAACGAGTGACTGAAACTGCACTTCTGTGGCTTGGGAGGGATAAAGAGCAAAAAGCAGTTCCCTCATGCTATGAGTCCACTACAGTTAAGCCAGCAGAGAAGGGGGATGTTTTTTTCCCAGAAAAAAATTATTCACTTCCATAGAGAAATTCCTGCAACACACACAAAACCATATTTTTACGATGTAGGGGCACCGCCATTTACGTTAAAACTAGTGTGAGAAATGGTGGTTTTGGTACTTACTTTTGTAAGTTCCATATCCAGTCAAAAGAATAACAGGTACAATGAAACAGAATTAGATTATGTTTTACTGACATTTATTGGTAAAATTAACGATGTATTAATGCAAGACCTGTGCATTGCAAAAACTTAAGCCCTAGTGACCCAAGGTTAATATTCATGTATTTAGATTCCTGTCAGTTCCCGGATTTAGGAAAAGCCTGGGATTTAACAGAGTGGTTAGAGTAATCATAAGAGGCTGCTGTTAGAAACGCTGGATTGAGCTTGAACTGTCAATCATGTCTGAAAGTAATGTACATATAAAAATGAGGTTATCAGGTGACCGTGACATGTCTTTTGTCATCAGCTAGCCAGAGCTTCAAGAGCTACAGGCTCTTGAAGTAGCAAAACTCTTGGAGGATGGGTCAGAGAAAGGTCTTGGAAAGCCCTGCAGATTCCCCAATGCAGTGCAGACTGAAGAGAAATGTCTGTATTCCTGGGTGCTTCTGTGGCAAACATTTTTCAGTTATTTTTTTCAGCTGAAATAGTTCTTTAGAAGTGCCTATGTTAACAGAAGAGAAAGTCGTAGTAGGAAATCCAAGCTGATCCCTTCACAGGAAAAATCTTAATGTAGCCATACAACTTCACGGATAAGGAAGGACGTTACTGCTTGTTCAGTACCACATATAAAGCTTTATAGAGGGAAAAGTTTCTTTTCCAATTATATCAGATGTCTATATATTAATGATGTGGGGAAAAAAACCAAAGAAATATTAGTGTCTTGGTTTTTTCTGGGTTAGTTAATTTTCTTCCTAGTAGCTGATATTTTGAATTTAGTATGAAAATAGTGTTGATAACAGACTGATGTTTTCAGTTGTTGCTACGTGGTGTTTATAATAAGTCAAAGACTTTTCAGCTTCTCATACTCTGTCACTGAGAAGGCTGGAAGGACACAAGAGGCTGGATGGGGACACAGCTGGGACAGCTGACCCAAACTGGCCAAAGGGATATTCCATATATATGATGACGTGCTTAGTATATAAACTTGAGGGTCTGGACAGGGGCCACTGCTTGGGAACTGGCTGGTGGTGAGGAATAGCATTGTGCATCACTTACTTTGTATAACCTAATTTTTCTGTTGTTGTTACTATCATTATTATATTATTCGCATCATTATTATTATTATTATTTTTCACTCCATCCCATTAAACTGTCTTTATTTCAACCCAAGAGTTTCCTCACTTTTGTTCTTCTGATTCTCCCCCCCATCTCACTGGGAAGGGGGAGTGAGTGAGTGGCTGCATGATGGTTAGTTGCCAGCTTGGGTTAAACCACAACAACTAGAAAAAATATGCAGAAGAAAAAAAATTTGTGTTCCTGAAGGACTGTACTATGATCCTCAGTATCAAACCGTTCCTCTGATTTTGAGTGGGAGGGATGAAAGCCTGACATAATCTGGGGCAATGGCAGGGATCACAATTCCTCCATAGCACTGCCTCTCCATCAGCTGGTTAAAAAACAAGATGCTCTGAGGTATTTCAGTGGGCCTGGGGTAATCAGTGAGGCGGGAGAGACAGATCAGGAGACCAGCTCTTGTCTGTAGCACTGTCCTCAGCCAACCCCAGGGATTTCCAACTGGAAATCAGAGCTACGGCTAATGCTGCTTGACACAGAATTAACCCTCCCAGGGTCTCCTCTTCGCTTCTGCAGAGCTGCCGTGGAAAAAAAAAATCTGAGTTGGACTGTGTGCTCCCCACAGGTTTGTATTGCAAGGAAGACTAGAAAGACAGAGGAGAAATGGGAAAGGAGAATCCCTTAAAAGATCCATCCTGTGGCCCCACAGGACACAGTCTGAGGGAGAGTCCATAGTTTAAAATTATATAAATATCATATATCTTCCATATCTCACCCACAGGAATAACAATGGTCTGCAGCAAAAAGCAGTGTGAGTTCTGTATCATCATTCATACTGGTGTATTTGGATAGAAACTAGAAAATAAACTTGGAGTTTTATCACCTTTTCAGACTTCAAACGTATGCAGGCACTGTTTTCTCTCTCTTACAATTGTGAGCTAAAGCAAGTATTTTATCTGTTATAACCAATTTACCACTGCTCGTGAGCATTACAATTATTTCCTCCTCAATCATTTGATCATCTTACTTTTTAGGTGCAAGTCATTATTTTGTAGATTGGCTAATTTAACATGCACAAATCTCTCCAGTAGAGAATGGTAACAGGAAATTTTACATCTAGAATAATGTGAAATTGCTCTGAACTGCACCAAGGCATGAGACACTTGTGGTGTGGAGCCCCTGGGATTTCCTCAGATGCAGCATCACTGAAGCTCGGGTCCCCCACAGTGTGGCAGGGACCTCAACGTATGAGGCATTCCAGCTTCACTGGCTTCCTGGACATAAGTGCTTCCTCTCAGGCAAGGACAGCTGGTCTGATGGTGTCTGCCATCAGAAAGAGTGCAAGCAGGCAGGCATTTCTTGAAGCTGGATGAGAAATACAACATTTCACACTGCAAAAAGGAGCCCTTCTCAGAACCTGGGTGAGCCAAGACGTGTCAAAGAATCGCAAGCAGCAGACCCTTCAGCTTGAATGTTCTCTCCCCCTTGCAATGAGACGGAGGTTTTCCGCCCTGTGAACTAGCCAAGAGCCTTTTATCAAGAACTCAGTACGGTGCTGGACCTTCAGCTAACTAGAGCGTGTCAACCCCAGATCAGTCCAGAGCTGCCTCAGCAGGTAGAAGGGCTTAACCTTCGCCCATGGAGCCTCAGTTCAAACTTGTTAAAATTTGCAATCAGTAATATAACAGCACAGATTCTTCCTCTGACGCAGAATGAAGAATTTCCAAGGGATGTTGAGCAAATCATGGGTTAGACATTGCCCTGGAAACACCCCTGGAGCTCCCTGCATACGCTGCTTTTTTTTCTCTCCTGAAAAAGACATTTTTGCAAGCCATGCAAGTGAATGAATTCAGCATATAATTCCAGAGTAGTATGCAGCTCTTCTCTCACCACATACACAGACACTGTTTTTAGTGCATATCATCACATAGTGATTAATGGCAACATGGCACATACTCCAGGGAACGCAGCCAGCTTAAACATGAAAACCCACATAGACTTAGATGGACAGACAGGCATATAAATTTTATTTATTTTGTCAGCCAAGCAAGAAAACTGTAAAAATAAGAATACAAAAATCTGCTCTGATGTTTGCTTTACTCAGGGATAAAGTGATTTAACAGAACTACCAACCATGATTTTTTCTGAATAGGGTTACACACACTGGCCTGTCACCGCCCCTGCAGCTAAGCCGTGCTCGGCACAGAACCAGATGCAAGAGAGAGAAAAGAGAGAGGGACTTTCCACTGCCTATTCTTTTCTTTTGGTATCCTCAAGGAGTACCATGAAGATACTGGCCTCAGGAACAACCTCAGTCATGGCCACACCTAAGAGGGCTGTTGAACAGCAAGGGGTCACTGACCTATAGTGGCATTTACATTGTGCTGCCTCCTCCTCACCCACCTGCTCTGTGGTGAGAGCTGTCACCCAGTATCCTGCTGGGATGGAAGGGCTCCTCGGGAGACCATTTCAGTTGCTTTATGGTCTTGTCTGTTACTCAGGAGTTGCAGAAGTGCCACATATATTATAAGCCTGAAGTTTGAATTCTGTATATATTTCATTTTTCATAGCCATCAGAGACTATCAATGACAAACTAGCTCTCCAGATATGAAATGTTTAGTACCACTGATACAAATAAATGAAAATGACAAAGGTTTGTGCCATAAATATGAAACACAGAGTGCAATCGAATTAGGTTATTTTTACATCTCAGATTAAAATTGCCCTTTCTCCTTAATTTTTCTCATTTTAACTTAAATCTTTCAAGGTCAGTGGTTCTCTGGGGTAGTTTTGTGTTATCTGATATGCCCTTTCCTGATTTTCTCATTAGTATTCATCAAAAGGATTTTCTCCTAACCTTTTTGTCTTCTTTAATACAGGAATTTTTTTCCTGAAGTTGTTTCAAGACAAACAAATAAATCTCTTTTTAAAAGAGGTGCTTTTTTTCAGGGAAAGATTGCTTTCTGTCAGAATCGTTCCTTGTAGTATGGCATTATAATTCAGTTTTGCTAGCCAGCTACAAAAAGAAGCATTTGTGAATAGGGTTGAAAGGACAAGAGAACAGAAATCAGAAGTTTAATGCCATTCAAATGTGTTCCTCTATGTAACATTTTTGTGATCACTTTCCCCTACTCTGAGTAGAGTCTCAGAGGCTATAAAATATATATATAATATACAAGTATTATAGAATATACAAATCTTAGTTAAAGTCCTTTTGAAGGAACATAAAATCCTCCATTTATGCAGTTTACATGAGTCCACATGAGCACTTTGAAGGGAAAAACACATACAACATACTCATTTCATGCTGGGAGGAAGGAGGGATCCTTTGTTTTCATCACAAGAGATATTTTTCATAGCTGTCGATTCATGGCTGAATTTTAAAATATCAGATTTCCAAGGGAGTCAAAGGCAAATATAAAATCCCTTACATTATTCAGGCACACCCTTGCCATGATCCATGCAAGTATTTGTCTATCTTGGATGCATTTTCTTGTTTGATGTTTTAAATCAAGCCAATGTAGAGATATAAGACTATCCAAATTATCACACTGTGCTACATTTCTTTACATAAACACTGCCATAATTTTTACGAATGAACTCCAGATAATAGGAGACAATAATGAACCCCTTTTATAGTATAAACTTCATATTCTGTGCAAATCACAATATTATCAGAAAGACAAATTTCTCGCTAATACATTACGGACTTTTCAGCTATTTGAATTCAACAAGGGTATTAGAATGATAGTATTTTAAGAATAGACTCACATAACATTTTTCAGGGTAATCAATCATGGATGAGGCCCATCTGTCACATCTAGTCTGTATGACTAATTGTTAGTGGTCTGTAATTGAAATTTAGATTTATTAAATAAACAGAGATGCCATTATAAATGCACTAATTCAATATGTGGAGGAGGGACGGCAGGATATGAAACTGGGCAGTAGCTTCTAAGCATTGTTTATGTTTATACATATTCAGATGAATGTGTTCCCATCTACAACTGGGCCAATCCTTCTGCAAGACACGTCAGAACCGGCTGGCAGATGCCTAAATCATGGCAAACTTTCTCTTTCTCATTTTTCCACATTTCAAAGGGGGTTGCGAATGGAAGAAGGCTTAGGCTTTTTTGGGGATTTAGGTTTTATAGGACGTCCTAGAAAAAAAAGAGTTCCTTGTTATCATTATAAAATATGGTTGGTAAGCTCCAGAAGATGACCTGTGGTTTTATACACACTGTAACAGTGGTCAAGGTCAGCAGTATGCCAAAGAATGTGTATGCAGGCAGCAGACAGGTCTGTTTTACAGACCAAGGATGAAATCTTAACCAGATTGATGGCAGAGCTCCCTTTAACTTCAAAGGAGTCAGGATTTCACTCCTTGGAAGCGAAAGGCATTTCTGTGATATGCTAAGCGTCCTCAGCTGGCATCAGGTAAGCTCATCGAGGAAGGAGGTCACTCAATCCCTGCAAAATTGAGTTCTTCATCCCTAGAAAGCAAACCAACATCTTCATGCTCTATAAGAAAGTATTTTCAGGATGACTATACAGCTAATTTTTCTTCAGTGGAATAAATAACTACTGAGCATACACAGATGTCATCACCAGATGCAATTTCTCCGTTGGTGTCATTATAGAAGTGGAAAAATTGCTGGTGAGCTCTGCATTGCTTTATTGTTGCTTTACTTTGTCACTTATTTTAGCAACCCCATATTTTTTCTGCTAATCTGTTTTATTATGGAGGTGTTTTATCTTTCTGTTTGGAAAATAAGGCTAAGAACCAGATTTAATCTCAAGGATATAAGATCACGCCTTCTATGAGAGCCTGTAATTCTTTAATGAGTGCAGAATTAACGTGTTGATAACTGCAGAATTAACATGGGCAAGAAGAGGGAGATATTTTTTAGCCCTAGGATCTTGGTCCTGCAGCCTCCTGAGCAGCTTTAAATTGCAAGTACTATCCTGAAAACTCAGGGCACTTGGTGCCCTGCAGGGACTGCCAAGGATTTCACAGAACTGGCACTTTCAAAAGAGTGCAGCTCAGTGTTTTCAGAGATGAATTTTGGGACTCCTGCCACACAGAGGTTTTTTTCTGAGTTTTTTCTGGTTGTTTTGAAAGAGCTACTTTTTTTTATGTAAGAACTAAACCAAATCCACTCGAAGTAAAAAATGCTCATTTAAATAGATAACCACTTACAGCAGATGTACTAGAGACAAGTGTCAGAAAAAAGGCTGGAAATGCTAAGGCTATTAACATAAGAGGTCAAATCAGACACTGCTCTTGGATTTGGCAGAGCCTCCAAAAACAGCTTATGACCAGAAAAGTCTCCCTTTTGATTAGGTATGTCGTTTTTGCTTCTCAGCTCTCTGCCTTGACCCTGTTTGTAATGGCTGTGGCAGCACTTCTTTCCAGAGCACACTTGCAATTAGGGTAGGAAATTTTGTGGGGCTGTTAGAAGACTGCAAGCAGTTTTCACACTGAAATAAGCAAGACCAAGGGCAATGTTTTGGAGAAAAAACCAGTATATGAGTATGGATGTTGTGGTTACTCAGTTGAGAGGAATGAGCAGCCACTCTGGGAAGAGAAATCAGATCCCATCTTTGACTGCAACATTAATGCCCCTGATTCTGACTGCTAAACATAGAGCAAGATCTACAGCAAGATCTACACCCATAATTATAATGATCATGCCTGTGTGGTTGCAGCTTAAAAGGATATTTTCATATTTTACTAAACATTCCCACTGTTCATGAGAGACATTTTTTCTTAAAGTGTGAGCAACACAGTCTTTGAAGCTCAGTTATTGTGTCAAGTGAAACCATGGATAAACCGTGAACTTATTCCCACCTAAGCATATAACTAGAGAAGCACAGAGTGGCCCAGGCTCTTGCTGAAGGGGAAAGTCATCAAACAACTGCATTTTCCTGCTCATACCATTCCAGGCTGCAACAACTGTTTGTTTTAGGATCTAGCAGGCGTTTTACCCACTTTGTGACATGAAGCCTTCCCTGCGGTGTGGAGCTCATACAAGGCATTGCTCTTTCCCAGGATTGCTGAACTGTCACATTTTTTATTCTCACTGTAAGAGAGAAACTCTACCATTTTGAGTAATCTTCTGTCCATACTTCTTTGGATACTTCTTGTTGGCTTCCTGACTTAAAGAGTTTATGATACTTTTTCTTTGTAAGACAGTGTCACAAATGTTAGCAGTCTAGGTCCGGTCTTCATTAGTCTTTTGTTCCTTTTCCAAAACTGGATCTTCTCTTCTTGGCTCTTTATCACTGTTATGGTGACTCATTTATATTTTGAATCCTAGGATTTTGCTTACTTTATGCTGGCAATCCTTCTTGTAAATTATAAATTATCAAAACAATATAGTATTTCAGAAAAGTGTGTGAGATGAACAGAGGGGGAAAAGGATTTTGTATTTCTTTGTTTTGAAAACCCAGTCTCCTGCCTGCTTTTGCTATCTCAGTCTTCCATCAGGCTGTCTCTCTAAACCTGAGGCATACTGTTTTAAAAGCCTTCCAAGTGACATGGTAGTAGAACTTAAGGAACTTGAGAAACTCGAGCTGACAATTTCCAAAGCATTTGAAAATGTTACTCTCAGCCTCAAAGAACCCACTACTTGAGCTGTCATCCCGGTGTCATCTCATGCGATCTTCTGTAGCGGGTGCGTGCCTTTCGTTTCGCTGAGCTGCATGCCACAAAATCCATCCTGCACTGCATGCTCCCTCTGTGGAATCCATTCCTGCTCACCAATCCTCAAGTGAAGGCCAAATTTGTCTTCCAAATCTTGCAGACTAGATGCCAAGCTATGTAAACTGGCATCACACTGCTGACTCAAAATCATAAAAGACAAAAAAGCTTAATACTTTAGACTGAACAGTCATGCAATATTGATGCAGTGCTCACCATGGGGAAAGATCTTTTGCCTTATGCCCCAGTCCCTGAAACGTAACTAAGATCTGTGGCATCAATAAGCCATGAATGAACTGTCTGATACTTTTTTGTAGCTATTTTAAGTTCTTTTTCCCCAAATCCCAAGCCTGGTTCGCTCTGCCCAAGCCACCTGCTGGGAAGTTGTGTGCCTTGCAGCTTGTAGGCTTTGCAGGCTGTCACTCAGTGTTTCCTGTCATAGGATATCAGCATCTTCAGATCTGGTAAATAAAAATGAGGTCAAGCCTATAACATTTTCCACTGAGTGAAAATACATAAATGTTGCCACTGTGATTAAACTCTCTCTTTTCTCCACTCATCTTACAAATTTATTGCTTACCCGCAAGCTTATCAGAATTGTAATTCATTCAGTTTTGCACCTATGGCTCCTAGTTTTTATCCAATTATTTCAGCTCTCTGGTTTTGTAAACTTTTATTTCTCAGGCTGTGCCCCTTCCCATCAGGAAATGTGTTCTGGGGTCAGATCTGAACGCAATGCACTATGATTTAGCCTCATGCCTTCCATTAATGTCAGTGGGTATCAGGCTGGTAAACCTCTGAGCACTGTCTTTAAAACGTAATCCACAGTCGTCAAGCTCTTGCTGCATCTATAAGCATTTATTCTCATGTCAGACACATACATGCTGGTGGACTAGCCAATGTAAACGCAATCTTTTTCTTTTTTTTTTTTTTTTAATTGAACTAGCAGTGGATATGTACAAAAGCCTGGGGGGAGTGGAAATAAAAGGGTCAGACAAAGAAGGTTAATGCTTTCTGCAGAATCTCATCACAGGACTTAGGAGTGCTACGGCACAATCACGGAGGAGATTATGTGGCTTGGTCAGCAGCGTACACAGGACAACAACATCAACACTGAGCTCATTAAATGAACACAAATTACGACAGCTTTCAGGATCAACAACTCGCATGGTAGCTCGTGTTTAAAACTGAATTCACGTGTTACCAGAACAAGCAGCTCCATGTAAGATAAAGCCCAAGATGTTTACAAAACTGCCTACTACCTCCTTATGTCTCTCCCCCCATTCTACACAGATTTTGCATATGAAAATTTACGCAAAGCACTCAGTCGCTTTTAGTAATGCTTCTGTAATGATCAGCCTGCCTAGACATCCCGTCCCTCTGCCAGGGAAAACTGAATGAGGGAAAAATACTGACTCAGAGAAATATTTTGAAAAGATTTACATGGTATTTGCTACCATCCCAATAATGAGCTCTGTAATTGTGCATTTTATTAAAATCCCACGTGTTTGTTCAAGCTGCTGGAGTTGTTACACTTAATTAACAGAAGAGAGGAAGGCAAAGGCCTGCCTTAAATTTACATGTCCAGACCAAAATCCCGCAAATTTCTGTGCACTTGCTTTATTTTATACACCTGAATAACCCCTCAGAGGTCAGAGCTACCCAGTTGTTACAGAGACGTACTCCACTGACAGAGATCTGCACTGAAGTACCTGCAGGCTCCTGAAAGCACCCCAGGGGCAGCTAAGTTTCCGACCTAGGATGCACTTGGTTCCATTCGTATTACTGCAGCTTTTGTAGTGCTGGCGTGAACAGCACCTGCAGCCTGTGGTCACAGGAGGTACACATGATGCTTGGGCAAAGCCAGGGAAGGAAATTAAGGTCAGTGGGATCATACAGAGAAGAAAGCCTATTTAGGGAGCCACAGCATCTGTGTGGAGACAGCAGAAAGGGGAAGGACTCCATGAGGAACCTTGATCAGCTTCTGAGAAGTGCTGCAGAGGACCAGATGACTGTGGTCCATGGGGATAGCAATAATGTAGGAAAGCAAAGGCAAGGAGAGGAGAGAGTGGGTGACACAATAAGTGAAACTGAAGCTCTGAGGTACTGACAATAAGGATTTTTACAGTAGCTGTCTCTGAAATGCTCCTGGTATCCGTGTGCAGCCAGGGAAAGAGAGGCAGAAAGAGAGAACATTTAAGAAATGTTAAGAATGGTTAAGAATGAGGTAAAAGAACAGGCATGTGTAGTCCAATGGTTAAGAAATGAGGTAAAAGAACAGGCATGTGTAGTCTAAGTGAAGGCATCAAAATAACAGAGATCAGAAATACAGTGGAAAGAGGATGGTAAGTGGGACACTGTAATACCAAATATTCAGCAAGTTCAGAGTAGGTCATGCTAGAATCAATAAAATTAACAAATTAACTAGGTCAGCATGAAACATAAAATCTGTGGGGATTGAAATTTCGAAATTTTGAAATTTTTTTTACCACTGCAACATCGCAAAACCATTGTGTATTATACTGCCTCTGTGACCAGGATGTTGACACTGGCTGCAGAATACAGGGGAATTCCAAGATACTAGAGGGGCAGGAAAGGCAATATCAAACACCAGACTTCAATTATTTACATGCAAATGGGCCAGGTATTGTGCAAGAGTGTAATATGAAACAGGTGATAACTACTGCATGGAAGAAATGGTTAAGGATATTGATCAGAAAACAGGCAATTATGGAGTTGGCTTGGAGGGGAAACTTATATAAATGAGGAATTTTGTTTAGAAGAAGCAAAATGGGACAACAAAGAAAATTATTTGTTTCCTGAAGATGTGAAGTCTGCTAGAGGATGCTGTGCTGAAAGCACAAGGCCAGTGCACATTATTCATCAAGTAGGCTTGAAAATGGGCAGTACATGGTAGCTTTGAAGAGGGCAAGATAAGGGAGGTTATTAGAAGAATAACTATAAATCCTTTGAACAGCTGATGTTGGATCCAAATGAATAAATTAGAAAGTGACAGATACTCTGGAAGATTACATGTACAATGACAATTAGACAGCCAAAAAGGGGGGTTTGATGAGTTTCTAGCAAAAGGAATCAAAACTAGCAATAAATCTTTATTCCTGAACATCAGGATCAGGAATACTGCCAGAAAATCAGTGGAGCCCGCTGATTACCAAAGTTCGAAGGAAGTACTCTGAGAAAATAAAGCTATTAGAGAAATTAAATGAATCCTTTGCATCACTTTGTTCACTGTAGAAGAGTAGACTCCCACAGCAGAAACCTTTTCGGAATGGAGTGACCCCATTAGGAAGTCTGCCTGAAATAGCTGTGCCCAGGAACCTGGTCTGGGAACACTGAAACAGAATGAACAGCAACAGGTTGCCAAAAAACAGATTATATCACCCAGGAGTTTCAACGGACCTCAAGGATGAAATCACTAAATGACTAATAGCAGATTATAACTCTATGCTTAAAACTCCCTTGATATCCAAAGAGTGGTTATCAAACATCAAATATCAAAAGCCAACTTTTTTCAGCAAAGGTTCCAGGGGAGATGTGAGAAAGAACAGACCCAAAAATCTGAAATCTGCAGTAGGCAAATTAGTAGAAAGTGTAATGAAGAACAAAATTCATTGACCCTTCAATAAATTTGATTTACTTCTGAAGAGTCAGCATGACCTTTTCCATTTTTACAGATTGGAGTTGTTTGATGAGATCAATGAATATATAGATAAGAGCAATTCAGTTGATACAGTCTGCTTGGATATCCAAAGACTTTCAGCAAACTTGTCCCTTGATTTTCCATTACAAGCTTTTAAGGGAGTCAAGCAGCTACATCATGAAAAGGAAAGTCATTGCATGATAAAAAGACATTTAAAAGATAGGAAACAGAGCAGGGGGCTGGAGTAATTCTGTAGCACTGAGCAGTGCAACCCTTGCTGTCAGGGTGTTCATAAGCAACATGGAAAAGGGAGTAAACAGAGAGGAAAGTTTGTTGACAACAGCAAAATATTTATGCTGTTAAGAACAAGGGCTGAGTTTAAGAGTAATACTTTAGTAGTACTTTATGAGATTTAGTGACTAGACAATAAAATGGTAAATGTGATGTAGTGTAGATAAATATAAAGGGATGCAGAGGGGAGAAAAAGCAATCATAGCTTCACAGCTAAAATGGCATGCTGTGAGATGACCATTGGCACTGAGGAGCAAGATCTTGGGACTTCTTTAACAGCTCCATGAATATGCCAACTCAGCACTCTGTAGTGGTAAAAACCCCCTCAAATAAAGTATTAGGGCATCGCACAATGGCAATAAAGAACAATAGAGGAAAGAACATTGTGCTAGTGTGTAAACTTATGACTGACCCATGTTATAATTAGTCTCTGGGGTTCAGGGCTTCTCAGCTCAAAAATGGTACAGCAAAACCAGAGAAAATTCAGGGAAAAATAAGTATGATCATTTTCAATCTCCGATCGTATACAGAAGGCTTCAGCTTAGGCAATTACTTTATCAGGACAGAATATTCCAGTTTGAAAGAGTGACAACAGAAGTAGTCTACAGCATGAAGACTGGCTTGGTGAGGATGCTCAGAAAGAAACCAGTCACTTCTCCAAGACAAGAGATGGGGGCATGGAGTGGTGTTAATACAAAGCCACAATAAGTTCAGAGGACATTGGAGACACTCACAGATGGGAAAGCCTTTGGAAGCTAGAGAATACAAACCCTACATCTATCTCAGGAAGTTCCTGACAGAAAGTAGCTTGAAATTCTGAGACTACAATTTTGGGTATCTGGAGGAAACTTCACATAGATTCATCCTACTCTTACTCTTCACTAGACACCCACTTAGAGCTGCTTACAGTGAGAGGATACTGAGCTAGTTCGGACTTTTCGTTTGAATGGGTGTGATTATTTGTGTGCTTTTATGCTATCAGCTACACACACAATCAGAGTGGTTACTCCCATCCCAGGCTGGGCTTTCCTGTGCAAAAGTCCACACCAGGAGGAGCATAACCTGCACTACAAACCCATGCTCATACAACTGCACCTCCAGCCTGCCCATTCCTGCCACTGCCACGCAGAAGTGATGGCTCTTGATATAAAGCCAGAAGGAGAGAAAGATGGGGATCTGCTGGGCAAGAACAACAAAAAAAGAAGGGAGCAGCTCCTCCGTAGAGTTGTAACAAAATGTTAAAGCCTGCCTGGAGAACACTGCCTATGCACTTCCCCAGCCTTTCCCTTCCCCAGTCCCCTGCTCCATGCTGTGATCTGTCAGCAGCTTCCTCCAGGTAGGTGGTGGCTGGGGTGTCCCTCTCTTCTGCCAGCAGCTAAAAGACCTAGGGCCTATCAGTGCGGGGTGGTCCTTCTCACCCAGGGACATGTTAAGTCCACCCGAGAGTTACTGAGCCTAGAGGATAAACATGTAATAAAACCCAGAAATAACACAGTGTTGTCAAGTGTAAAGAAACCTTTCCTTACAGTAAGCTGTACTGGCCTCGCCCAGAGGCTGTTTGCAAGCATTAAGCCTTGAAAGCCAGCCCACTAGTTACAGCCCAATCCACAGGGTGCTTGTCCCATCAGAAGATTTGAAACAGCAACAGATGACGTTTGCATACAGGCTTAAGCCCCTTTGTGGGGCCCAGACCAACTACACGAAGTCTACCGTTAGAAATGATCTTTAGATCAATGCATCCTTGCTCTTTTAAGGCCAGCTCAGGCCAGTCCCGACCTCAGCCGTTTGAATCCACTCCACCTTCCTACTTTGTTTCTCTTTGGGCTTATAGAAAGTGCAGTTTGAATACTTGAAGTTCTTTATTGGCACTATCTTACATCTTATTGTAACAACTCCTGAGAACATCAGAGATCCACACCCTACAGAGAGTTTATTTAAAACTTGAACTTAAGTTGAGCCAAACCTTCTCTCTCTCTTTTTTTTTAAGGTATTATTCATATTTTAATGGAAACATATACTTAAATTGGAATTTCCATTCTCCATGGAAGTAAAAAAGTGTGAGAACTCACTTGGGAGTGCCTGTTCATATGAAACATCGAGCTTCATTTTCAGTCTCAAGTGGTTAAAACTAGTTATGATGTGATTCAGATTAGCTTGGGGTACTTATCTAATTGACCTAAGCTTGGCAAGCTTTTCATGTTTCCTCATCAGCGATACTTCTCTGCAGTACTAAGGATGTAGCTCAGTAATAACAGATCTAATTAAACTGAAAAGTACTTTGGTTTTTATGTTTTTGTTTTCTCCAGAAGAATGGAATCTTCCCACACAAGAAACAAAACTGATGGCATCAAGGATTAGAACTGATCTAACATCAGTTAGAGGTTTTGTGTCTACATCTTCCTGATGTACCTGAAAAGACCCTATGCCCAAAACCAGGCAGCCAACTTCTCAGAAAAAAAATACTCGGCAGCTCTGTCTGTCAGGTGGAAGGACTTTTCCCTCTTGCTAAAGCAATACTTCTAATTTAGAGCCCTGCAGCTAGTTGAACTGCAGCCTCTCTGAAAAGAGAGAATAAGAGGGCATAAATACGCTCCAGCAGTTGCAACATGGCTCTGAGCCCTGGAGAGAGAGTTTATTTCCACTTACTGTCTGCCAAAAGCCTCTCTCCTGTCAAAACACAACAGATGAATTCACAAATTCCAGATTTACGTTCCCTCAGATTTGTGGGCAGGTGATCAACTGCAATCATCCTGCAAAAAGCTAAATAATAACCACTATGGCAGCCAACTCCTGAGCTAAGTATCCTTGAGCTCTCTTCTGCTTCAGCCTTCTCTTTTTATGTTAGTAATCAAGTGGACTGAGTAAGAGGCTTTGTGACAACAGAACTAACTTCTGTGAGCCCATAGCAGCTTCCTATCCCTTCACGCCCAATGGATCACAGGTGGCTTTTTACCTTTCTTCTTCCTAGAAGCCCGGCAGAAGGAGAAGAGTTCTTGCTCTTGGGGTTGAAGACAGTCTTCTAGACAGGGATTTTCTTTGTTCTGTCCTTTGCCAAGGAAAGAGCAATGGAAGCTGCTGGCAGTGGTGGTGATATTAAAGGGGCTGTATTTTAATAGTGATGGATTTTTTTTAAACTGAAAAGATGTATTCATTTTGTGGAAGAACATATGCTCACAGTGGAAAAGTGAAATATTTCATTAAATTCTGAGCATGCAAAACTACAAAATAGTAATTTTTTTTTCAATTCAGTTAAAAGGTTAAGATTTCTCACAGCAAATAAAATCAAGTAGTATGCCACATACATTCCCTGATCAGAATTTCAGTAACAAATTACTCCTTTCCTTCAAATGATGGTGGAAAGCTATGACTTTTAGCTCATGCAAGTTTAACGGGGTTGTAGGTTGCTCTGACTGTAAGCATAACTTCCTGAGGTTTTTTTTTTCACAATACACCTCGTTTACATCTCTTTGTAAAGTGAGAAGCAAGAACTTCTCATTTACCATTCTTGCATTTAAAAGCATATTATAAACTAAGTAATGACAAAATCATCCTTCTGAAAGTTGTGTTTTTCTTAAATCTGTCTTTAGATTTAATGTTCCTCTCATTCCTCTTCCTTAAGGGTACATTCATAGTTCTAAGTAGCTGTGAAGAAGAAAATTGCTCTTTCAGAGGAAAAAGTGTGTGCATTCTTCTCTTTCCCTGAAAATCAAATACACAGCAGTATCTTGAAGTGCCAAGTCCTGCACTTAGGTCACAACAGCCCCATGCAGTGCTACAGCCTTGGGGCAGAGTGGCTGGAAAGTTTCCCGGAGGAAAAGGACCTGGTGGTGCTGGTCAACAGCCAGCTGAACACGAGCCAGCAGACTGCCCAGGTGGTCAGGAAGGCCGATGGCATCCTGGCCTGTATCAGAAATAGTGTGGCCAGCAGGACCAGGGCAGTGATCTCAGCATTCCACTCGGCACTGGTGAGGCCCCACCTCAAATCCTGTGTTCAGCTTTGGGCCCCTCACTACAAGAAAGATATTGAAGAATGAAGATGGTGAAGGGCCTTCAGGGGAAGCCGTATGAGGAGTGGCTGAGGGCACTTGGTCTGTTTGGCCTGGAGAGAAGAGACTGAGGGGACACCTCATTGCAGTCACAACTTCATCGTGAGGGGAAGAGGAGGGGCAGACCACGGTCTCTTCACGGTAGTGACCAGTGACAGGACTCATGGGAATGGCCTGAAGTTCTGTCAGGGGAGGGTTAGGCTGGATATTAGAAAAAAATTCTTCACCCAGAGGGTGGCTGGGGACTGGAACAGGCTCCCCAGGGATTTGGTCACAGCACCAAGCCTGACTGAGTCCAAAAAGCATCTGGATGACACTCTCAGGCACATGGTGAGGCTCTTGGTCCTATGTGGGGACAGGAGTTGGACTTAATGATCCTTGTGGGTCTCTTCCAACTTGGCATATTCTGTGATTCTCTGATTCTGTGAGGTCCTGGAGCTTGTCCAGAGAAGGGCAACAAAGCTGGTGAAGGGTCTGGAGCACAAGTCTTACAGCAAGCAGCTGGGGCAGATGGAGCTGAGAGGAGTCCTTACCATTCTCTCCAGCTACATGAAAGGAGGTTGTAGCAAGGTGGGGATTGGTCTCTTCTCCAGGTAACAAATGACAGGATGAGAGGAAATGAACTCAAGTTGCACCGGAGGAGGTTTAGATTATGTATTAGGAATTTTTTTTTATGGAAAGGTTTGTAAAGCATTGGAACAGGCTGCCCAAGCAAGTGGGGGAGTCACCATCCCTGGAAGTGTTTAAAACATGTGTGGATATGGCACTTGAGAACATGGTTTAATGACGAGCATGGTGGCAGCGCTAGGTCTTTTCTGATTTTAATGATTCTATGATTCTATGATTCTATGATCTTTCAAGTGTTGTTTTTGCTTTTTCTCTTAGTGAAGCTCCTGCATGCTTCAGGCTTTTTCACTCCTTCTGCCAAACCAAGACAGACACCAGGAGTGGTCTTACCATTCATGGTTCTATTGGCTGCAATGTCTGCTCATGCTTTTCTTCCTTTGTGAAGCTCCTGGGTACTTCAGGCTTTTTTTGTCTCTTCTACCAGAAGGACAACTCAGAAATGTTAGCTTTCAGGCAGAAGTCTTTGGCTGAAAACCTCGGTGGGTTGAGTTTTTCCTCAAGCCAAGGGGTTTATTAACCCCCAAGGGTTAATTGTGATGTGATACACACATTTTCATCACCCCTTTCTGTAAAAACTGAATATCTTTTATGGCCACACGTACTGAGTCACATTTTTAAAGATTCTGTTGTAGAAAATTTACAATACTGCTCTTTAGCTGAAATTCTTCCATAGAACATTGAGCCATGGACAAACTAGGTGCCTGATCACTGCTTATTAGAAATGCAAGGGATTAGATAATGGGGTATCTTGAGAGGAAGAAAATAGCTAAATGCAATTATTTTAATTCTTTCAATTTCTTTCACCCCCACTTCTTATTAAATAGTTTCTGACTATAGGAAATGAAATTCTTATCTGTAAATTGGCTTTCTACAACACAGATTTCCATACATCACTGAATATGTTGGCTTATTTTGCATTTATATTCGGAAAAGATCTGTGTTGTTTTGCATCTGGAGGAAAAAGTCCTTCTGGGTACTGCATGAAGAGCAATCCATGACCAGGAAGAGGATTTTTTCATCTGAAATGATCTTATCTGATAGCCAGGGTTTTCTCAGATACTGAGCTCAATTTGTGAGTCTGATTTGAGGAACCCGGTTAGAGGTAAAGACATTCCCTCTGCTTTCATTCAGGTGTTTCATTTTAACCATGATGGTGATTAATTTGTGTTCATCGTGCAGCCAAAGTTGCCCTGAATTCAGAGCACTCCAGGCAAACAAAAGATGCTGTTAAGGGCAGTGTAATTTTACCATGTGGTAATAGTAGGCAAAGGTAAATTGCTTTCTCCTATTTCAATCTAAATGCTAAGCGCTCAAGCACTGAAAATTTATGTTACTCCTCTACCGAAGAGGTGCCAACCAAGATAGCAAGCATGTTGCAACTTAGCCAAGAAACAATGCCTTAGCGGGAAGCAGGAAAGGAGTTAATGCTACACATTTCCCACAGTGGGTCTGACTACGTAGTGTTGTGACCATTCTACCCTCCTGTGAATCCTAAATTCAGCAACAAGTCTAAAAAGCACTCAGTCTTTGCATTTCTCATGATGGCAAGGACCACAACTGGTCAGCATCTGTCTCTGTTGAATTTCTTTGGATATTTGATATCCTTTCCCTATCAAACATCTTGGGGAAAATGTAAAAGCTAAGTATTTCATTTACCCAAGTTCTAACACTGCAGGCTGCCAGCAGAGTGGGCAGCTTTGTTTGGGCTGGGTGGTACAGACATGGGCATGCTGACATCCCCCCATTAGAGTCAGTCGATTTTTCCAAAAGTCAGAGTACACATCTAACACAATATGAGCCAATCAAAATGCCAATTCCAGCTGCAGAATTAAACACAGAAAGTAATAAGAATCTGGAAGAGATGAATGTAACCAGGAACCATGAGAGATAGATACATAGATACAATGTCTATAGGCACATCAATTTGCATACAGCCAAACACAATTAAGGGGAAAATGTCAGTGCAAGCTATACAAGTGGGAGGTGGACTCCTTTGCTGTGAGGAGCTGCTGCAACAAGGAGAAGCTGGAAGATGCAATATTCTTATATCTGATTCCCAGCCAGTGGCTATGAATGTGCCCTCACAAGCACAGCAAAGGTGGACGAGTCTCAGAGCACCAAACTTGTACAAATTCCTAATCACCTATTAAAATGCATCAAGCCAAGCAAATTTCTGCTTATGTGGTACTAAGCCCATGTAAAAACTAAACACATCTGCCTTTGAATAATGAACACAGGACACTAGCACTATTTCCTCACTGCCAGGATGCTCAACCTCTGCTTCCCAAGCAGCTATGTCCCCTGACAGTGCTGATGCATTTTTCATTATGATATTCAGCACATGAGATTTTACAAAACAACTTATCACTTTGTCCCTGAGGCTTTTTCTCTTCACAGCCTTTTATTTTCTCGATCTTTCTCTCTTTCTAAAATTAGTTGTGGCCTTCTATTCCCCTTCTTCTGCTCAGTTACTCATTTCCTTCCTCCATCAGCTGCCCCTCTTTTTAATAAGATTTGGGTTTTGTTTCTGTGAATCTTCCTCCACTGTGTGACCCAAGTATTTCAAAATCTTTTGATAAGTCTATTTTCACAATATGCAGAGATATTTCCCCTATTTGAATCATAGAACGGTTTGGTTCATGAGCAACCTTAAAGATCATTTAGTTTCAAACATTCTGCCCTGGGCAGAGACACCTTCCACTAGACCAGGTTGCTCAGAGCCCCATCCCACCTGGCCTTAAACACTTCCTCCACAACTTCTCTTGGGAAACCTGCTCTAGTGCCTCACCACCCTCAAAGTAAAGAATTTTTTCCTAATATCTAATCTCTTAATCTAACCTCCTAATATCTATTCTCTTTCAGTTTAAAGCTATTCCCCCTTTTCCTTTCACTACAGGCCCTTGTAAAAAGTCCTTCTCCAGCTTTCTTGTAGGTCCCCTTTAGGTACTAGAAGGTGCTACAAGGTCTCCCTGAAGCCTTTTCTTCTCCAGGCTGAACAGCCTCATTTCACGAAGGAGAGGCTTAGTGTTTCAAGGCTTAGCTCCTCAGATGTAGAAGAAGCTGAATTTGATGAGGAGTTAACTGACTCAGTTCCTTCATGGTCCTGGGCCGCAGGGATTTCCCTGGAATCTTCAGTTTCTATTCCATATAAAATTTTGACATAACTGAGGAGAAAGACTTGCTGCGCTCTGGTGTTTGGGTATAAACTGAATGCTGTGTTTGATCACCTACTTATGATTTTTCTGTTGTTGTTCTTTCTGAATATGTACACAGGAGGGATTAAAAAACATATTTTCAATAGATAGCAGATGAAAGAAAGAGAAATATTTCATATCTGAGCAAAACAGACAGGAAGGTCGTGATGCTTAACAATAGGTGTCCCCTGCCTAGCTTAGATCTTGCCTTTCTTAGGCATACAAAGCTCTCTGTAAGTTTTGTGTGTGCAAAAAAAAAAAAAAAAATCTTCAAATGCAGCTGCATTGCATTATATGGATTCTTCAGGATCCCAAGGGGCAGCTTCATTTTCTCAGTAACAAATCCTTACAGGGATTCTAGAAAACATTTGTGGGAACAAGACTCAGCTCCTTAAATCTCAAGCATAAATAGGGTCCTTTCCAGGAGCGCAGCGTTGCTGAGGTTTGCCTTTCAGGAGGCCCCAGAGCCTAAGGGACCCCCCCATTTAGCAAGGAGGGAAACGTTGACTGCTTTGCAGGAGCAATGGGGAGTGGGGAAGAAGGACTATTTCAGTGGTTGTATTCATTGAGCTCTCTTAACCTTGACATGTGTCTTTGTGGGTGAGCCAAAGACCAACAGACAGACTTTTATTTGCATGACTTCACTATTTGGTGTCTGTGTTGGCAGGAGACAACAACAAGATCCACCTACAAACATTACAGTGCTTTTACCCTTGAATATCTCTCCCTAAACCACTGTGTAACAAACAAAATCCTTCACTAAAGATCATGGAATCATAGAATCATAGAATCAGATGGGTTGGAAAGGACCCCTGGGATCATCAGGTCCAACCCTTGATCCAACACCACTGCGGTTACTAGACTATGGCACTAAGTGCCATGTCCAGCCTCATCTTAAAAGCCTCCAGGGACGGAGAATCCACCACTTCCCTGGGCAGCCCATTCCAATGGCTGATCACTCTCTCTGTAAAGAATTTCTTCCTAATATCCAACCTAAACCTCCCCTGGCACAGCTTAAGGCCATGCCCTCTTGTCTTACTGCTGGTTGCCTGGGAGAAGAGACCACCCCCCCCCTGGCTACAACCTCCTCTCAGGTAGTTGTAGAGAGTGATGAGGTCTCCCCTGAGCCTTCTCTTCTCCAGGCTAAACAACCCCAGCTCCCTCATATTAGAATTTATTTTAAAAGTAGTGTAATTTCACTGCCTAATACTCCCTAATGGGATGAGTTGCTGAAGTTACTTGTTGCTTTAAGAACTGCAGTGCCAAATGGGCTGAAGGAGGCCACACTGGAAGAGCTCAGAAGGGACTCTCAGCAACTGGTGGTGTGTACAGTGATAACAAGGCGATAGCATTTTCAGAACTGACTTTGTTTCTATCACTTTAAAAAAAATCCTTCCCCTGATAAAGAGAGTTTTAGGAGATTTCTGTATCAGATAATGACATTGTAATGGAGATAACCACTGTTGCATGCTTCAAGTCAGACTGATCTCACATGAAAATCAAGATGCTTGGGCTGCAAAACCATTCAGGTTATCCTGGATGACTGCATTTGTATTTAACTCTCAACCTTATGACTATTTTAGTAGGAGGCCAAGATGGTCTGCTTCAGCCCATGTGAGAGCCACTTTCACAGTGGCAGCAGGGGCCATGTTCTATGGCCTCTCACCCCCACAGGGGTGAGGGAGTAACTTTCTCCCCACAACACCCTGCAAAGGGCCTTATGTGGAGACCACATGAGCCTGAGCCCGAGCCCGACTCATCTCCTGCTAACCAGGACTGCAGAAAGGGTCACAAAGTCATGGTGACACATCTCTCCAATTACACAAAAAACACAACACAGAAGGCACCTTTGTACCTGAAGTCTGGATAAACAGCCAGGCAAGGGCACCTTGTCACTTAACAACCTGCTGTACCCAGAGATGAATTGTGAACCTGGGCAAGGGTGCACAGAGAGGCTATGGTCTTAATTTCTGCATCTTTCACCCCCTCTGCACCTGATTTTCCAGCCATAAAAGAGGATAGTACTTCTTCCCTACCTCCCAGGCATGCTGAGAGGATAAACACTTTGGAGAGATCATAGATATTGCGACACCACAGTGGCTGGGGGGGACAGTGGAAATACAGCAGCACCAGAGATAGAAACCTGTGGGCAGAGATGTCTGTGCATGTTCTCCTGTGGGTTGGTTACTCACCCAGTGTGTTCAGACTCGATAGACACACACACATACACAAACTGAGCACAGACTGTTTGGTTATCTGCCCCACAGTAGCTTTTACAGACACAGTTGCATAACCCACCTAGATATGGGAAACACTTAAGGCAGCTTCTCAGCTTCTTTCTTTTGACTATAACTTGAGGTGGGGGAATAAAGTTCTCCTCGAATATTTTTGCTTTTCCTCTATTGATCTATTTTCTATTTAAAAAGCAAGACTTGGGGTTTTTTTTATTTTCATAAAATAAATTATGTACTCCCTCTAGCGTCAGAAATTGTATATGGGCTTAAAACACGTTTGATTAAATGTTGCTATAAATGCTAAAGTAAGGCGCAATTTCATTTCTCCACATTTCAAGGTTAGTAAGTTATAGTGATATGTAGAATTAACAACAGTCCTACCTGCTGCTACTCTGTCTCCTCAGCACTGCAGCTATAGAAAAGAAATATATTATTAAACAGTGAAATAAAATAAGTACTTTTCTTATTTATAAAGCAGGTCTTTGATTAAGGCTTTTTGCCACCCTCTTTAATTCCAGTTCCAAACTGCCATTTTGAAAGGGAACATCTGAAAAGCCAAATCGTGCAACAGTGATGCTCCAAAGGGGAGAGCTGGGATCAGAGGAAAATCCAGAGAAGGACTATTGAATTTCAGCAGAGAATAAAAAGGAAGTCTCCTGAGTGCCTTGGGACCTATCATGGTTTAAAGTGCTTTCCCAGATCTTCTTTTACCACAGCTTGTGAGCTCAGTAACACAGGTCTTTAGGCTCTTGGAGCACCCAGGGAAGTTCCATAACATAGCAAGCCCACCAGGTTGAGCCCTTCAGCTACACAAGGTGCTCAGTGTGACCCTGCTTCTGCTCGAGGAGGCCAAAGGCAGTCACACTTCAGGGGCTCCATGCTCCTCTACCCAGTTGTTTTGAACCATCATTGCTAGTTTTTCTGAAAGGTCTGGAGAAAGAAGTGTCTTCTGTTGCACTCAGGAGAGCACTGCTAACTTCCAAAACTGGCATATTGACCAGGATTTTGGATATCCTCCATGGTTTTCTGCTCTGATGCTGTTTTTAAATCATAGGTAGAGGTAACACCCTCTGTTTTCCACTAATTGGGAAAAATGAATGTCCCTGGCAGCTGGCTACCTGCAGAGACTGGTTTTCCTGCCAAAGAAGGTCAGAGAAATACATGGCTCGGTAGGGTGAGCAGTGGCAGGTGGAAATGGAAAACACAGGAGGGATTCCAGGTCCAGGGGTGGTTCAGTCCCTGTGTCTGGCCTTGGTGAGTGTTTTCACGCAGAGGTGGCTAAAGGCAAACACGCAAATACTGAGGCCACAAGTTTGGATGTCAGCAGGTGCTGACCACTCACAAACAAAGCTCCTTTCCTCCAGCCACCTAACCACTGATTATACACATCTAATTTTATCCACCCAGTCTGAAAGAACTATGATTACTCCTTGCCTAATCCTCCCTCTAAACATCCTGCCCACAGACTGGAAGGCTGTGGGCAGCACAGGGGAGGCAGCAGGCATTCATAGTGTGAGAATGAAGCTGCAGGGGGGAAGGGGGCATGCTGCATCCTCACGGACAGACCATGGCCCCAGGTCAGTCTGGAGGAGGCACAGAAGAATCATCATTGTTTACCTGGGACCCACATCTATCGGGATCTCAGTAGCTTCCAAGTCTGGTCTTAGGGAAGTAACAGAAAATAGCAGATCTCAGTGCTGTTGATTTTCTAAAAATACACAAAGCTGTGCTCTTAAAATTGTGCCATGATGTGGCTGGCCAACCTTCTTATGAAAAATACTGCCAAGACTATGTTGTGCATCACCAAATGTAGCAGTCAGCTCATACTGCCTTCTCTTCTCCTGTTTGCTGCAGCCAGGGAACACACAGAGCCAGGCAGCAAGCAGAGATCACCACCAGCTGGGGATCCACCACCGTCTTCGGTTCTCCAGACCCAGCTCACACAGCTCAGCTGTTTTCTGCTTTTGATCATACCCATCTCCTGTCCCTCAAAACAAGATTAATTATTGAAAAGCATCAGGTACTGTACTGCCTATGGGAAGCTGGTGCTCTCTCTGTACTGGGCACGCACCCACAAAGCTGTGTGAACACCCGGGGGTACCAACTGTTGCCCACCTCCAGCCAAGTGGTGACCCTCAGTCAGGACCACACAGCTGCTTCCTTCAAAAAGTAAAATAAAATGAGCGATCTTCTTTGAAGCCATTGTGTTTCTTTACAAGTCACACAAAAAAAGTCCTTTCCCTGAAC
The DNA here is from genome assembly GCA_013399855.1 of Oxyruncus cristatus. NCBI lineage: Eukaryota > Metazoa > Chordata > Aves > Passeriformes > Cotingidae > Oxyruncus > Oxyruncus cristatus. The sequence continues at coordinate 617,056 of VXAY01002912.1, forward strand.
AGGGGAACAAGGAAGAGTTTCTTTACTATAAACCTCAACCCACTTTCATTCAACCCCTGGCCCAAAAGTTTTCTGTCTCTTTCAATGACTGCAAATACTTTTTCCAATATTTCAACATGACAACATTGTAAAGACCCTGAGAAACTATGTGGAATGCTTGGAGGTGCACAGCTGTAGGCTGAGAGGCAACAGAGAGAAGTTGTAACAAGGGAAATGCTGTTTAGATACAAGGAAATTTTGTCACCGTGACATCTGTGGTCACATACTGGAATATGTTGGGAAGAGCAGTTGCGCAACGTCTGTTCTGTAGATATTCCAAACTCATCTGGAAATGGTCACAAACCATCTGATCTTTCTGAACTTTCTTTGAGCAGGAGGTTAGATGAGATGATTTCCAAAGGTCTCTGACCAAAATTACACCAATATTATGGGATTACATTCAATAAAATCACACAGCCACGTTTCAGACATTATTGGGAACTCTATGTGTTGCACGGACAGCAGAAGCATTGACTGAACATAGATGGGACTAGAGAACAAGCCTCAAGCTGAACCAGGGGAGGTTCAGATTGGACATCAGGAAGAATGTCTTTGTGGAAAGAATTGTTTAGCACTGGAACTGACTTCCCAGGAAGGTGGTGGAGTCACCATCCCTGGAGGTGTTCAAGAAACAACTAGATGTGGCACTTAGTGCCTTAGTCTAGTTGACAAGGTGGCAATTGGTCAAATGTTGGACTCGATGACCTTAGAGGTCTTTTCCAACCCAAATGATTCTGGATTTCTGTAAACTAAAGATTCAGTGTGTTTGCCTATCCCCACCAGTACCCAGCCTTTTATTTGGCTCTTCTCTAATATGCAGGGCAGTTATCTCATCTATGCTAAAACCAACTGTTCTGTTACTGCTCCACTAGAGGGTGCTTTAGCAATATAAATCTTAAATGCTTGATTTAATGCTTCATAACAGACGTCATCCTACAGAACTACTTTGCATATTAGAGACCAACAACTCTTTGAAACAGTCTGAAAAACTTTGCAATAATGGATCCAGGATGCTGCATTTGTGCATGTGTGATAAGCATGCAAACAACACAAACAAAAAGTGTTAGGGGTCATAATTTCTTTCAATAGCAGCTGCCCTGCAAGATTGTCACTGTATTTTTTTCCTAGTTTGCTGGTACCTGGTATCTTTGGTCAGCTGTCCACAAACAGAGGTAAGAACCAGTCTGTGTTCAGAGTCGCTGTTGACTGGATTTGCAGGGTTGTTAATTTTTGTGATTTTACTGTGAATGTCCTGATACTAAGAGATTTTGCTTTTTTTACTGTTTTTAAAGGACAGCCCTTACAGCATTCTGTTTGCTTGGAAGTATTAATGTTCCTTGGCTGAAAAACTAATGAAAATATGGCCCGTCTGAAACCAGCAGCAAAATCCTTGTGAACATCTGAGGAGCCACCGCTGGCAGACAGGCTCAAGCTGTGACTCTTAAGTCTTCAAACTTAGAAAGCAAATACATTCTGATAACTCTCCTGAAGATCATGGGTACACAAGAATGGAAGAAAAATGTTCTCCTTTAGCTCATGTCATAGGAGTGGTTGCAGATGACATGTATAATTTCACGTTATAAAAAATGTTATTGGTCACACAGAGTCAGATTGTTGGTGATGTTACTACACCCAAGCTCTTTTACCTGCCATTATCTGCTCTGTAGCTGAAACTCAACAGAGACCTGACATTTATCATCAGGTAAATATGGCAAGTGGTGGCTGGGGCACTGTTCAGGTTCACTCTACTGTAGCTTTTGAAATGACAGCACAGTAATAAACTAGCAGGCAATTTTATTGTAAGCTACAAATCTGTCTTTTAGACCCATGAGAAAAGCATTCTGCTGTTGGCACGTGGTTGTCCTGACTTCAACAGGAAGAAGCCAACTAAAAACAACATTGGTTTTGGAGACTGTTGTGAAAACTTGTGCAGAATTATATATATATAAATTCAGAATATAGAGTTAGACATGATTGAATGTATAAAACATATAGTAGCCTTACCTTCACTTTTTATCCATAAGCAATGGCTGATTTTCAGTGGATCCAGATGAGACCTAGGAGAAGTCAACTTAAAGTTCTCGGGTACATCTGGCTTCATTTGGCTCTCCTGGATGCTAACCTACTTACCTAGTCGTGAGCTAAAATAGTCTCTGATTCCATTTCAGACAGACAAAAATGTCTCTCCCTGGCCATATCTCAGCTAGTCTCTTTTTTTTCTTGAAAGTACTTCCTTGTGAGTAAGCAGCTTGTTAAACTCCATCAGTAACACACAGTTAAGTGTTCAGGCATTGGGTCAAGGCAGAAGGAGGTGGATGAAAACAGGAAGATAAAGGGCAATGTGCAGTGTGATGGATTCTAAAACTACTGGGAAAAAAAAAAAAGAGACAAACTGATATTGTAAAGAGAATGGGTTTCAGGGGCATAAAACCTTTTTGCAGGTAAGTAAAATCCTACTGGAAGTCTTAGAGGGAAATGAGCTTGCAGGACTTGGCATCTCCTTGAAGAAAGTACACGAAGGACAAACTCCCTCTCCTGGCAGAGAAGGCTGTGAGATGCGGAAACAGATGAACACTGCCAGCCGTGAGCTCTTCTGCTGCCTCAAGGGAAGGAGGAAAGCTCCCAGAAATCTCACATTATGCACAAACATAAAGGACAATTGTGCAGGGACACAACTATGAAAGCACAGGAGCAAAACCAGATACAGCTCCCCAGGGACACAGGTAAACAGGGTATATTAATACTTTCATAATATTGAAATGACTTAAGTAAGAGTCATCTAAACATGTAATGGGGCAGGAAAATTATCTACTGATTACATTGTGAAAAGTATTCTCGGTTGTCACTAAGGGCCACTTGGGATCAGGTAGTTAATGTAGTTAACACCAGCAACTGAAAATAAAAAATCAGGCTACAAAAGGGAATGGATACATTGACAGTGTTCATTGAAGTCTCTCTCAGCCCTGATGGTTCAGAAAGACCCTGCAGGGTGTTGGGCTCCAGTCACATTTCAGCTGAGGGGGCACTGCTCAAGGCAGGTTAAGTGTTCATGGTGACATGCCAGCTCCCTTCTATCTTGGAGCCAGGCACTCCTGCTGCCATGGCTCCCTGAAAGAAAAGGCTGTTTTCCAGGCAAGTCACAGTCCCTGGTCCAGCTCCCTACTCAGCCATGCCCAGTGGAGGTGGGGTAATGGGTCAGGGACCTATGGCTACAGCCACAACCTCTGCTGGGAAGTCACTCTGCAATGCAACCCTTCAAGAGCCAGCCAGAGCAGCCTCGGAGCTATTAGAGAGCTTCAGAGACCTTAGATAAAAACAGATTTCACAGCAGACGAAGTTTAATGCAGTTTCTACCTCTGAAAAGAGGAGAAGGAGGGACAAAGAAATTATTGACTAGTCAGCTTATCTTGATTTCCTCTCCCAAATCTGGAGGAAATAATCAAGCAACTTGTAACCATATAAAGGAGATAAATGACAACAAACGTGGATTTGTCAATAATAAATCATGGAAAGTGTATTTCTTCCTATGACAAGGAAACAAGCCATGTGAATTGGAGAGAGGCACTCACTGTCATCACTTTATTACCTTCACTGTCACTACCCTCTCTTCACTGGCCTATACAATAGACTCATAAGTGAGTGAAATGTACACTAGCTGGAGGTGTTATCAGTGGTATAGAACCGTCTGGGGAATCCATACTTAAGTAATAGCTACCCATAGTTCACAATAAAAGTGGAAAGATGTATTAAGCAAGATCCCCCAAGGATCTGTCCCCCATCCAATATTATTCAATATTTTCATTAATGACTTAGATGATGAATTAAAAAGTATACTTTATTAAATTTTCAAGCAACACCAGTACTGGAAAGGCTACAAGCATGTAGGAGGACAGAACTAGAATTTAAAATATTCTTGATAAATTAGGAAAATGCCCTGAAAGTAATAGGCAAAAATTCAATAAGGACACTCAAATTTCTACATTTATTTCTCCAAATGCAGAAAGGAAAATGTCCAGCTACACAGCAGTAATGCAGAAAAACACCAGCCTTTACAGTGAATCACAAACTGATCATGAGTCAAAAGTATCACAGAGTTGCAAACCAGGCAAACAGCACCCTGGGGTACCTGAGCTAGACTTCTGTCTCTGAGCCAGATGAAGAAATTCTGTCTGTGTCTGGTAGCAATAAGGGTCCAGTTTTGGTTAGCACTAGCTATCAAAAATACTAGTGAAGTGGAGAGGGACTGAAGGGGAATGAAGAAATGAAAAGAAGTCTACAAAGTAGGACCTATACTATGAGAAGAGATTGAAGAAAATGGGGCAGTTTAATCCAGAGAAGAGAAGGCTAAAGGAAAATAATACCAGTTCTCAAATACATAAAAGACAGATAAAACCAGAGTATAAATAAACTTTTTTCTATGTCCATCCTGAGGAAGAGAAGCAATAATGAGTTGAAATAAAAGGAATTTAGGATTACCAACAGAAACAGTGAGGCAAGTAAAGTCTTGAACAGCCTGCTTAATGAGGATATAGACTGTATTTAGAGATTTTGAAGGACTCATCTACTAAGAATAAAACTGGTCTGGGTTACGCTGCCTGGGGCAAGGCAATGATCTCTTGCCCTGAAGAAAACATCATAAGCTCAGCTTTTTAAGACTTTTGACTGGTAGTATGGAAGTTTTCAATTAATAATGTTTGACACAGATAGGATCGGTTTGAAACATTTCTACAAAAACAGTCATCACAAGCTAACGGGGAGATACATTGTTTTGCTAATATCACCACAAGTATATAAAACAAAAAATAAAAAATAAAAAAAAGAAAGCCCCAGTATCCCAAAGTTTTGGTTCTGGAAGTGGAGAACAGCTAACATTTCAATCCTCCAGCCTTAGCAGTGGTGGGATCCTTACATGCCTCCTCATTACCCTGCCACTTTCTGTTGGGCCATATCATAGAATCATAAGATGATTTGGGTTGGAAGGGACCTTAAAGATCATCTTGTTCCAACCCCCCATGCCCATTGCAACCATGGGCAGGGACACCTTCCACTAGATCAGGTTGCTCAGGGCCCTGTCCAAGCTGGCCTTGAACACTTCCAGGGATGGGTATCATATAGCCATGCTTTCTCTCAATATTACATTAAAAATTGCTCTTCAATGACAAGTTCTGGTTTAAGATGAGCTTGTTTAATCTCCTATGCTGAACATTCTGGAATGGTTCAGGTGGCATTTTATAAAAAGTCCTTTCTAGACCTGTTCGAGGACACAAACATATCAGAATTTAATATATGTCTATCAAAGTATTTATCTTATTTATACCAGCAATTCTGCCGTGATCTGGCCTAACATTTCTAAAGCTGCCAGAGAAGCATAACCTGCCTCTCCTCTTGGGAAGCTGCTCATTTCTCACTGTGCAAGAGTCACTTACTCGGGTAGGTCCGGGCAAAAGAAGTGTCAAACAAACCCTTTCATTAAAAGCATAAGTCTCTCTTTTACTTAAACCATTAATCTTGTTTGAACCAAAGACAGTGGGGCAAGCAAAGTCTGATAATAAGTCATAATTTCTCATGTATCTCTATTTATCATGACACCATAGGTCCTGTCTTGCCTCTGAAAACAGGAAGAGGTTCTACCTGATGTTATTTCAGATTCATTATATAATCCCATCTCATCAGAAAAAAAGATCAATTCCCTGCCAATACTGGTCCTATATCCAATAAGTATTTTCTTTATTAAATTTATTTACTTTAAAGCATTCACTGAAAACATCTGTCTCACAGTAAACAAGAAACTGCATCGGCCAAACTCTACCAACTTGCAAAGTTGAATAAATTCCAAAACCTAGGGCATGCCCATGTTACTTCATTTCAACATGCTCTTGTGCATACTCAGCGTGACACAGTATTTAATTGCAAGATCATACAGTATTTCTTCCATGGTACTGCTGGACAACTTACTGCCCTAAATGGACAGAGATCAATTGATGAGCAATTTTATTTTGTCTCAGCCAGTATGTGGCCTCTGGGATGTGTCGGATCCTGACCTGAATAAAGATTTAATTTTCTCATGGATTTTCCATGAATGCTTCCTCTTAATGCCTTAGGGTTCAATTCTCCATCACATTTAGGTGCCAAAAGTAGTCTGAGGAGCTGACTGTGGCTGTTGAAATTACTACATTTTAAAGCCTTATTTCCTGTCAGCTGAGCCACAGAACCACATAACTTCTCTTGGCCTAAATAATTTCTTGCACAAATGGATTACTTTCTAATTCAGGTCACTGAAAGTACCCAGTTTTGTGTGGGAAGTTCCTAACATAAAGCAACTCCATGAAGCATAATAAAGTCACTTTACCAGGGACTTATGGAGAGAACTGAAAGGGACTTTACAGGGACCTTTCAGGATGGGTACAGTAGGAGATGATGGGATTCATGGGTGCTTGGAGCAGACCTAAAGGGATCTGCGGTGTGCAGAAAAACCTCTCCAAGGGAAACTGGGAGGAGGCAGGTTAATTATCCCTGGAGTTTGGGACAGATGCTATGAGGCAAGTGGGAGTAAGGGTTGGAGTATATTTTAGCCTTGTTAGCCAAGTACAGCAGGACTTCATCTGGAAAACACAGACATTTCTGAAGGGGGAACCCACCTCTATCAGCATCCTTTATCACTTCTGCATCAATTCCCAAACACAACAGACTGTGGCCTCATCCTCACTGGTAGGACCAGGTGTGCTGTAATTAGGCTCAGACACAACTGACAACAATAAGCCCTTAATCAAAATTGCACTTATTAGAGAAGGCTGACTAAAAAGCTTCTTTGTTTTGAATAAGATTTAAATCTTTATGTTCCAATCCTAATGGAGAACTACACAGATTTGTGTAGATGACAAGAGCCTAGTGAACACAGTGATTACACCACGGACCTTGAACATGTTCACTACAAATATAAAGGGGAGTAACAGATTTCATTGTTACACACTGTAAATGCAGCCTTTCCACACGTAAAAGAGTGGAATTAATGCGGCATTTTGCAGTGCAACTGCATTGCAATATTTAAAATATTGGTTATTACAGTACTTTATAGAAGTAAGAAGTCATGACTATTACTAAAGAGCGGAGAAACCAACATATGTCATTATTTTACCTTTTGTGCGAAGAAAAAAAAGTTAAGAAGCAATTGTTCAGCCTAATTGTTGTAGTTGGTTGTGATTTCTATGCCTGTCGGATAGCAGCCAGCAGGACTATTAAAGTGCATTAACTCTCTGCTGGTGTTTAATAACAAACAGACATGGTCCATATTCATCAAGTAAATTATTTATATCGCGACCTTTTATAGAGCTGTGAATTACCCCTAAGACTTTTACAGTGAGTGATATTTCTAATAAACTGTTAATTTTGCTCCAGAAGTTGTTCATATTTTTAAGCTGGGAAACTAAAAACTGTGAAATTAAACCTACACTGCAAGCTGTGAAAATGTGATCTATGAGACTAGGACACAGTTTCAGGTCACTCTAATGTAATAAAAGTGCATCATGACAACCAAGAAATTAAGGGAAGCTGCAGATATTAATATCTGCACAATAGACTTTTATGAGAATATATGTAAGTGACCTGCCAAGGGAAAGAAGGTACACAGATTTCTTCAATGTTGCCACTGGGACAGGCTCAGAAATGGCATCTGGATCAGGCTTACCCTCAGACCTTCAGTTGCCTCAATTCTATGAGACACCTTTATCCCTCAAGGCTGCTCTGTCAGCTGCTTGCCATCAGGATGGAGCTCTGAAGTTTCCTTGTGTTAGCAAGACACTTCTCTGCAATTCAAAAAGTAGAAGGAAATTTTGGGAGTCAGGCCATGCACATCTCAGTAAGGCCAAATGTTCTCTGATGCTAATGGAGGTGCTGCCTCAGAGAGAAGCCCAAGCTCCAGGGACACCTAGTTCTTGTCGCAACATTTATGTCCCAAACCAGAAACTTGTTTAGGCTTTGTTCAGTTCTGACAAGAGGCCTGATTGAACAGGTACTTCACAAACTAATGTTTCAGACAGGCGTCTGGCAAGCTTATCGTGAGCGTGTTTGAGCCTAATTTCCCACATTAAGACACCTAAATGCTTTAAAGGAAAAAAATATGGTCCTAAATGACCTTGAGAAGCTTTTTCTCATTTTCAGAATTGATGGAGGCTCTGCAGACTCTGTCTGCCAGCCTGCAGAGAGTCATCTCCTTACAACTGGCTTTCCCCAAGAACAGCCACCGAGTGCCACCAATGTCCTTCAAACCACTGATCACCACGAAGCACCACTGGTGTCCAAGCCCCAGCTGCAGGGTGTCCAAGCCAGGTTCTGTTGAAACTCCAGTGGCCTCTGGCTTCTAAAGTAGGGGGCACAGAGAAGAATCACAGAAACATTAAGGCTGGAAAAGACCTCTAAGTTCATCAAGTCCAACCTTTGACCAGATACCCCATGCTCATTAAACTATATTGTGAAGTGCCACTATTTGTTTTATGAACACTTTCAGGGATTGGGAATTCCACGATGGAGGCTGACACTGACCATTATATCGTGATGGGTGATACTGTTATACACATTTCTTCCAAAACACAATCCCCTGCTGCTGGATGTTTGGGTAATGTACTAATCTAACCAGAAATTCAACACTTATTATTTGGCCAACAGCCAAATAATGGATCTTCAACTAACAAATTCCTACCTTTCTCTAATACGAATCAAAACCAGAAGAATAAGATAACCATTCTCCAGGACTACCGTCCTTATTGCTACATTAGAGCACAAAGCAATTTTTCAGGAATGAGGCACAACTTCCAAAAAAAGATTTCAGAATAGAAACACTGATTTTACAGTTTTGAACAAGAACCTTATCATTTGCGTTTCTCATGAATGTTTCATAGCTTGTCAATTTTCTGTTCCTCAGCAATGTACACCACCAGAAATCTTACCTCATTATGTGCCTTCTAAATGGATTTTCATTTTCTTCTCTATGCAGTATTGCCTCATAGCATGTGACTGATTTAGCAAAATACTTTAAAATTTGATGCAGGGCATTACAATGTAGGTTATATTGACTCAGCTGAAACTTTTGTTACCTGACACCTTGCAGCCACCCAAATTCCAGACTAAGAGTCTGAAACATTTCAACAGTACCAGGGCACTGGGACTACGTGGGTGTTGAGCTGAAATAACAAATTAATTTTGAACCCTTTGACAACTCCTTTTGACAATGCCCTCTGACTCCCAAAAGATGTAGCGCAAAGTAGGGCTTTTATTTTACCTTGCTTGGTGCCATCTAGCACCCTGGGAAGGGATGAAACATCATGCTTCCCCCTGTAGAGAAAGTGCCACATCAGGCAAAGTCTAAGCACATTTTATCTATATTCCTAAAGCAACGTTCAGGGAGAAAGGTAATTGATGCAAAGCACCTATTCCAACCTCTCCAGCTCACATAATCATTTCATTTTGGCATTTATTGCTGGCAGAGTTAGCAACACCTTCTTCATTGCTAACTATACGCAACTCTGAAAATAATGATTCAGAAATGTGGTGTGGGGGTTTTTTCAGTGTACCCATAAGGAAAAAAATTAAAGTAGCACAATAAAACCTGCAAAACCAGGCTGTTCTGTTTTCTAGCTGTCCACAGAGAAAAGTAAAAATCATCTTTTTTTTTTGAGAAAAGTGCTTTTGTACAATCTTACAATATTTCACAACCTAATTTTGTTTCAAATTCCATCTCCCAAGAAAGTACCAATAAGAACTTAAAGAGAGTACAGTATTTCTGTCATGAAGAAAATTTCTAATATGTTTTCAAGGCTGTGGTGATTCCAGTTTTTGCAAAGAAACGGAACAGTTACATTACACGGTGTTTTGGTGGTGGGTAGCTGGAAAAGATTAATACTTTTGCCTTACAGTTAATGGAATGGTATACTCCACTTGCTTAAGAATACAGTAATACTATTGAATGCATTACTACTGTTTTGTGATCACTTCTGGAAATATGAGAGTAATTGACAAAGAGGGAAAAGATTTCTCACTTTGAAACGCCTCAGGGTGGATGAGAAAATATCAGCAACATTTTGTAACTTCGGCAGCTGATGTTATTTCTGTGTAACAGAGCCTTCATAGCCTTCCTGATGGCATTTTTCAGACTGTCGGCAGTATAGATGTTTGTGGACACAACCGTGAAGGTGCATTGCCTTACAGAGATAAGGCCTTTTTTTTTTTTTTTTTAGGCAATTGCCACGTTAATTTTTTATCAGTTAACGAGCTACTAGGTAAGCTGTAGTTGATTTAGCAGATCACTGCTAATAGCCTCTTCCAGATAATTGAAAGGACTTAAGGCCATCTAGAGTGGGTTGTCATACAGGTGATCGGTTTGGTATTTCACAGCCCCAGAAAGGACTTTTTTTAGTGCTGGCTAAGAGGCCACTGTTCAACAAGGACCTGCATACCTGGCTCAGGGAAGGGAGGCACCCATGTTCTAGTGAACTCAGGGGTGGATAAGGATGATATGAGTCATAAAGAAATAGAATAATTTAGGTTGAAAGGGCCTTCCATAGGTCATCGGATTAACCCTCCACTTGAAGCAAGAACATCTTAGATGAGACTGCTCAGAACTTGTCCAGTCACACTCTGAATATCTCCAGGAGTGGAGATTTCACAGTCTCTTTGGATAGCTTGTTCCAGAGTTTGACTATCCCCATGAGAAAATATTTTCTTCCTGCTATCTGATGGAAATATTTCTTGCTGCAACATGTGTCCCTTTCCTCTTGTCCTATTCATATGCACTTCTGAGAGGAGTCAGAGTAGAGTCCAAAAGAGAGAAAATTGGTAGATCACTTTGAAATAAAGATTGTTTCTGATAAGATGCCTACATATGTATATGGTAGTTGGCATTTTGAAGGCCAAGAGATAAAAATTCCCCTCAATGGTCAGGAAAACAGAGATAATGTCAATTCTGAATCTAAGACAGTAAAAATATTCATGGTTCTAAGTCCACTAGGCATTACTACCATTCATTCTGCTCTGGCATTAAAAAAAACCCACTGCCATAAAACTTTTTCTCTGAGGTGCAAGAAACTGAGTTTTATTGCAGTCAAGGCCTGTGCAGAGTTTGCTTGCTGTCAAACCAGACTCATCTGAGAGAAATGGTAGAGACTTAGAGCAGATATGGGTAGATTTCAGGGCAGGAAAGAGAGAGAGGCTAATTTAGATTCTGGCAGTGGCTGTATAAGATCCAGCTCTCTGAATTGATAGTGGATCTTTCTGAATGAAAGTCAACAAACTTCTCTCAAAAGGGGTACATGTATGAGGAGGGGAAGCTTAAGGTGAAAATTCACAGCTTCTGTTTTTTCTCTTCGAGGTGGCCAGAAAATGAGGATGATTAAATAGTAGTCTCTTTTCTGTGTTATCTTCTTCTGGGTTTTGTGCTGTTCTGCTTACCACCATAGACTGAAACCAAGGAGATATCTACAGTATTTCACGGAATCACAGAATCATTTAAGTTGGAAAAGACCTCTAAGATAATCGAGTCCAACCTTTGACTAGTCACTACCTTGTCAATTGGATCATGGCACTAAGTACCATGTCCAGTTGTTTCTTGAACACTTCCAGGGATGGTGACTCCATCACCTTCCTGCGAAGTCAGTTCCAGTGCTAAACAACCCTTTCCATGAAGAAATTCTTCCTGATGTCCAACCTGAACCTCCCCTAGTTCAGCTGGAGGCTATGTCCTCTCGACCTGTTACTTGTTACTTGTGAGAAGAGGCTGATGCCTACCTGGCTACAGCCTCCTTTCAGGTAGTCGTAGAAAGTGATGAGGTCACCCTCAGCCTGGTGACCAGCTAAACAACTCCAGCTCCCTCAGCCATTGTTCATACAACTTACTCTCTAGACCCTTCAACACAACACAGGTGATTCTGAATTTCTCTTGGTGTTTGGGAAGATGTCAAGACACACAACAATGCCTCCAGAATCAGGCGGTTTGTGCATTTCTACCCTTCCAATGCCCCATCAATGCCAGCCAAGAAACCTGATATAGAACCCCTTGCAGAGCATCAGAAGTGCTCGAGGTCCTGGGAGCAGAAACACAGCCTGCAGGCAAACATGATAGAAGGTTTGGGAAGGGAACCTTACATGTGCTGTGCCCTTGCTAGTGTCAGTGGGAACAAGATCGATCAGTGTGGCCTGATTGTGATCAGACACACCAGCACAAATCAGGTAAATCATTAGGTGACATTGTAAGAAGATAACAGTCCATTCCTAGAGGCATCCAAATATTTGGTGTCATACTAGGATGAATAGCTATAATTGCCAGGAACAAAGACCACATGTGATTAAACTTAAACATGGTCTCTTCCACAGAAACTTCATACCTCCCATCGTTTCTCATAGCTGTGGGAAGAAAACAGGCTGTACTACAGGATCATGGATAGCTCTAGGTTTCTGTTCTGGCTTTCTTCAGAGGATGAGCATTTCCATAGTATGCACTGAAAGGCATCCAATAGCCCCTGATTTCTGTAGTCCCATGATTAATTCTTTGAGGAGATTTGGCTATTATATCTTGAAAGAAATTCTTGTCACCAGTGCTTGAATAGAATTTAACCCTTAAAACTGACTGAGCTGTGAAGTTGCTTTCAGAAAGGCCATCGCAAAAGAAATGGTGTCCTTGAAAGCTAAAGAATCCTAAGAGCATTCTACTGACAACAGAATCAGAATTGTAGCAGGAAAAAAAAAAACCAACTTATTCTAGGGAAATCTTTATGAACAGAGACTCCCACACCTCCCCACATGTCAGACAGTATCATGCACTCACAGAGAGTGAGAGACAGCTATGAAGCCAGATTTACGGATCCTGTGAGAAAAAAAAAAAAAATCTGGTCTTTCGTGATAGCTACTGAAGGCATATATACCTCACAGCAGGAATATAGCTCTGGTTTATCTCTTGAAAATGGAGCTGTTGAAGTTGATACGGGAAATACCTTTCTTCTGAGATATTTTTCTGCCTTGAAATTGGCAGTGAACAAATTTGCTTGTTAAAAATACTTGAACGTTAGTTTGTCTAGATACACTTCAGACCTGGAATTAGTTGTCAGCTCCTTTCTGGCAGGATTGACTCTTGTAGCCAGATTTCAGCCTCTGAGTAGAACTGGGAGCCCTCTCATCCAGTGTGTAGCTGTGTGTAGCAGGTCTTGAGAAGGTTTTACTCTTTTCTGGAGTGACCAAAACCATCTGAATCTTAAGAAGGAGTAACAAAGGCCATTCTTTGAGCGCTGGGCACCTGCTAGATGGCAGAATTATCCCTGACAGACTGGCACCCAAAGTTTTATTCATCCTGAAGACTTTTCTACCCAAGAGAAGATGAGCCTTTCATAGCAACTATTTGATTAGCTGTCATTGCTGACTAGCCACAGCTTCATGTAAGAGATAACAAGTGCTCAGTGTTAATCAAACATCACCAGTAGCACAGCTTGAGAAATGACAGGCTTTAAATAATATATGAAGTTGCAAAATTACATGTGCATTTTAAATCCTGTTGAGAAAATTAGCATATATGTTGACTGGACATTTTTCCAGAAGAAAATGTGACCTTCCTGTGGCCTAGCAACAGGTAAAACATCTCATCACAAAATCACAAATGTACCGTTCATTGGTGGCCCAGTGCCTGTAAAGGAAGAAGAAACAAAACAGTCAAAGCAGAATTATAGAATTTATAGATGTACTCATTTTGTATGAAAGGTTGATATTCTAAATGTACTGTATTTGAGCAACCTCGTCTAGTGGGTGGCATCCCTGCCCATGGCAGGGGGTGTTGGAACTAGATGATTTTTAAGAATCCTTACAAACCAAACCATTCTATGATTTTAAATATCAGCCCTGGGAGAAAGAAGTAGTACCACATCTATAAATTTATATATAAATGTCATGGCTTAAGTAGAAAATCATATAATCAATACAGAATGACCTGAGGCACTCACATACGCCTCACAAATGTCAACTCTCACAAAAACTCTGTGATATAGAGAAAAACACCCTCATCTCCCTTTTATAGGGGGGGCAATTGACATCTCCAGAGTCAGGGGCCAGGATTTACCTTCGTGACCATCAGATCTTTGAGCACCATGTGACCAATGCAGAGACAGGCAGCTCCAAAATGGGAGTTGATCTTAAAGTAAAAGGGACTTACAGAGATGATGCTCTTTACTTATGCAACTCATTTAATCTCTTAATTACACCTCATGAATTTCAACCTGAAAGGCTTTCCAAAGTGATAGAAGCATGATTGTCTCACAAACAGGAAAACACAGTTTTCCCAGTCTCTAATACTTTATTTATTGTTGTTTCTTTCTACAAAAAAAACCAGATTTCTTTAGTTTTCCTCTTTTTTTTTCCTTAATCATGTTTCTCATCCCAATACAAAGCAGACAATTTAGCATTAAGTTCTCCTCTATTATGACTGTACAGACTATCTGCTGGAATTACTCATGTGAGAGTAGAAAAATTATTTAAACATTTGGGTTACTAGTCTCTGACTTTTTCACAAAGTATTTGCCATGAAGGATTTGCTACTGGCTTCTTAGAGAAAACATACAGGTCCAGAAATGGTGTTTTGTTTTCAGCTGCCAGCTCTAAAGTAAACTTCTTCAAGGTGTTGGCTTGGAAGCAGCAATGAGCTCTTCAGTTCTCAAACCTGCATTTCAGACCTGCAATGAATGCATTTCTGCTTCTTCTAACAAGAAGGCCACATATGCTAAGACTGGGTAAGTTACTGTTGACTATCTCTCCATGCACAGCAGGATCCCCTGGAGTGACCTTTTCAAACATCCTTGAAACATGCACATGCCATCGTCAGTATTTTAAATGTGTTTCACACTACGATAGAATAATTCAGGTTAGAAGGGACAAGGAAGAGTGATGTTTCTCAAAGGCTTTTCCTTTCATAGATTTTTGGAAAGGGATCCTATAACAGCAGGGGAAGGCCCTGCCCCAGTGTCCCTTTAGACACAGTATGAACCACTCGCTAGTGCAACCACTTGGCAAAGGGCCTCTGGATGAGTGTTTTTCACTGGACCTCTGGACAAGTGCTTTTCACTGTTGGCAAGGAATTGCCTTGGAGCAATTTAGTTCCCTTTCTTCTTCTATTAGAGTAATTGCAGTGGGAGTACAGAAGCAGGAACTTCAGGTTCCACCTAAACTCCCGTTCAGAGCATAGGCTTTAAACCTAACAAAAAAAAAAATGATGGAAGGAGCATTAAAGTTAATTTGCGGCACAAAAGAGCCTTCCAGGAATTTGCAATAAAACACAAAATGCCTTAGTTGCAGGGTTGCTT
Source organism: Oxyruncus cristatus (assembly GCA_013399855.1). Lineage (NCBI taxonomy): Eukaryota > Metazoa > Chordata > Aves > Passeriformes > Cotingidae > Oxyruncus > Oxyruncus cristatus. Next base: position 632,421 of record VXAY01002912.1, read on the forward strand.
ACAAAGCTAGGAGTGCAACAGGGAGGTAAAACGGAATTGGAATTACCTTATTCTCTTCAATAATGAAGGGTCTAAGCGTGGGCATAAAATTGTGCTGCACTGCCCCATTCCCCCTTCTACAAAACCCAGCTTTGTTGCTTTGATACTGTTTGCATGAGAGTAGTTTCTTCCACTTTTTATTCTATCTTTTTAAAACATGTTTTTCTGATGAAGTACTGAGAACTGTGCATTCCAGAAACTGAAGATCCCAGAACACAAGAACATCACAGAGTAATACATCCACAGATATATTTAACTTCTGTAAAAGGCAAGAGATTTGGTATATTTTGTGGGTTAAGAAAGAAACAAGCATTCACAATCTGTGTAAATCACACTGCTTTCTAAAGGATTGATCCAAAATTCACAGACATCAGGGAAGCCTTTCCACCCCATTAGACCAACTTGGAAATCAAGACTAAGTGTTATTATTCTTAAAATAATAGGAATAATTTGAAATAACTAAAATGAGTAATCTAAAACTATCATGAATAATTTTGAAATAATTAGAAAGATTAGACATAATATAAATATTCCAATTATTTTATTATATTATAAATAGTATAATTATTTCTAAGATAATAGATTTCCTAAAACATAGGAGATATCTCTCTCTCTCTCTAGATATAGATATAATACTCCCTAAATAAGATAACTATAATCATTAATTATAGCCAAATGTAACCAGCTATAAACCTCTTCAAATCCTTCTCAGTCTTGTTAGGAATTATTCCCTGCTGGTGCAAATTATGGCCTGTTTTGGGGTAATTTTGTGGTTCACCAACTCATTTCATTTAGGCAATTCAACAGCCATCAAAAGCAGCAATATCTGAATGAAGCACATAATCCTCAAGTGAAAAGCAGCACATGCCATTTTCAACCTCCTTAGCCATCTGGTCTCTCATCATCAGAATATTTTTAATATTCACAGACCACAGTAATAAAAACTGCTTGGGGAATAGAGAAAAAGATAATTAATTATCATGACCCGAACTACTTTTTTTGCTACAAGGAGGACACTGATTGTTTAATTAACATTTTGCTTGATTGTTCTGAAAGGCTGGAGGGATTATTATCTGGACTTAATTACGAGCATTTCATAAAGCACTACATCCTTCGATCATAAGTGTTTACAAATTGATGAACTGATGCAATACCTCTGTCTGGTGTATAAGTTTGTTACTCCTAATCAGGTGTCCCTTGAAAAAGAATGCCAAAACAAAGCTTAGGATGGTAATGACACAGTGGGCACTCACAAGGATTGACATAATTGCCTCTCTAAAACCAAAATGACGGAGCAATGTGCCATTTTCTGCTCCTCTGGAACCAGCACACACAAGGCAAGTACTCCCTCAGATGCCTAGATGGGAGCAAAGAGTGATCACATGCACTTGTCTGTGTGTGTGTGTGTGTGTGTGCGTGTGTGTGTGCAGACCACGTGTGCTGCAGAATATCAGGTCTGCACCAAAACAACACAGGGCTGCAGAAACTGCAGGTCATGGGTACAGTCTTGTTCTAGAAGGTTACCAGAGGGAAAAGTCAAAGGTTGGAGCTGAACCAGAAGTGACTACCATGGATGAAGCAGTAGTGACTAAGGGGATATGAACACCCAGGGCCAGACAGATCTCTGAAATACCTCCTGCTGGGGCTTTCAGCCATTCCTGGACATACAGTACCTAAAGGCATCCAGCCTGTGACGGGCATGGATCTCATCTGACAAAAATCTTTGCATGCCTATGCACTTACAGCCCACCATCAGATGAGGAAAAGTGACCCTCATGCTGACGTACAATCCAGGTCAGCATTTCCTTACAGGCCAGAACGTGTGTGTGCTTGAAGGCAAGAAAAGGAAGGGGAGGATGTAGTAGCTCAGTGAAAAGCCATGGCACAGAGTCTGGGGAGAGCTGTCCTGAAATACCTCTGGTGCCCTGGTCAGCATATTGAACTCAACCAAGATCTCATCTATAGGTTTCAGGACAAGATCTGGGCACCACGATCATCTCCCTTCACCAGAGCTCCTCAGAGGTACAAAGCAGCAGGCAGCTACTCTGCTCACAGCAAGCCCTGTGAACCCAAGGGGAGTTTCCTTCTGCTCCACACTCCTCTCTGTCTCCTGAAAGGCTCCAGTCTCTTCTGCAGATCTTTCTCTCAACAGGACACCTTCTCCTTGTCCTCCAGGCCATGGCAGAGGTGAACTGTCCCTTTCAGAGAGTGCATCATGCTGCACAGACAGCAGTCTCCGTCCTTGGAGTGCTCATTGAGTTCTCGCTGGATGGTTACAGCACACAGCCAGCAGTGCCACACCACTGTGTGGGGCACTCAGAGGGCGAGGGGCCAGATTGACTACTTGAGGTTGTGATCCTTAGAGGGACAGATGAGAGAGAACAAGCTACAGTAGCCAGTGGGTGCTAAGATCAGGGAAGGCACCCAACCCATGGGATGTGCTCTGGAAGCCCATGGTGAGCTGCTTGGAAGGTGTATGGGTTCAACTGCACTGTTGGGAGCATGGATACCATGGACACATGTACCTCCCAGCCAAGACCACACTCCAACTGATTGTTTGTATCCAAGCAAGATCCCAGGAATTTGGAGCCAAAGCCTGCACAATGGAGCTGACTGTCCCTGATAGCCATCACATCAACACCTCCTCTTCTTCTGAGTTCCTGGGACTCAGCAGCCCTCCTTGCTCCCAGCAGACGCTGCACACACCTGCCACTGTTTGCACAAGCTCTGCCACACCTCAGGCTCTGCCTTGCTCTTCAGAGATGGTTGAGGAGAAGAGGAGGAAGGGTGGCTGTCCTCACTGGTCTCTTTCAAAGTACTGTTAGTAATTTTGGGGTTGAGAGCAGCCTGCAGGAGGCAAATCTGAAGTCAGATGTGTTTCTTAATGAACTCTTCCATGGCCTTAGTAAGGCACTTCTGGGAAGAACTGATTAGACATAGTAACTCAATTTCAAATACTAAGATTAGACAATGATCTAAAGATAGCTATAGTTACATTGCTCTGTGGCATATCAAAGTTAAGTAAGGCAGAAAGGATATTTTTGTTAAAAATCAATATTATGACAAAGAAGTTAACCATAAGGAGACTGACAAAAAGCTGTACAGCCCTAGGGTGCAGCAAAGTGGTTAGTAATCTGATTCCCTCCAGGGGGAAGGGAACAAAATTATTAAATGATCTTAAAAAATAATAAGATCTATGGTCTGAATTCCTAGAAAAATGTGATTAATACTGTTTCCTATTTATTATTAATACCCTCCCCATCCTTCCCCACCCCGTATAGATATTTTAAGCTGTAGAATATAAAATGGGAATTAAGAGAGTACACCTGAGGGAAGGGAAGGGAAGGGAAGGGAAAGGGGAAAGGGGAAAGGGGAAGGGGAAGGGGAAGGAGGAGATTTGTAAAGTACAGAGCTCCTGAAGGCTCCTGCCTTCTAGTCTTTCTCCAAAACTCCTGAATATTTCTCTCATTGCTTTCTGCTGCCAGACAAAGCCTCCTCTCTTGCACCTGAGGGGGGTAATGGGTGTAGTTGGCTGCTAACCCTAGAGCAAGCAAGAGAAGCAGCAAGATTAGAAGACCAAACAGAAGTAAAACTATATGCCCCTTAAATGCCAATAAAGCAATATTTACATGCATGCAAGTGTGAGTGTCTGTATGCAGATATAGGTATATATACAACACATGCTCGCACACCTGTACATGTGCACACACTGAGAACAGCTAAATGATCGGTATCGGAGGTACAGTTCTGATGTCACAGATTGCTATGAAGTTCTATAGATGGTCAAGTTATGTGATCACCATAAGGCCTGTGGTTTTCCTTACCACCCTTTAAGAAATCCCTCTAGAATGGGATTTCTGGTTTTGTAAACAGTCTTTCTGGTAGTATGACTAATGGCTTCATTAGCACAAACAAGCCTCAATTTCTTTTTATTATGCTCTGATCAATATGTGGTCACCTGTGTTTGCAGCCTTCTGGCCTGGTCTCATCTTGTGTTTGTTCACTCTAGTGGAAAGGATATACACGAATATGTGCATATGGGGTTTTGATACCTGCTTACAGCAATGGTAAAGGTAGTTATCAAGCCTATTTATTTAAATTCATTCAATTCTCTTCAGACTACTACACCTCTGACAACCCCGGCTGCTCCAAACCCCTCTCTGTTTTGGTTTTTTTTTTAGGTGGGACTTTTGTTAGTTTGTTGTTTGCGGGGGGGGGCAGGTTGTGGAAAATTTATACAAGTTAATGAGAACAAATCCTTCCAGAGTGCCTTTGTTCTAGTCAGAAAGGAATGACTTTGGTTACAGGCAGCTGAACAATTGCTGCACTCTGAGAACATCAGTGGATCCCTGGTAGCCTCCTTTGGGCATGTTCAGACCCACACAAGGTGTCTGGGAGGCTGCCGTGCATTTCCCACGGGCCACAGGCACAAACGCGCAGTCTGGCCATTGCTGCAGGGGATCTGAAACGCTGCGAGTCCACACCCTGCTTTACCTCACTGCACCGTGGTTGTCTGTCCCTCCCTTACCACGAGATCAGCTTAAACAGCGTAACTGTGGGAAGCAGCTTGCTCCAGTCGATCAGGGACACTGGAGAACCCGTTTTATAGAGAGGCAGAGCTTCTTGGTCGTGCTATCAGCACACCCCCAGATTTCAGCAGATATAATTAGTGATTTGTGGACAGATTTGATTGATATTGTGCCGATTTAGTTTTAGATCAGATATTTATGATTGGGACTAAGAGTGCCCTAAATAAAACAGAGACTGTCTACAGAGGAGACTGCAGCAGGGTAACTAAATCAGACCCAAATCACTCATGGAGGCTTGTTTAACTGAGTGAAACTGAGCCGTAACACTGACGTTAGGCTGTGATTCACACTCATCAAAAAAAAATTTGCCTTTTAGTTTGCTACTTCAGTTTTCTTCCTATTTGTATCTTCCATCTTCCTTTTTTTTTCCGTCCTTTGCAGCATTTTTCCCTCAGTGGCTCACTGGTGGGAGAAGTGCTGTGCCAATTATCTAATAAAATTCTGGCAGAAATTCAATCACACTCAATATGTATGACATTATAAAAAAATATCTGAATTGAGAAGTCAGGAATCTGGTTATCCCAATAACAATAAAATATTAGACTTCCTTTTTTAACACTCTCTTCTTCAGAAACGAGTGGGAAAGGAGGTGAAGGTGATTTGGGTAAATGCAATTATCCAAATACGTTTATAAAAGACAGATCTTTTTCTCCCCACCACCCACCTCCTGTAAGACAGCATATCTTGAGCTCAGCTTGTCAGTACCCACAGAGTCACTGCTGACAGTGCAGATTACAGCTGTGGAACGCAAAACTGTTTTAAAGAATTCTACTCAAAGAACTAAAACCGCTGGTGTAACTCACTAGTAGGTGTCTGACATACAGTGGTGAAGAGGAGACAACCCAAAGTTTACAGGTAGCTGAGCCTGTGACGTGATGGGCACCAGAGGGAAGGTGGGTTTTGTTCCAGAAAGCACTGCATACTCAAGTATTCAGTTAGAGACTGTTATTTTTACTTACAGAATACTTCAAGTACAAACATAGCTGAAATAGACAAAAGGGGTTTGTCAAAATGGTGCAACTATCAGCCATCACAGCTTTGTGATGCTAGAGGTCTTTGCCTGTCCCTGTCTAGCCCTGGGTGAACCTGAGTGCAGGACTGCCCCAAAAGAACCCTGTCTGGGGCCAACCAGGGAGGAACAAACCCTTCTCCACCACTCTGAAACCCTTATCCCACCACACCTGGCAAAACATGTGGCCTCAGACAAGAAGCAGGCAGTTCTGTGGGCAGCGGAAATACCTGTGGTGCTCATGAATGCTGAGAGTCCACCTGCTTCAGTGGAGGGGCTTCCCACTTGCTTGTGGCACAGCTCTAGCACGGGGACTGATAGAAACTTCTCTGCAAAGTGTAAAGCTGTTAAGAAAATGTCAGAGAAAGACAGCTCAGTGACCACATTTTTCAATCTTAACTGGCAAGTGAAAAGAAACATTAATTGTCTGTTTATGTCATCTCCTCCCACAGCTGACTGATGCAGAATACAGCTTAAGGTGGCATTAAAATGTAAGGTGGGTGTTATAATTTGCCTGAAGTACTTTAGCAGGTTTTAGGTTTTGTTCCAGAAACTGTCTAAAGATTGCCATTCTACCAATGTCCTTGTAAGTCACCTACATGCCCTGCCTTTCAGTACGGGAGTGTACAGCCCCATGATTTACACAGCACTTCCAGCAATGACAGTGCTGAGTACATGATGTTCATTGTTTTGCATAAAAAAGCATATCAGGGGTGGGCAAGTATCGGTCTGGTACTCTGCAAACGTGAGAGCCAAATTCTGCCTCAGTTTGATCAATGCCTCCCACCTGCACCACACTTTCACCTCTGTGGGAGCCATGCATAAGCAGTGATGTTCAGGCTGCAGAGGCTGGTGCCCACCATGCCTTTCTGGAAGCAGGTTTCAAAACTCCTATTTAAAAACACACGAACTTTATTCCTTAAAGAGTCATGGTTCTGGCTTCTTGGCTTAAGCTGATTAGTAGAAACACAGCATCTTGCTGCTTTTTTTCCCAGTACTGATGGGTTCTTTGCAGAATCAAAACAGCTCTTCAAAAACCAAGGATGACTGTACCTCCTCCTGCAGCACTGAGATGCTCTAGCTGAGTGCCCCAAACCTGCGCATGCCATGGGGAGTGAGGAGGGTACCAAAGAGCAGCTTGCAGCAAACCAAATGCAAGAGTGATCTTTTCCCGTCCATGAATCAGCAGTCCTGCCAGTGCTCACACAAAAGAAACAGCTGCAGCCACAAATCAGGCAACTTAATAGGTCATTGCACTCTACAAGTATTTCCCTTCCAGCTTTTCTCTAAACAATACAGGAAAAGGTCTGATCACATTCCCTTCATTAAGGGCCATGAACGAATCTGCCAAAATATGCCATCCACTCACTGGGCAGTGAGGTGCAACATCCAGATCCTGTTAACATCACTTACAGTAATATCACCACCAAAAATATTCAGGTTTGCGAACTGACTGGTTTTTACAGGCAGACAGCAGGTAATGGGGGGATTTGCAAAAATCCTACTCCATGCAAGTGTGAAGTCTATTAGATCTAATTATCTCGGTGGCAATAGATTCACCACACTGTACCCAGAAAGGGGGTAGTGTTCCCCCTAAGGATCACCTGGGGCTGCCCAGTGCAGCGCTGACTAGTGGTGCTGTGCCAGCTGAACCAGCACTGATGGGCTTCATCTGTTATATCCACCCTGAAGTTGCGTAAAATTTACTTTCAGCTCCCTACTAGGCTGCCTTTCACCATTTCACTGCTGGGCTGGGAGCCATATTGCCTTTGACAGTTCCCTGGCAAGTGAGCTGCAAGATTGTGGTCTGCCTGCAAGCAATTCCCACTCCAGGAAATGTTGCATCATCCCCTTGTTTAATAGAATCATGGAATGGATTGGATTGGAAGGGACTTTAAAGATCATCTAGTTCCAAACCCCCTGCCACGGGCAAAGACACTTTCCACTAGACCAGGTTGCTCAAAGATCCATCCAGTCTAGCCTTGAACACTTCCAGAGGTGGGGTATCCTCAATTTCTCTGGGCAACCTGTTCCAGCATCTCATCACTTTCACAGTGAAGAATTTCTTTCTAATATCTAATTTAAACCTATTCTCTTTCAGTGTAAAGCCATTACCCCTTCTCCTATCCCTACATGCTCTTGTAAAAAGTCCCTTTCCAGTTCTCACATAGGCCCTCTTTAGGTAGTGGAAGGTGCTACAAGATGTTCCTGAAGCCTTCTCTTCTCCAGGCTAAACAACCCTAACTCTCTCAATCTGTCCTCTCAGGAGAGGTGCTCCAGCCCTCTGATCATCTTCATGGCCTCCTCTAATAGGTTGACCCTGGCTGGATGCCAGACACCCACCAAAACCGCTCTATCGCTCCCCTTCTCGGCTGGACAGGGGAAAGAAAATATAACAAAGGTTCATGAGTTGGGATAAGGTCCGTGAGAGATCACTCACCAAATACTGGCATGGGCAAAACAGACTCAAATTTGGGATATTAACTGAATTTGTTACTAAGAAAATCGGAGCAGGATAATGAGAAGTAAAACAAATTTTAAAAACACCATCCTCTCCCACCTCCTTCTTCCCAAGCTCTACCTCCTCCCTCCCAGTGGTGAAGGGAAACAGGGAATGGGGGTTATCGTCAGTTCATCAAATGTTATTCCTGCTGCTGCTCAGGGAGAACAGTCCTTCCACTGCTCCAGAGCTGGGTCCCTCCCATGGAAGACAGTCCTCCATAAACTTCTCCAACATGAATTCATCCCATGGGCAACATCTCTCCATGGACTGTTGCAAAGTGGATCACTCCTCCATGGGGTGCAGTCCTTCAGGTACAGTCTTCTCTAGCATGAGTCCCCCACAGAGCCACAAGTCCTTCCAGGACACCTATGCCAGCGTGGTCTCCTCTATCCACGGGTCTGCAGGTCCCTGATAGGACCCTGCTCCAACACGGCTTTCCCACAGGTTCACAGCCCTCTTTTGGGCATCCACCTGCTCCAGCATAGGTTTCCTCCATGGTCTGCAGGTAGATCTCTCCATCACCATGATCCTCCATGAGCTGCAGGGGGATAGCCTGCTTCACCATGGTCTCAACCATAGGCTGTAGAGGAATCTCAGCTCTGGGGCCTGGAGCACCTCCTCCCCCTCCTTCTCCACTGACCTGAGGATATGCAGAGTTGTTCCTCTCACGTATTCTCACTCCACTCTTCTTTGGCTGCAATTACATCTGCACAATAACTTCTTTTCCCTTCTTAAATATGTTATCGCAGAGGCATTACCACTGCTTCTGGTCGGCCTGGCCTTGGCCAGCAGTGTGTCTGTCCTGGACCTGGCTGGCATTGGCTCTGCTGGACATGGAGTAAGCTTCTAGAAGTTTCTCACAGAAGCCACCCCTACAGCCTACCTTCCGTGCTACCAAAACCTGGCCAAGCAAACCCAGTACACCTCCTCTGGACTCGCTCCAGCAGGTCCACACCCTTCTTACGGTGGGGCCCCAGAGCAGGACACAGTACTCCAGGTGGGGTCTCATGAGAGTGGAGTAGAGGGGGAGAATCACCTCCCTTGACCTGCTGGCCATGCTGCTTTTGATGCAGCCCTGGGTGGCTTTTGATGCAGCCCACGGCTGGCTTTCTGGGCTGCAAGGATATTGCTGGCTCATGTCGAGGTCCTCTTCCACCAACACACCCACATCATTCTCGCCAGAGCTAATCTTGATCCATTCTCTGCCCAGCCTGTGTTGTGCTTGAGATTTCACTGACCCAGGTGCAGGACCTTGCACTTGGCCCTGTTGAACTTCATGAGATTGTTTTTGCACAGGCCCACATCTCAAGCCTGTCAAGGTCCCTCTGGATGGTGTCCCTTCCCTCCAGCATGTTGACTGTACCACACAACTCAGTGCTACTGTAAAACCTGCTGAAGGGGCTCTCAAACCCACCATCCATATTGCTGACGAAGATGTTAAACAGTGCTGGTCCCAATACTGATCCCTGAGGAACACCACTTGTCACAATTTCAGCTCCTCTGAAATTGCCCTCACCCTGCAGCCCCTGAGGGGGTCAGGCTGACTAGGGACTGAGGAGTGAAACAGAAATTTCCATGCCTCTCCACACACACTCTTCCCTGTCTGTTTGTACCTCTTACACTCGCGCTCAGGACCACACAGGGCAGCGGAGCTTTGCCTTCACTGAGCAAGGAGCAGTTTTAGGGCACTGAGCAGAGGAGCTCCAGCCTTCGGTCGAAGCAGAAGAGGTGTGGGTGTTCAGCTGCCATGGTAAAAATGTAAAAGGAGAAAGCGTTGATGTGTAAGTGAAAATCAAGTCCTCAATTTCTAAGACTAGGAGTCCTAAGAGGTTCTTCCCAAGAAATGTAAATCCACTACATGCTGGGGGGGAGGGGGCAGGGGGGAGCTTTTTAAATACAAGTCTCAAGTATCCTGTTATCGAGACCTTTAAGCTGCAAAGGAGATCTTCACAGTGCGAGGTGCAGTTTCGTACCCATTACGGTCCCGCTGAATGCTAAATATTTGAGGGCATGTAAAGTTATCATAAAGTGGCTTTTATACACCATTACACCTGGCTTTCTGGATGCATCTCTTCATGATGGAAATGTTCCCAATGCCATTTATATTACAGCCTGGAGAAAGGTCAGTTTTATGCTTTATGTTCTTCTCCTGAGCTGTGGTTTTGAACCAGCACTTTTTAGAGCAGAGATAGGAAGAAAGCTGGACCATTTACACACAGCATACACGGTATTAATGAAACTGCTTACCTAGACAGAGATAGGAATTGCCACAATGACAGTGACCACTTAAAAATGGTCAGCTGAACTTAGTTCTATGTCTCTAATAGCATTCTATGCTAGATGGATTAAGAAAGAGATATAAAAAAACCCTGAGGTGTGCCAACATGTTTTCATTTAGTCAATTCATTGGATGATCCCACTGGGGATTTATTCTTTATTTTACTGCACAAATTATTCTAGTAAGCAAACAGTAAAATAAGCCAAAAAATAAGCCAAAAAAAGGCACAAAAATCCCCCTGTTTTTCATACCATGTTCTTAGCATACAACCCAGCCATATGGGATCCACAGAAGAAAGAAATGTTCCTTTCAGAGGACAGATACTGGTTATCTGGGATGCTGTAGCTTTTGCTTTTGTGCTTTTCAATACACCTTTTCTGGTGATATTTAATTCTGCACTGTAGGCAAGGATAGTTAAAAAAATCCAGGGACCCAAGGTGTGAGAACAGAAGCTGGTATTACCACTACTGACAAACTACATGGATTCGGCAGCAGCCCCAGTTTGGACACCAAACATCTGGGCTTGGCCAGCTGAGCTATCTTGGTGAGGTGAGAGGTGTGTACAGTTTTCTCTTGTGCTAGCATGGATTTCATAGAGGAAGAATTCTGGGACCCTTTCTTTACAGCTGACCAAAATGATAAACAGAGGACAGAATAAAAATATGTGTCTTCCTGTGTAGCACCCAAAAAATATGAATCATCTCTCTTTTCCCTCTTTCCCCATTCACTATATGGAATTAAACCCCAAGCTATTTTAGCAAGCAGTAGGCCAGGTCTTTTTACAAGCCTCTCCTGCCTGAGGATCTAGATGTGCATTTCACAGTTTCCTTTACATGCAGCTAGAAACATCAATGACTAATTGACTGGTGATATGCTTCTGTTTCTGTGATTTTCATAAATCCATATGAATGTAAATAGTGGTGTTTTCTGGGGGCTCGTGGCCCAATAAACATGCATGGGAGGAAGAAGAATATGGGGAAAAAGGGCAGGGGAGCGGCTGATACCTGTTGCTGTCCCTCAGACTTGGTTGTGGCTCAGTGGCCCCTTGAGGATAAAACCTAAGTTCATGTTTAGTCTGATTTCCTCTTTGATGTTTCCTGACTCTCTTTCAATTATATGTTCCCCTTTTGAGTTTACACAGCCAAAAAGATGTGTGTTCCCCAAAAATCATGGGACATATTGGTTTCTTAGAATAATTTTATACCTCTCCCTAAGCACTAGTGGGGTTTTGCTCAAAAGGTTTCCATGGCCAGCTGCTGGGCAGAGATGGGTCATGTGTTGTATTAAAGCTCAGAGGACCTTTGCCAGCCCCCACCACAGTCTTCATAATGAATTTCAAAGTCTTGCTAGCAACCTGCATTAATCTGTTATCCCTGTACCTTTCCGGTGCCAGCTGCCTGAAATGTGCAATTCCCACAGGGAGACTAAGCCAAAGTCTTGCTAAGACAATAATGTGGTCATCTTATCCAATACAACAGTGAGCTGATTCTCTGTTATGTCTGGCAACCATCACAATTCAAGACTCACCTTATGAGTCACTTCTCCCCATAAAGAAAAGAGGAAAACACAGGTTCCTAATTGCTCTTTGATACACCACACAGATCTCCATTCTCCCAAGATTTATGTTAAAATCTTCTATAACTACTTAAAAAAAATCCTGTCAATTAAGTAATTTCAGATACTTCTAAATGACAAATTTTCTGTCTGATTTAGCTTTGTGCCACATTCTCTAATTAGATCACCTAATGGAAATTGTCGCTCTACTGCAAGTTTAACAGAGATGTCTGAGCAGAGCTCTCAGAGGAAAGGTACAACTTGGAGGGGGTCACAGTACCACGGAAAAGCTCACCCTATTGCATTGTATGTGGAATAAGGTACTTCAAGTTTAAAAGAGCATGGTTTTAGCATAGAAACTTGCATGGTTGGCAAAATCAATGCTTCCTACTTCTAAGTTACATTAAAAGGGGTAAAAAAGTGCCATAACAATACACATTTTCCATATAAAAACTAGTTTCTTTGTTGGCAGCCGTGTGACTATGAACAGGGAAGGCAGAGTGCCGGGTAAATGCAATCAATGCCCATGAGCCAGAGTCACTTGGATAATAGCTATCCAGCTGGTGAAGAAATGAGAAACATCAATCTAAGGTACCTTAACTACATTTTAAAGCAGAAATATACCTATAGACCCTCAGGTATACTTCAAGAGGAAGACTTCGTATTTTTGCATGTTTGGTGGTTGTGCTGCAGGGTAGCAGACATTTCTCTCTCTCTGCAACTTGGCCTGGGGAAAGCCAATACCCCTTTGAAAACTTTGAAGTCTGGGATTGGTTCTCTGTGAAATGATATAAAGGACAAAAACAGTGTTAACAGTCTAAGGAACGAAGGAGGGTGGCATGGAGAGAAGCAATATTAACTGAGAGCTTGGAGTAACAGAAAGAAATACGCTCTAGAAAATTTAAATATAGCAGCACTTTGTCTCAGCCCATTTCCTTGACAGAACATTAGGCTGAACCTCTTCTTTGTTGCAGGTGATTTTTCAGGAGTGTAGGGTTTGTTGATTGTTACTTTTTTTTTAAACGAGCTGGTAAAACAGAGCTGATAAATGAAACAAAAAAATATTTCTTCCAACTTAAATGCAGCCTATTATTAATACCCAGGTCTGACTCACGGTAGAGGAAATATATTTTAATCCTCTCGGGCTATTGTGGCAGTCACGATGAGCACTGAAGCACAGACACTGACGTGTGCCGAGCTGCGGTGGACCCGCGTACCACTGTTTGTTCACCTATGGAGAAATGTAAAATGTGCTGCCGGCTAAGACAGATAAGGCAGCCAATTTAAGATGTGGTTTTAATCAGTTCTAAATGCATTTCATCTTTTAAAAGCAGATTTAAGTTAAGGCTCTGGTGTAGCAACAAAAAACTTCACGTCAAAAGTCAATAATTTTCTGCCATTTCTGATCGTTGATTTGAAAGCAGCAAACAACCGATGTCAAAGTTTAAACATTTCAGATGAATGCATTAAAAGCAAGTCAACATTTCTGATTGATCTGCTGATTTAACTTTAACTCCTCCTCCTTAGAAAAAGCTGACAATACACACAAAGTGTCCAAACCTCTGGACTATTCAATTAATAAAGTTTATTTCCTGGTTTAGATCTCTTAATTAGAATCCACCTTCAAGGTTTATAATGCAATGAAACAAGTACTGGAGCAATTCTTTAAAAAATAGAATCTGTGTCACTACTGATGGAACAGGATTTGTAACAGGACGTGTGGAAAGACAATATCTCCAGCTGACTTCAGTGGGAAGATAGCTGAACCAGAGTAATCATCAGAAACACAGCAAAGTGAATATAGTCAAAGTATAGTCAAGAAAAATCATCCCTGGCAGAATAGTTTGGATCATAAATGCAGAATAACATCAAATTGCAGTCCTTCTTTTCTTCCATATGAAAGAAAGCAAAACAAGAACAGAAAGTAAAAGAATGCTTTTCAAAGGAAAGAAGCTTAAAAATGGGAAGAAATTCTTTATTGTGAGGGTGGTGAGAACTGGAACAGGTTGCCCAGAGAAGTGATGGATGCCCCAGCCCTGGAAGTGTTCAAGGCCAGAGTGGATGAGTCTTTGACCAACCCTGTCTAGTGGAAGGTGTCTCTGCCAAGGGCAGGGGGGTTGGAACGAGATGATCTTTAATGTCCCTTTCATCCCAAACCTTTCTAGGACTCTAAGAAAATAGAACAGAGGAACTTGTGGAAAAATAAATAAGAAGGCTCTACTGAAGAACCAGTTACTTACTCAGCACAGAGTCTCCTAAACCCTCATTCTTAATTGATACTAACATATTTATTTAACAAAGAGCATTTCACACTTTTGTACCTCCGGGAGAGGCAGCCAATTTCCATCTCCAGGAAAGATGCCGTGGAAAGGCTGTCACGGCTGTGTTCAGTATTTAGTCACTGTCCACTCTATCTGCAAGGGCACCTCATGACTCTCCTGCTCCCATCAGTTCTACTTCTTCACAGCTGGAATGACTCCAGACACATTTCCACAGAACTTAGACACCTTGAGACTCACATCTGTAAGGCAGAGACATGGACAGCCTCGTCAGCCCACAGCCCAGGACCTTCTATCCAGTGCACAGGAAAATTAAATAAAGAAAGAAGTCTTAAATCTTCTGAATCTCTGTGTGAGAGTTTGTATTGTAAGTCCCAAATCCACAAAGCTTATTGTGAATTTAGGTGCAATCATATGGCTCAAGGTGGCCCATGGTATTTTCCCATGCATTTAAGCAGTCAGGGCTCATTAGGAATTAAACAATGTGTTTTTAAAATCCCACTGGTCCTCCATCTGCATGACTGGGCATCTAGCAAATCTAGGATAGGAAATAAGTCTGTCATCACACACTATACACTAACCTTTCTAAAATGCAGGTCCAACCCTCCTTTTAACAAAACCCTAAAAAAATTGGCCACAGATCTAAACAACTAGACATAACAATCTCAGAACAAGCTAAAAATCATGCACAACAGCTATCTCCAGCCAGTTTCTCCCATTCAGATTACACCCAGTTTCCACCACAGTCTGGTAGCAGTACCCTCAGTAATCAGCACCAATAGTCTGGCCCCAGGCTGAGGTTAAAGTGAGTGGTCAGCTCACTCTGTACCTTCATAACTGGATTGGCCCAGGGTATGCTTAAAATCTTGAATCTAATGAGTGTTTAGAGGGAGTTCATGTTCTGCAGCAAGTGCAAGACTGGAGCTGGGTGTTCATTACAAGCAGGTGGGAGCTGCTTGTAGATACGGGCTAAATATAGCTTGGAAGGTCTCTGGGCCTGGCAAAGACTGGGTCATTAGAGAAAAGCAAATAACTTAGATAAGCGATAGCTTAGCAAACACCCATATTAACTGGAAACAAGATAATGTTGCACTACCTGTTTTATAGCACATGCTTAATTGCTATAATCGAAGAGTCTATTGGGGCAAGGCTGCAGGTGCTGTAGGACTATAACCTACTTACCATTTTATTTATGAGCACGAGTTTCCTTCCACTTTCTTTCTTTGCACATGGATGGAATATTTCTGTAGTCTAGGCTTATTTTTTTATTATGGTCTTACAGACTGGAGCACAATGAGCCCCATATCTGGAGTCTCCAGGTGCTGCTGTAATACAGATAAATAAACGACTGATAACAATACAGCCAGATAAATAAAATACACTGATCTGATATGAATTACTGCACTAGTTAGGCAATTTCCACTCAGTAGCACTTTCTTACTCAGGGTACTAACCCACCAAAACAAAGCAGGAGTATTTTTAAATTTTCATTACTGTGTGTTACATTATTCGTCCATTAATTAACCATTAATAAATATTAAACAGTCAGATCTGACATAATGTCAGATCATGATGTGATAATCCAGTATTTTGGAATTATGGACCGGAAGCCAGATACTGATTTATAAAGCTGGGGCTCCTAAGAACTATACCAGGCTCATAAGCTGTCCCCAGGTGATAGATTTGCATTTAGTTTTTTGTATGGAAGCTCTTTTTTCTTTTCTTTACTGAACTCACTCCTAGTCAGGCCACACCTGGAATACTGTGTTCAGTTTTGGTACGTGCTATACAAAAAAAAGATGTGGACATGCCGCACACAATGGAAAGGCTGAGACAACAGCGTTAGTTCAGCCTTGAGAAAAGGAGGCTTTGGAGGAGCTTATCATTGAGTTCAAGCATTTAAAGTGTGGCTAGTGAGAAGATGAAGAGTCCCTTTTTACAAGGAGTCACAAGGAAAAGACGAGAGGTAATGGGTACAAGTTATTCTTTCAGAGATTCCAGTTGGACACAAGAGGAAAAAAATTCAGAATAAGAATCAGCCACTCATCTTTCACAATGAGAAGATCTTCCCCAGAGAAGTGGGAGATTCCTCCACACTTCTGAGATTCAACTGGGCAGGTTGCTGGGCCATGTTGTCTATACCATGCTCTCGCCAAGAAACGTTGGACCAGGTGATCCTTGAGGTTCCCTTCCAACCTCCATGATTCTGTGATTGATTCTGCTGGATTTTGATTTTAAATGCTTGTTGACTTTTAGCGGCTAAAGGTCATCAGGTGATAGCAAGCATGGCAGTGGGAAAAATGATCCCGTGTTGGATTTACACGGGAACTTCTGAAGGTCACGTGGCCATGCAAGTGCATGTGCAATCCCACAGGAAACACAGAGCAATGGTCAGTTCAGACTAAAAATACCCCTCCCACATGTGCTGAGTGCTGCTGGGCACCTCACTCTAAGCGCCAGGGTAAGGGGGCACGAGGGCATCGGGAGGTGGCACAAACCACTGTGGAAGAAAACACTTGATGCTGTAGCTAAAACTTGGTATTTATTTTCCATCTACTAAGTAAATCCCATCTCACCCCAACACACCGCGATGGGTTGAAGCAGCGCTGCCCACCCTGTACCACGATGGAGGGTTGGAGGGTCTTTTGACACAGAAAAATTTCAGAGCTGAAAGTATTGCAGTGGGCTAAGTTTGTAGGGATGGAGAGAGAAAAAGATAGAGGAAATTTCCTATTCTAAAAGAGAAGATAAGTGGGATCATCTAGATCTCTTCCTTGGTTAAATCAAAGTGGGACATACCTGTGACTTCTATTACAGAAATCACCACAGGTAAAGGTGAACTGCCTTTTAAATGTTTTACACCTATCTATGTACATTTCTCATTTCCAATCCACAACAAATAAGGAGAAAATACTATTGCCTACTTTTATGGTTCTTTACTTCTTGTTTTTCCTGGTGCTTCCTCAGATTCTAACATAAAATTCAGCCTTTGTTTTGGAAACAAGGCTCTGTTTCTCATGATTAGAGAGAAAAAGATGAAAAGGTTAACCCTGAAGTCAAAATGCAGAAATCATGCCAAACAAATCCAGTATTTATCTTCATTTCATTTTTTAAGTCTATCCTGTGATTTGGAGAGCTGATACAATATTTTCAATGTCCTGGCCTGTCAAGAGCGGTATATGAAGCACACAAGGAAGCGCTAAGCACACTGCACTTCTATGGCAATATTGTGTCTGCCCCAGAGAACAGACAAAGATTTTAGAAAGAAAACAATAGCACAAAGTGGATAGATAAATACCGTGTGCTTTGCCTTGCTTCTGTCTCTGCCTGCTCACGAGGTAATAAACCTGGCATTTTTAAAAATTTTTTGGCTTTTCTATACAGATGAGTGTTCTTGAAGTTCTGGAAAACTCAGGTAATTGAGTGGAACAGCTCCACACAAGCATTTAGCTTGCACTAATTCTCCTTTAACTCTTTCTTTCTCCACTAAGGCACATTTGTAATGATAGTACAAGCAACCTAAGTTTAGTTTATCAGTTTTATAATTACTGACACTATAATTCACATGGTCATTAGTATACAGAGCTATTAAGAATAAGCAGGAATTAGAGATATTGTATATCATACACATCAATAACTTCCAATTTCTATTTTAATAATTACTCAAAGCAGAACTTTAAGTGTATTCTACCCCAACAGGTCCTGGCCTGTGGGTGATGGCTCCTGCTAGCTCCAGCAACGTGTGGCGATCCTGGAGTCCCTGTGAGCATCACCGCCTACTGCTGTGGGTGGAAATGGTTTATACCACTGGGAGCTCCAAACATTTTTGTGACTCTAGACTGCTTTTTCATTTCACGTGTAGCAGTGTGGAACCCATCACCAAGTCTGTAAGTCAAAGTATTGCTACTGAAAGCTAAATTTGCCGATTCCAATAACACCCGTGTGTTTTATGAAAACTATGTTATGCTTCACTGAAGACAGTGTGACCACAAAAGCTGGCCAGTCCTAGTAAGCTGGTAACGCTTTGCAAACACATATATAGAAACCTGGAACTTAATTGCACTGACGCATCTCTCCTGAGGACAACAGCCATGTGGAAACATTTGAAAAGTGGGAAGGAGATGTAAATACATTAAACCCTCATGCTGATTCTTTTCCAATTTGGAACTTTATGTGCTGCTTTATACAGTGTTTAGTCACAGTGTCTAATGAAAAGAAGTTGTGTATCAGGAACCAAAGACCAGCATTTGTGTCATGCACCGTTTGGGTCCTGACCATACTGCAAGATGTGTATCTGTGAGCTAAAAGCACTTAAGAACAAGGGTAGTGTGCTGCCTTTTTATCATCTTACTTTGAGTAAAAACTTTGAGTGTGTCTAAGTCCCCCATTTGGCTAGTCAGTAAATTTATAAAATTAAAAAACAAGAAAATGAAAACGTGGAGATAGTTTGCCTTGCTCTTGTTCTGTGTACCTTCTTGTGGTACCATGAGAGGGGTTCCACATGAGAGTATATTAAACACAAAGTACCCAAAGGGTTGGGATTTAATCGGTGTGCTACCTTACAAGGCCTTATGCAATGCTGGATGCCTCTTTTCTGGCATAAGCAGGTGTAGTTATGTCTTGACTTATGAGTTACTTTAGAGAGTATTTTCTGCTACTTCGCATATTGCATAAACAAAGATGTTAC
Organism: Oxyruncus cristatus; assembly: GCA_013399855.1. Taxonomy (NCBI): domain Eukaryota; kingdom Metazoa; phylum Chordata; class Aves; order Passeriformes; family Cotingidae; genus Oxyruncus; species Oxyruncus cristatus. The sequence goes on from VXAY01002912.1 coordinate 651,359, forward strand.
AACTGTTTCATTTAAAAGTACTAATTCAGGGTTACAGCCAAGCTTCACATCAGTTTTGAGGAGTTAGCAGAATTAAGCTGTGACCTATTCCTTTGTATTTTGAAAATGCCATTAACTTTACTACATTTGTCAATGTAATGACTAAGTAAGTTTTTGATACAGTCATTCTGAAAAATTCCCTCTCAGAGCACTATTTTCCTAAGTTATGCAGTCTGTGATAAATTATTTTTAACAGTTTTGCATAAATCAAGCATGCGAGATGAGTCTGAGGCCACAATAAATGATGTCTTTATCTTACTTTGGAGAGTAATTACTGTAATAACTGTGACACTGTTGTTGTCCACACTACTTCAGTCTACAGGGAGGTCATAATTCAGTTTTAATAGTTTAAAACAATGCATTGGTATACCAATGACATGGTTGGTTCTTTCCATTAAGTATGTTATATTTTGTAATGCACAAATAATTTATTTAAATAAAGATATATACAAATATGATGAAGGAAAAACTCTACAGAATTCAGTACAATGGCTGCATGCACTGGGGATGATGCCATGATTTGCTTCACAGGCGTGGAGTATGAACTGAAAACTAGGAAAAGTTTTGAAGGTGTGCTGAAAATCCCATCACCACATCGAAGGGTCTTCAAACCTGTAATACATATTAGGGAATATATATTTAAAAAAAAAATATATTAAACACATGGAAAACTCATTCTGGAAATACCCATCCCACTGATCGACTGCAAAGGCAGTCTAGACAAGTACTTCACACTAGGTATCTAGTGCAGTATTAGGAGAGACATCCTGTTATTGAGTATTAGACATTTTCTTATCACTCCACAAGACAGACAAGACCAGAAATATACCACATCTCATGTTTCTGTCATAAAAACTCACCTGTACTCAGGTCAAGGCACCTCCTCTTTTTTTTTTTTCTTTTTTTAATCTCTATCTTCCTATTTTATAACAAGTTTCTGCAAGAATCTCTCTAAAATTTCTTCATATGGTCAGGCATACACCTAGACTACAAAATACTTTGGGGCATATTTTAGTCAGCAAAAGCAAAATATCAAACCAGGCCAGTCAAGCTGAAGGCAGTTAAGTAATTTATTAATATCCCAATATTCAGCTACAAAGTTCAGTTCCCAAGAACACATGAAGTGTCTCTCTATGTCACTGATTCACTGAGTGCAATTTACACCTGCTCCTTAACTTGCTCCATATGTAACTATTTCTAAAACACTTACTTAATTTAAGCTCAGAATAATAGCAGCCTGCCTTTCATTCATTCAGCATCGCTTCCTCCATGAGGAAGGCTTAGGTAGCCGTGCTGTACCTCAGTATGTGCTGTGTGTCCAGCTGTCCACTCCTGTGCAGTTCCCCTAACTTCCTCCCCCCAGCTTTCACACCCTCTGGACAATTTCAACCAAGCCAGGGTTTCAGATTTCAGAGATATTAAGCTCCCGATGTGCCATGAGACACAGGACTGGACAGAAAGAAGATTTAATTATGTCCTCACATGGAGGAAAGAGCTGGAGTGGAGTTCACAATCCATACAGGGTTTTATCCTAGAAAACATATCCATGGGAAACTAGAAGTAATCGTTCCCAGTACTCCCATAACTGTCACTGATGAGTGACAAATACCATACTCAGTTTAAAGTGCTGTTACAGGGGGTATGAAATAAAAATCTGCTTCTCATCAATTCTTGATCTTAAATGCAGACAAGTTGGTTATTTTGCTGATGAATTTTTGTTCCCTGGTGTGTTATAAATAGCATTACTAAAACAATAATAATAATCATGAAGTTTTGATATGAAGAGGTGAAAATTACAAAGAATATTAGACTTTGTACTACCCTGTGTGTTGCCTGAAATTCATGGCAGTGGAAATTTCCCATTATGTGAGGGCTCTGCCTTGTCATTACCAAACACAAAATAGTCTAAACATTTCACTGCATTCCATGCAGCTTTTTAGATAAGCATCTGCAGAGAAAACTGCATCCCCACAGCTGCACTTAGTGATCAAAACATAAGTTAATGGTCTCCCTATTGCAGAACCAGAAGTCTCATGGACAACATCCCCTGATGACTGTAGAAATTTTGGTTACCTTTCAGTGTCATGATCATGCCCTAAATTCAGTGCTACTATGCTTAAGTCCTTAACTAGTCTAGTTGAGCCTTTGCAGAACTGATGAGAGTGCAGAGCACTGGCTTGTAGACTCCTGACATGACAACTGCATAAAATATTTATTTCTGCATTAGAAGTATTACCAGCAAACTTCAGACTATCAGTAAAGGCTTAAACTGAGCTCATCTATGTTTTATTGTGAGTAAAGTCAAAAGCAGTATTTTCCTTCATGAGCCAAAATTCCCCGTGCATCTTACCTTTTCAACATACTTTTCAGCTGTGTAAATTGCAGTCACTACCACAGTATCTTACATTATAGCTGAAGTGTCATTACCTAACTAGACAAATACGTTATGTACATTTGAAATCACTGTGTTGTTTAAAACACCACTGTAACTCTAAACCAAGTGCAAGTGGAAATATAAAAGCCTTATTTTCCCTTTGGAAGATATTAGATACAAAACCAATGTGAAATACTGTATTTTAAAGACAAGTCATAGCCATGCATTTGTATGTGAGTGATGTATGAACATATTTACCACCCGTATGAGTATCAAATGAGTAGAAATATGTCATCCTTGGGGCTCTAATATGTAAGGAATCATCATCAAACATCGGCATACAATTCTGTGTAATAAAGTTCCAGAATGGGGCAAGTGCCTTGGGAATGCTTCCCTTCCTCCAAACAACAGGTACGGCCTGCTCCCAAAATCAGGAAACAAGGAGTATGGACTATATCCTATTGGGTAAGGCATTTCTTGCATTCATAAATGATGCTATTTCTCTAAAAAAAAAGAATTAAAAATTTTCTTAAGGACATGTCTAACCAGCTGTTGGTGCCATATGTTTTTTCCTCTGTGAAACATATTTACTGATAACAACTGAAACCATTAAATCTAAATGAGAAGTGAAAGCCACCACAAAACCTCTTCGTACATACCTGGATCTAGGAATGTTTTCTGTGCTTTCCCTCAACAAGAGGTCTGAGATCAGTGTATCTGGGCTTGATCTCTTTCCATATCTAAGGAAAAATTTTAAGAAGTTGTATTTTTGTATATGTCAGTTTTTACAAATGAAGACTAAGCACAGAACTATTAGTCTTTTTTTTTTTTCCAGATAAAGTAACAGAGCAGACATAAATACCACTTTTCAGCAAGTATTTTAATTTAAGTATGCGGGGGAAACATTCTTCAGTACTCTTTTCCACCCCACCCATATTTTTCTACATTTTTTTCTGTAATTATTTTACATTATGGTATTGAGAGACTCTGAATATTTCTCACTTTGATGGCTGTTCCTGGATACTCTAGGATTTTGCACCTTACTGATGCGAGCGTGGAGGAAGAGGGAAGAAGCTGTGCCTGATGTGATCTCCAAGCATGTCATTCTTGCTTACAAACGCATTTCCATCATCTCTTTGACTTTCTCATCGGTTAGAATGATACTCTATCCATCAGAAATTATTCAAATGAGGAGTGGAATTTATCCATTAGGTTAATAGAAGAGAAAACTCAGTGTGCCACACTAGCCAAGGATTCAGATGAGATTTTTTAACTAGTACATTTGGGGCTGCCCAACACATAGCACAATTAGGTAATCCCAGGGTAATCATCTTGAACTATGTGGGTATGGGAACAACAACTCAGTCATTCAGAGTTCTTCAGTTAAATGGGCTCTCATGGGCTACCTATGGCCTTCTATTTGCCTTTTTTTTTTTCCTAATCCTGGATACTGTACATTACTCAACAGTTAAAAGTACTGCAACTTCTGTTTCTTGGGAAGGAATTTGATCTCTTTTCCTGAGAAAACAGAAGCAACAATGATCAGCCTGCTTGACAGACATTTCGTCACTGTAAGGATTCATTAGCCTAATAGTGATAACTGTGAGCAAATTCTTTCCAACTGAGGGATCGTTAACATCACACTTTGTGATTCAGAATAATTGCATACACAAGTTGCAAAGTACATGAACAGCTTTGTTAATGTCGCGTGAGTGAAATTCTGACTCCAGAGAAATTCAAGGTGTAATTAAAGACTTTTATTACTATCCAGTGACCACAGTCATTCCAGTGATCTACATTTAGCAGAAAAAAAACCCCAAACCTTCCCAAACCACATTTAAAAAGCTAGCCCGCCGAACTGTTGATTGCATAACTTCCTGAAAAATGGAAACATATCTCACTTCTCAATCATTTTGTTCAACTCTTTGTATTTTTGCATCACCTTAATCATTTTAGTGCATCCCCTGTGCTCCAGAAAGACAAACCAGAAGTTTCAGAAAGTTAAGGTAAATTTATCTAGGCAGACTGAAAGCAGGTATTTGAAAAGAACCAGCCAGACACAGTGAAATGCTATTACAATAATGCAATCAGGCATGATGCTGAATCAAATACCTTGCACTCCAGCACCACAAAGGGATTTCATTCTTTCTAGTTCCCTACTCTGATTAATATGGATGTGACCTGGAGTTCAACTGAGGAGGAATCTAATTTTCCATTATGTTAAAGAAATTGATTTAACAGATCAACAATTTGCTCTAATAGCTCACACTTGGACAAAACTCCCACGAATCTCTCAGAAAGTTTTGTCTGAGTAAGATATAGGAAGCAACCACCTGGAGTGCAGAGATTCACTCAAATAATGAAGATGACTGTGTTAGGGAGATATCTTTTATGAGTCCCTTTTGCATCTTGGCTAGACTAGCGCTGCCACCTGTGCTGCATGGATCCACCTTGTCTTCACACAGCAAAGCTGCACACAAGGCGTTCACCGACTGCAACCGACCGGGCTGGCCAAAGAATAGCCGTTCTTCCCATGTCAGGAACATCCCCGAGTCTCCTGTCTACCCTGGAATTTTGCACCTGGGAAACAACCATGCTACAGACATACTAAATAGAGGCAGAAGTCCTCTTGTCAAAAATCAGTCTCTTCTTTCTGATGCAAATGCCTTGGGAGACCTTTGCTCCAGCTGCTTCATGCTTTGTCGCCTTTTCTACTGTGCCCAGCTCTGAGATAAAGGCCTGGCTTTCTGTATTCTTGTTATCTCCTGTTTGGGAAACACTTTTGTCAAATATCATGGCTTTTTTAAAAGGACAAGGCTCCAAGAGAAAATACCTGATTAGTTTTTATGTTCAGTTTGAGACATCAAGGCCTATTTTGGAGCATGCTGACAACTCACAGCTCCAGCTGAAGTCAAAGGGATTTGAGGAGTAAACACACTTGTTCTGATTAGAGACAGAGTATCACAGACTCAGCAAAATCTCAAAGCTTCCTACGAAAACTTGGGTCTTGGAAGTCAAATCCCAAGGTCCAAGGGCTGGCAACAGGAGCTGAGGAATCTCAGAAACATGTGGATCTGATTCAGAAAACTGCCAAGAAACCAAAGCTCTTGAGAGCTGCTCCCTTCCCCATTAGAGGGTATTGACATGAAGCAGGAGCATCAGCACTACCCAAGTCAGACACCCTTACAGATACTCTCTGCCCTGTCTGTAGTTTGAGCCATTTCCAGCAGGAATGGCCTTACTGTTCCGCTACAGCACAGAAGAGCCACAGATTCATGAACAAGTTACAAAGGACAAGGAAAGAAAACAGCCTGTTCGTAAGAGGGAGTACAGGTGTAGTAGCAAGTAGCAGAAGGAGGAGTGATTCAAGTAAAAATGGGCTGTGAAAAAAGCTTCCTGAACAGTATGGTAGAGGCATATGCGGCAAGACTACAGGATGGTTTGGGAGATGGATGTGGAACTAATCCAAAGACACACAGACATCTCTAGTGCAGGAGTCTGCATCTGTGCTGGTCATCTTGGGTTCTCTTTCAGTCATAAAGACCTGTCACATAAGGAACAAGGGATCTCATCAGAAACAAGAATTCTGAAACAGGCCTGGTGACCTGCACCACACAAGTACCTATCTCCCTCAGCCAACCTCAAAGGGATATAAAGCTGACACTGATGTCTAAAGCTAAGTAAGATGAATCTGAAGGAGAAGGATTTCAAAGGAGAGAGGGAGCAAAGCAGCCAGACCAGTAGAGTCTAAAGACAAGAAGAGAAAGATGGTCTGGAAGAAAGAAGTTTCATGGGAGCTGGGGTGAAGACCCTGTGGGTCACAGTAGCTTGGAGGGGAATGGTACTCAAATGCTTGGGTCAACCTAGAAGCAGAAGGCAGGAAGATGAGACAGGAGGTTATTCATAATCACAGAAACATCAAACAAGGCAGGACAGATGAACCTGAAGAAAAAAAAGAAAAAAAAAGCATCGATCTCCTCCTCTTCTCCTTTGCCAATATGTTCTTACTGCTTTGTCTCACTGGCTACAGGTACCAGGTCTGGTGAGAGGTCAACAGCTTGCACATTCACCCTCAGGAGGAACAGGAGAGCCCCTGCACACCTCGTCTCCCCCCTGTCACAGTACTATGCACAAAAAGCAGAGGTAAAAAGCTGTAAAAAGAGAAAACTTTGAGCACATCTGCTGAAACAGACAAATCAACCAGCCCGAAGTGATTCAAAAGTTATTGATTCATTTTGCAAATGACTGTGTCACTGTCGAAAAAGAGAACCTCCAGGAGCTCAGTTAAGCTTTCCAAAGGGAGGCAGCAATTGCTTTATTTCTGGACTGTTAATTCACCACACAGTGGAAACAGCACACCTTTTCGGTTTTTCAGTTAACCTGTGTAGTCAACTTTTAAGTGTGTATCACTAAGCTGTCATTGTAGTGCTTTTTTCTGCCAACTTTCTTGTACTTCTAGCTCAATTCTGTTCCTCTAAATATGAAGGTGGGTACGAAATCTGGGTAAAATCTAAAGAACAAAATTAAAGTTTTACACATCAGCAACAATCATTATTTCACTTCATTTCAGACCCCAAATCCACACGTAAGAATTAAACCCGTTGTATAGATATAAGCCAGAAAATAGGTGGAATAAAGCTACAACATTAAAGCAAGCACACCAGAAGTGGTGTTTGAATAGAGAAAGGATGGTTTGTTTGGCTGGGTTTGAATTTGGGTCTTTTTGTTTTTAAATATGACCTGGCTTTGGACAGGAGCCACCTTTGAAACGGGAGATGAAAGAAGAAAAGAAGAGATGAGACCAGCCTGGAGATCCCACCACATGCAAGAGAAAAGGGTAGGAGAGGCAGAACCTGAGGATCAGATTATTTTAGCACTAATCTAGACAATTTATCTGAGCACAGTCTGCCATCCAGAACCATGCCATACATGTGTGAGCTGTGAATATTGCTTTAAAAGTTCAGGACTGAAGAACTGTATTGCTATCAGCATCTTCATCTGTCTTAAACTATTAGTGCACTGGCAGACAATGTTATGGACTTGCTGCGAAAGGTCTCAGCTACACGATAGCCGCCCTTCTAATTTAATTTTCAGAGTTCTAGAGGGACAAATGAATGCCTAATTTTAGACCTCTCATCTGGTTTTGATATTAACAAACAGATAAATATGTCAAAACTCTTTTGGGTCACACATTGCTGTGGTACCTCAGGGGAAACTTCTTTCAATCACAGTTCAACTGGACAGATCCTCCCAAAGAAGATTTTTTATAATAACTTGCCAGGTTAGTTTTTTTTCAGACTGAGCCTTTACTTCTACTTTAACAAGCACAGTCAAACCCAGAAAGCTGGTTTAGAGCCAGGCAGGCTTGGGTTCACACACTTTTCTCTTTCAGATTGGGCTTGAGTTCTTGTTTGTGATCTTGAGAGAGACTGTTGTTAGGACTAGTGGGTTTTTTGGCAACCACAGCTGCAATAGGTAGCTGGCAAACCACAAAGCATCTGGACATTTTCCCAGAGGGTACTTTTTCTCATGAAAATCTTCACTTGAGTGAGTGGCAGCAACAGAAGTGGGAAACTGCTCCTAGTGCCCTGTCTAGCTCTCCCCAGCTGCCAGGTTAGTTATGTTTTCTTTCCCTTTTGGGAGGCTCTCCCCATGCATTCCCTGTAGTTCCTGCTCCTGACTGCCAGCCTGTCTGAGCTAGGAAGGGCTGTGATAGCAGAGGCAGCATTGACACCCCTCTCCCTTCTAACAACTTGGATGGTGGCATTCAGCCCTGGACCCAGGGGCAACTCAAGGGTTCCTAGGTGTTGCCCTCTAAAGGGAATTTGTGCACCACGTCTTTCTCCGTGTGGGTGCGGAAAGCAAGGAAAGACACCCAGCGTCGGGGGGCACCCCACCTTCCTCCCCTGAGCCTCGACAGGGAGAAATTTGCCCGGGGAGCAGAAAGGAGGGATGTCTGCCGTCCCGCTCTGCCTACCTCTGCCTGGTGATGAGGTTGATGTAGTGCCTCAGCGCCGAGTAGTATCTGGCCATGTCCTCTGCAGGGGCGTCCTCGCCGGGGCTGTCCGGTTTGGAGGGGTACGCCTCTGCCAGCGTCCCCAGGCAGACCAGCAGCGACAGGGCGAAAGTCAGCACCGACACCCACAGCCTCACGGTGCCCTGCATCTGCACGGCGGGGCGGGGTGGAGGAGAGCCGCCGTCAGCACCTGCCCCGACGGCGGGAGCAGCGCGGCCAAACCAGCGCAGCCCCTGACCGGTCGCGGCCGCCCCACGTCCCCCGCTTCCGTCCCCATTCCCATCCCGTGCCCGCCCCGTCGCGGCACTCACGGCAGTGGTTGCAGCGGAGCGGCTCCCGGCTCGGTTCGGCGTCTGCCCGTGCGTCGGGGCTCCCGAGTGCGGGGCTCCGCGCCTCGCCGGGCTGTTTTAAGGCTTCCCCGGCAGGCAGGAGGGGCCTCAGGCGATCACGCCTCGCCAGCTCCGGTCCCCCACGCCCCGCTCCGCCT
>VXAY01002912.1:660315-737133 GCA_013399855.1 Oxyruncus cristatus
CCCGCACCGCCCCCGCCGCCCCCGCGGGTCCCACCCGCGGGCTGCCCCCGGGCTCTGCCCCCGGGCGCTGCAGGCGCTCCTGCGTGTCCCGGTCCGGCCGTGGGAGCCCGGCTGCCTGTACCTGTGGAGCCGCCGTGCTGCCCGGTGCCCGAAGGCGGCGGGGGAAGGGGAACTGTGGGGAACGAGTTGGCCCCGCTCCTGTGGCACCAGGGGTGCCCCAAGCTTGAGCTTCGTATCAGTAGTGCTGCCAGACATAAAGCCATGAAAGCAAGCCGGTTTGGGGCAAACAAAAATGCCGAATCAGTGCCACAGACATCATACCCACAAAACGGGTAAATCAAAGATACATAGAATGGTTTGTGTTGGAAGAGACCTTAAAGATCACCTAGTTCCAACCTCTCTGCCATGCACAGGGATGACTTCCACTAGACCTGGTTGCTCAGAGACCCATCCCAACTGGTCTTAAGCACTTCCAGGGATGGAGCATTCACAATAAATCTTGAGGCTTAGCTCTCCAGGGGACTGGCAGCAGAGCTGCAAATTGTACCTCCCTCCATGCCCGCTCTGCCCCCTGCTCAGGACTACCTTCTGAGTGTCTGTGCTAAAATTACTTTGTTCTGTTTCATTCCTGTGCCTGAGCCACACATCACAGAAAACAACTCACCAACGCCATGGGAAGACAACAGCCTTTCCAAGAGCTGTCCTGGCCCAAGGGAGCCACTGCTGAATCCCAGCAACATGGGGTTGCTGGGACTACAGAGACTAATACAGCAAAGGTGGCAGACTTACATGTCTCCCTGAACTTCTCCAGACCTGAGTCAGTGGAGATAGATGGGCACCCTGGCTGTGACCTTATCCCTCGTACAACAGAGGTCTGAGATCAGCACAGTGGGCATCTTCTGGCAACATACCCTTCGCTGATGACACGACCAGCCTGGGTGATTGGGCTAGGCTAGACACCTGACTACCAGAGTCAGGTAAGTAGGTACATCAGCCTGAAGCAAGGTAAGATGAATCCAACTCAAATAAAATTTCAGAATTTGTCAAAGAATTTGGTAGAGTTGGGAACTATCCTTACATATTAGTAAAATAAGGTTAATTCTGTAGAAACAGGTAATTTCATTAGCGTCTTGATGACCAATGACTAATTCCAGTTGGAATGACAAATCATGACTCTCATCTATCTTATTTTTACTTTAATTTGAAGGCAAAATAGCAATCACCCAAGTAAGAAAATTAGACATACTGACAGAAAACTTTAAGACACATTCTAAAATTATATTATTCATGTGTTAGTGTTATTAATTTCTATAGTTATTATCATATGCAGTTATTGGCTTAATAATAATCGAGCAGATTCTGAAAAACAATATTCAGTTTGCAAGAGCAAAGCCAGAAATGGTTTTCATCACTCCAGAAACAGAATCTCAACATTATCTAAGAAAAAAAAAACAAACTAGCAAATAAATGGCTTTTGTGGTGTGTAACTAAGCTCATGGGACTATGTCCATTTCAAGCCGTGGAAGCAAAGAAAATTCCATAACTCTTTAACGTCAAGAGATATTTTGAAATCTTCATGACTCCATAGTGCACTGGCCACAGACCTTACAGCAAGATTATGGGCTGCCTTCTATCACATACTGAGTGGAGAATTGTAATGTGTGTGATAATCTTCCATGCCGCAGCCAGCATCTCTAGCTCCTAATTTCAGCAGGTCTGTGAACAGGGTGACATTCCATCATACAAAGTGGCCTCATGCATCCCTGTGCTCTCTGTCCTCCCACCAGCACACTGCTGCACAGTCGGTGTTCACATTGCCCGCATGTTGGCTCAAGAGATGCAGTTCGTGTAACAGCCTGATACCTATGATACTGCAAATGCCCTAAAGAGCAACTGGCTCCATCACATTCCCTTGGCTATGCTGGATCCAATAAGCTGCCTATTCCAAAGCTTTCGTAAATCCAGTTTATCAGTTTTTATGGGGTGTAGGGAACAAGTGGTGACAGCACTGGAGACTGAAGCATCTGGGAAGGTGTACCACAAGGACAGCTCTCACCAGCTTCAGAATGATTCTGGCACAAACATCTCCCGCCGGCTTACAGGACTGGGGGTGACTTTCTTATTGTTAAAGTCTTTCACTACTTATAACTGAGGTTGCTTCTCTCCTGCTAGCACCACTGTTTTTACACGATCAGTCTTCAAGGCGTTCCAAAGAGGAATAAGCCAAGAGACTAGCAAGCAGAGCAAGATGAACATGAGGTCTGGTATCTACATGCTTACTTGGGCTATAAGGAGGCAACAACTTTCCCCCCATCCCAGGTGTGTGTGTATTCCTTGAAGCAGCAGGATGTCATACTGACACGTCTTGGCACAGAGCACCACCTGGGCAGTTGGCTGTCAACATCTCCAGAAACCCTGGACAGATCCCTCCTCTATTCCTAGTGATGAGGTACAAGCAGTAAGCTGCTCCCTCCATGAAAATGACTAAGGAATCATACTGGCTAAGTCCCTCTACAAAATGCTGGGTCTGGAGCAGCAACTCCCCCCAAAAATAAGGTGTGGTCCAAACTAACAGTCAGTTTGCGTGACAGCATGAGTGAGGGAAGCCCTCTCTCTTAGGCAGGAGGAGGAATAAAGTTTGCCTCCCATATCAGACAGCAGCTCCTGCAACTACAGACTGCTTGACAGGGTTTGGGAAGAGATTTTCTTCCCTGGAGCACCGTGATGACCCCATCAACTCATCTGTTGTGTCTTACCTTTGGATGAAGTAGCATCTCCCAGCTTGTTCTCAGTTTGGACTCACACCCCCAGTCTGAGTGGCCTAAAGGTTAAGGACATGTTGAAACCTACCACTCTCACTACACCTCCAGAAGAACACTTCTTTCCATGTAGTTCCAACACTTAATTTGGAAAGCCCAAAATGCTGAACCCAAAATTCTGATTACCCTGCTTTCCACAGTGCCTATTTCTATAACTGTGTTGAGGTGCTGTGTGTCTGTGCCCCATTTCATCCTTTAGGATGAAGCATAGACCTTAGAGGTTTCTTGAGTTTGGAAATTTTTGTGCTTGGAGCCATCTTATAAGCTCTTACAAATAATTTCTTTCTTCTGTTTTTAAATACTTAAATCCATACAGAGTCATCCAGTTCATACTCATCCAGTTCAGACTCTTATAGGGTATTATATACTACTGATGTTAATATTAATAATTAATAATTATATTAATATTCAATAACATGGATAAAGTGTAATTTGGATGCATAACATAATCATCAGTATAATCTCAATGCAAAAAATACTGGCATTTTTTAATTGATGAAACAAACCCTATACCTAAAATTACAGATATATATAGGCTCTGGTGTCCCAGTTAGACCAAGTGTCCCTGGGTCTCAGTTATCTTTATGGGGGTTTTACAACTGGTTTCCAGAATCAAGGTCTCCTGCACTTTCATTTCACCTGTTGATGATTCCTCCACGTGCATGCTTGCCCAGTGTTGCTGTCCTTGCCCAAAGCAGGCAGACATTTGTATTCTGGCGAGTGGCAGAGCTGCATTTTCCACAGGCAGCTTTAGGATGGGCTATAAAGTGAACCCAAAAGGCGGCGATGAGTAAGACTCAGAAGTGGTGATGAAGAAAGCCAACAAGAACCGTATGGAGTTAAGGAATGCAGTCTGGGAGAGAGAGAAGAAAGACTCAGGCATAGCTCAGGTCTAGCAGCACTTAGATATCCACCTTTTCCCTTTGCCAGGTATTATGGGCTTGCAGATGTGCAATTCCTAGTTACACCCTAAGCTAAAGAATCAAAACTGAGAAGAGTGTTTAACTACATACAGAGAGAAAAGGGTGTTTCAAAGCTCTGAGCAGGTATCAATGCCAGATACAGAACTGATGGTAAAAAAGTGAAAAGGAACATGACAGTTAAATTTTGCCTACATTTTAGTGTCATGACATTTAAAGATTCAATAGACAGCATTTTAGCCTACAAATTTCAGACTATACTAAGAATGGAACGACTTCCAAGGTATCAACATATTAAAAGATAATATTGTTCTACAAACTGCATAAACGTGAAAGAAAATTCAAGTCATTTATTAATGGTAATACATTCAATTGAATTAAAGAGGGGCATGATATTTGCCTTAATTAGGACAAAATTTAGCATGATTAACTTTGGACAGAGTATTATTTATACCATGCTTTCTATGGTAGGCATGAAATTAAAGCTGTTCTTTATTATTACAAAGATGCATAATGTCATTTTTTCACTGCAACCAAGTAAGGTTGTGTGCACCAGTGATTCTAAACTAACATCCCATAATAGCTCATAAACAGTCCTTGTTTTAAACAGAAGAACAAGATCAGTCTCCTTGTAGAGACAAAGTGTTAAAAACTGGAGCCCCAAGAAGAAAAGATTCATGTGGTACTAGAGACATGTAAATAGCAGCTTTTATCAGCTGATGTTGCCTATGGTCTTGTAGTTAAAATGTCTCACTGAAGGTTTCCACAGCTGAGCAAACCTTCCAGAAATGCTGTATCTTAGGACTGGAAGTTCAGTCAGATAAGCAGTGCATAATTATTCAGTAGCCACATGAATTTACCTGAACCTATTTGGACAGGAAATGGAGCTGGTAATCTCACAAAATCAGACTCTCACAAACTTTACATTATTGCTGATTTCAGCCTGCTTAGCAATACTTTCAGAAAAGCTTCTCATTGTGCTTTGATACATCACACCACTATCCACATTTCCAAACTTTTATGTGTCCCTTTCAGTACTTCTGTTCGCCTGCACCTGTACCTACTGCTAAGAGTTGAACAGAGCACCCTCTAATCCTAAAGTGACCCCCATTCCTGCCTGCTCAGCAGTAGTACTGTTTCCAAGAGGCATCCTTGCTATTCCAGCAAGCATTAAGCAGGTTTGTAGCATACCACCAAAAAGTAGGGCTCTGGCTAAGGACAAACAGCATGAAAACACAAGAGGAAAGAAAAAAACTATTGGATCAAACCAAAGGCTCATCTATCCTGCCCTGAATGACATCTAAAAGCTCATTTCTAGGACTGTCAGAACAGGAAAAGCATACAAGAAGTATCTAGGTGACTATCTGTGCCTGTATGTCACCTTTGCCCACAGCACCAGGACAGTCCAACACTGATGCCAGGGAGGTGGGTGATAGGACTAGGGAGTAATGGTTTTAAAGTGAAAGAGGGTAGAATTAGATTAGATATTGGGAAGAAATTCTTCACTATGAGAGTGGTGAGGCACTGACGCAGGTTGTCTAAAGAAGTGGTAGATCCCCCATTCCTGAAAGTGTTCAAGGCCAGGTTGGATGGAGCTCTGAGCAACTTGATTTACTTAAAGATGTCCCTATTCATGGCAGGGGCATGGAACTAGATGATCTTTAAAGTCCCTTACAACACAAACCATTCCATGACTCTGATTCACACACTGAGGCAGTGAGTGCCTTCACACGCAATGGTGACGTGACACCACAGGCACCAAGCTACTGCACTGAGCCAGACCCATCTGTGACACCTCCTGCCCTCCAGCAGGGAGAGGAACAACAGTTCTTGACTTGAACTGCATCTGGTGATGGACAAATGGCTCCTGTACAACTACATGACTGTGAGCTGCAGACCCAAGATATAATACAAATAAATTCTTTGCTATTTAGAGCAATGTGGTTCACAGCTTCACAGCAAAGACCCTGCAAGCATTTGACTCGCAATCACAGCAACATATGACTGGAAATCAGAAAAATAGAACTGGTAGAATATTACAATGAAAGTTGTTGTTTTCCTTTTCTAGAAAACACAGCCAAAGAGGCTTCTGAAATGCTGCAACGAGGTCAGAGGGGCATGAGCAATTGTCCTGAAGACACATGGTGCAGTGCACAGTTTTGACAGGAGCACAATGATACTCAAATAAGCAACAAAACCAAACCAAACCCAGGATTTGCATCTGTAATGACACTTGTTTTGCTACACCTTTTTTCCTTTCCCACTCCCTCAGGACAACAGAAAAACAAAGACAGATTACTAGAGATCAAATTGCAACCTCTGGCAAAACAACTACTCTGAGACCAAAGTCAGTAAGGAGCAGCTTACACAAAGGTAGTGGTTTAAGGCAAATGAGTCAAACATTTATAACAGAAATAAACAAATCCTCCACACTGAAAGTGATTTTTCATGTGCATAAGATGAAGAACTTGGCAGAGTTGTCATGACTTAAAGACAACTGGAATTACTAGAATTAACCATTTTCTGCTTCAATTTATGTCTTGATTTCAATCCTGTTAAAGAGGGAAATAGGAGGAAAAGTGAGAGAAATCCAGACAGGCTACACTATAACACTGAGCTGAGTGACTCTGCCTGAAACTGAAACAACAAAGACTTGCCTGAAACGTGAGCGATATCAGAGGTCGATGGGATTGTGCCAAGGACTGAAGAACCCAATCACACTTGCATGGAAAACTGTTACACTTCTTACCTGCAGGGAGTAAATCAGAGAGACAGATGTGAGAAAGACATCTGCAAAGGCTTCTGAAAAAGCTTGCTATGTGTGTTCATTCGCCGAATATTACCACTTACTGATACACGTACAGAAGTGAATTCATCTACATCCAAGGCACTGGAGCTGAAAAACATCCTTCTGCTTAAAATGTGGATATTATACACACACCCACAAAAAATCTTCTCTTCTAAGAGACTCACAGTCTATGCACAATCAGAATCACTTTTGCTTCCTGTCCTGCAACACTGACACAGCTGAGACTTAACTATCTGCCTTACAGTTTCACAATTTTGTGTATGTTGAATGCTTTATTGCTTGTCATGGCACACAGTACAGGAAACCTTAAGTGCCAAAGTTCCAACCCTCTTTAAAAGCAGGTCTAAACTTGGAGACAGGGGTGATAGATTGATTAATTTCAGGCTAATAGAGGGTGGGATTTGCCTCTGCTAGCTTTGGCTATTCAAAAAGTAGGCTCTTACTTTAGGCAGAGGTCCAGGCTCTCCTTATCATCAAAGAAAAACAGAAGGCAGCTGCAGAGCAATTCACCTAAGATAAATGTCCATCACAACCGGGAACCCTCCAGGAGATCCTCCTCTCTCCCTGTCATCTTAAAGCATAGAGATCATAGACTACATAACTGCACACAGTCAAAGAACCTGAAGAACAAACCTCACACTGGTGACAGGGAATCCTTCTCCATCACAAGGGCTGGGATACCACAGAGGACCACAACATTTGTCCATACTAGAGATCATTCTTCCTTGATAGCCCAACAGGCACATTTGAAATGACAGGCACAGGATTTAGGAAAGGATCATACACTTAAGGTAGTGTCACGCCGACTGTATTGGTCTCACAGAGCAGGGACACATGGAAATGTCTTGAAACATGCCTAAAAACATGTCTAAATGGCCTTAGCTGTGCTCTGGCCTTATGCAGTTTGAGCTAATGGCTTTTCACTCCTGCTAACGGGATGTGTTCCACCAAACAAACTGCATGTTCAGCCATTATTTCAGTAATTATGAAATCAGGAAAGGAATGTTTATCCATTATTCTGAGAGGTTTTTTTCATTACACACTGATGCAGTTTGGAGTAGAAGAGCATGACAGCTCTAACAGTAAAGGCAGGCTTGTTTTGGATATGACAAGCGTAACAAGAATATGGATCACAATCTCCAGCATTGAAACATTCCTTCTGAAGCCCTTATGCTGTTGAAACTAATTATTTATTTCATTTTACTTCTCCTCTTAATCCACACACAAAACTTTCTGTCGGGCACTAAGTTCCTGGGAAAGTAAATTAAAATACATCTTCAACAAACATGACTGAAAATGGATTCTGCCTGATTGAAGTACATTTGTGCTTCTCTCCTTCGTTTGTATTTTGGCATTATGTTGTTATTTGCTAATATCATACATTATTTTATTAAAATTAGCAGTGATATTATTTATGCAAATAGAGGCCACCGAGCAAAGTGTGATATGGTACTACTGTGCTATCTGTGGCCTCACTTGTTAATTGTTGCCTGCTGAGGGTTTTTTTAAGAAAATATGGAGTTACCCACTTTGCCAAATATAATCATTATGGTTATATTTGAGTTTAAGATCTTGGGGAAATGTCTTTCTTTCTACACTCTCCCATGAGAGAAGGAACAGACTGAAATACTTTAAATATTATGCTAACCTCCCCCCCAAAGCAGGAAAAGACAAAGAGTCTCAGGAGAGCCGTAATGCTTGAATGGGAACCAAATTTTGGGAAGTGTCAATGTGATTGGATGAAGGGACAAGCTGTAGGCTGGAAGGCAAAGGTAGCACGCTGCCAGCCTGTGCTACATGTACAATTACAGGACTCTGCTGATAGCTGGAAGGGTGGTCTACAGAGAAGAGAGCAGATCAGGTGTTCACTCTGCTCAGATTTTTAAAAGCTTCAAGCAATAGCTGCACAGGAAAACGTGTTGGTACAGCTTTTGGCCTTTGCTCTGCAAAATGCACCAGGCAAAGAACAGATTTGCTCCACAGGATGTCCATCCTTTGAATCTTGAAAGATCTGGATGTGAGATAGCACTGTTGTTGTTTATATAGGCTTGATTCTTTCATTCCCATTTGTTGCATGCCTGTTTGAAGCAACTGAGGTGATTAAGCTGTCATCTGCCAGCACTTTGCACAAGCCCCCCAACAATTTTGTGACCACCTGGTAATGTGAGACCGTCACCTCACTGCTAAAGAGTCAGCACTCATTCACAACCAACATATTAGCAAAACACTCATCATTTTTACGCATGGATCAAAGTACTATTAAACAAATAAATATAATGAGAAATCAGTGCAGAACAGTATATTTCAATGAGGAAGAGGAAAGACATTCAAGATACCCACAAATCTAGTTTTCCTGTTACCCATCCCCACAGTATTTGTCTACAACCATAAAAACTATGCATATCTTTTAAATTAGCTGTACATCTGTTTCTGGGGGTATAAGAACTTGCCAAACCTATGATCATTCCCAAAATTCAGTGTGTTCAAATGGAACCAATAAAACATTGTTCTCAGGAAGCAAAATCTCAACTGCACAGTGCAATTGTTTGTTTGTTTCATAGAAGACTTGATAGAGATTTGTAAAATCAGCTGAAATCTCTCCAGTTATAAAAACTGACACAATCACAAAATTTATTGCAAAGGTTTTCTGGCATTTGCTTGGACATCAGTTCTGTATTTTTCTTATGTTCATGGTTGTTCAGAGAGGTTTCACATTTCTCAGAAGTTTCCAGACAATTATTTTTTTAATCAAGCAGAAGAAAATCACATTCAAAAGGTGATCCATTATTTAAAGGTGTTATATCAAACCAATCCCTACTGTAGCTTTCTCACGCTCGGCGGTGCTGTTGAATTGTGGTAGTTTCACCACCATGATGAAATAAAACATCTGCTTTTAATGTACTGACTTTGCAATTCAAAATTAATATGACATTACTTTTGCATTGTCACAATGATATTATTACTGAGCTCATATTCCCAGGTTTTAGACAGCCTTTTTTTTAAGTATATGTAGCAGCAATATGCGGGCAAAAGTCAACCCAAAAGTGAAACAAAGTCTCCCTAAACCCAACCAGATAGTTGGAAGCACACATGAAATCTGCATTAGCAGCTAAAATGACCCAGGGCAGTTCTCTGGCTGTGAAGGCAAGGTACCAGCACAGCTTTTGTCAACACACTAAACTGTTTTCTCATCCCTAAGACAGCGTAGTCTTGTCTGAACAGTCTCTGATAAACAGCGGGGTCGTCTCTGACAGGTGACACCCATTGGAAGCTTACTGTTTGCAGAACTCTTGGCTTTTATTTAATTTATTTTTTTAAATTTCCTAATTGGGATTATTTTTAAGAAGTTCCTGGTCCTCATGAGTCCAAATCAACAGGTGAATGACCACTGGGAGACATTCAAGACCACACCTGCTACAAAACAATCTTTGCTTGTTATGAAAGTAAAGGTCAAAATTAAAACAAACAAACAAACAAACAAAAAAACAAAAAAAAACACAAAAGAAAGAAAATTGGGGATTATGTAGGTTTGAATAGAGATTACAAACAAGGACTTTTAACACAAGAAAAATAGTAAATGAAGCAAAAGAGTGAAAATCTGTGGTAAACAGGGTTAACAGTAGTCTGAGAGACATTTTGAACATAAAAGGAGCAAAAGGAATCCTGACAGTGAGACTGGAAATTATAAAATTGCCAAAAATAATCCAGAAAAGGCAGAAGTGTTCAACAAATAACTGATGTATCTTTGGCCAGGGATCAGATGATGTGATTACTGCATAAGAAAAACATGAAGAAATTTTCACTCCAACAGTGAATCAGAAGAAATCAAATAAGAGCTACTGATTTTAGACATATTTATAGTGCTAAGTCTCAAAATTAATATATGGGAGTCTAAAAGGAGCTACATGTAAGCTCCTCCAGACCATTAATGTTGATTTTTTTCAATAACTCTTGTAATACTGGGAAAGTTCAAGAAGATGAGAAAAAGTAAGGTAACACCAATATTAAAAATAAAAACAAAATTAAGAGAGAATAAATGATACAACTGATATAACTCAGGTAATTACAAGATTATCAGACTGACTACCATCAATCCCAGGCAAAGTAAAGGAATGGTTGATACAGGAACGAATTAATAAGAAATAAAAGGGAGGCAGTATAATTATTACTATTTGGTGGGGTTTTTTGGCAATCAGATCTATCAGAATAACTTGATATCTTTGTTTGATGAGATTACAAATTGGCTGGTAGAGCTAATGGTGTCACTACATTTGTGCTTCTACAAGATATCTTTTGCAGTTCAGTACCATATATTGCAAAAAACATTGCTTAAGAATGCTATGAATCAACACTGCACACATTACATAGATTAAAACTGGCAGGCAGTTACATACCAGAAAGTCACTGTAAAGATGTGTGCTTTCAGTGAAGTTCAGTGGGGACCAGCTAACTTTTTTTGCCTGAGATGCAGAAGGAAGCATAAAGTCATCGTTGATGAGATCTGTAGATAACACAAATACTGGGTGAGAAGTATATAATTAAGATGATAGATGGTTTATGCAGAAGGATTTATAGCACTTTATGATGCATCGGTGATGTATGATATTACTGCACATCAAAAATGGCCCACTTTTTCTCACATATTCATAGATCAACAGAAAGACACATGAAATGGGAAATGTAAGACCAAACATTTAATGCTTAGCCAAATTTTACCACATGGCAAGACGGACATAAATAAAATCCAGGGTATTAACACCAGCTGGTGGTCATATGTCTAGAAACAAAGGAAGCAGGGCCTCTCTGGGGACTCAATTTGGAGAAACAATGTCCCTTATGAATATAAGATCTCATCTAAGCAGAAACATAAGTCTTACGAAGAAACATGCATCCTCAGTTCAGTTCTGTGGCCAAAAAAGGAGCCCCAGATCTCTTAAAAAGATGTGGAGTTGATCCTGCTTTTGCACTGAACATTGATGTAATCACAACTGGAATTTTATGTCCTGGAAAGGACATTGATAACTGAAAGGGATCAAGGCAGCACTGAGAAAGATTAAAGAACAAGAGGAAGCATCTGTTAGTAACACTGCAGGAACCCAATCTACTTAGTTAATGAAAGAAAAGGTTAAAAGGTAATTTGATGAGTTTGTAAGTACTTACGAGGGAATAGAACTTTGTTAATGGGATTTGCAGTTCAGCAGAAAAATTAAAGCAAGTAGATGCAAGTTAAGGCTGGAGATACAGTGGAAATGTGATGCAAAATCTGGTTTTGGTAGAAACGGTCTTTGAAGTGCATTTTCTGGCAATGTCAATTTTTAAAAAAAGACTGAATGTTGTTCAAAAGCCAGTAGTCTAGATCAAACACAGGTCAATTCAGGAGAGTCCTACAGCCTGCGACGCACAACAGGTCAGACCATAGAAACTACTTCTACCTTTACTACATATTTATGGGGCAAAACTGAGTTTAACTGGCACAGGGATGTCTGTCTGAGTCTGCAGAGAGCCTGAAATAAGAAATCAAAGAGCTCAACACTGCCACAAGGCTCAGTGGTGCTAATGTGCCAAGGCTTGCTGAGCTGGAGTGCCCAGTGTGGCACCAGCAGGAGGTTGTAAATCTGATGGCAGGAAAGGGAGGCGGGAGCCGTGCTCCTGCAGGTGTGCTGCAGCTGGCTGTTGAAGCAGTGAGCTGCTCCACACCAGCAACCTACCACCCCAACAAGGTGATGCACTGTACTGGGTAAAGGAGTAAAGTTGTAAAATGGGATTCAATGATTCCTAAGATCACAAGATGGTTTAGCTCTCCCTGGAAACTTATGCTATCATGAGGCACTCATCCTTACAAATTCTCTTTGCAAGAACTGTGAATGCTGGATGTTAAATCCTATGTCCTTTCTGGCAACAACACTCCTATAGAATAGGAAGGGGAAATTATTAGCTTTGTGAGAATAACACGCCACAGATAAACAAAGAGGAAGAAAGCAAACCCAGTCTACAAATTATGACAACATTTTTTGTAAAGGTATATGTGCTGAAATGTACAGAATGATGTTTGTAGAAAAGGTGTGAACACAGGAATCATGTGAAGATGCAGAAAAAGTAGGAGTAAGAGGAGTAATTCTTCACAGAAGCAGTTTGCAGTAAATGAAAAGCCATATCTAAGACTGTGTTGCGTGGTATATAATTTAAGATTTAATCAAAATGTACCAATTTTACTCACAAAACAATAGGTGATATTCTAAACTGTCAAATTAAATGAAGGAAAAATATTATCTGCCACCCACTGCTTCCTCCATTTTGATAGTTGAAAACCTTCACTTTACTTGTAGAGTGCTTTAATTTGAGCCTTCCATTTTCAATTTCTCTCAGATCAAGCCCCTCATCTCCCTGAATTCTCCATAGATCTGATACTGGCATGTGAGTAACAGAGGCAATCACTCGCTGTTAACAATGGCAAATACAAAATAAGCAGGAAAGATATATATTCCTTGCCAGGCCTTGTAATTACAAATTTGGCGTGGTTCATACAAGTTCAACTCAATCCAGATTTTTCTGTAAATGTTGAGCATCCAAATCCAACAGAGAAATGTGGCTGGAATTACTCGAAGGATGAATTTAACCCAGACGGCTTAATGCCTGTGTGTTTCTCGTGTGCATGTCTCTGTTGGGTTTTGTCATGCAGGAAGTGAATGCGCAGATTATAAACCATCGACAAAAGCATTTTATGAGGAGCAGCTGGAAGTTTTTGCCAGTTCTGAATACACTGCAGGCATGGGTCTTTTCAGTCAATGCACAGATATCCTTTTTGGGGGGGTCTTTCATGCTAAATGATTCAGTGCAGTGGCACAATCCATTTATAGATTTTATGTCTTTCCTTTGATTCTGCTTTGTGAACTATTTTTTTGCAACTCCACCACAGGGAAAGCCTCCCTTACCCTTGCCCCAGCAGTACTCAGTGGAATGGCTGATGTGAGCAAAATGATCACCGAACCGGTTTTCACAAAGGATTTGATTCAAAAGTAGGTGGTAGATGCTCCCAAAAAGGTACATTTCCAGAGCAGTGCCAGACTCCAGAAACAAAGAGAGGATTGAGATAAGCCAGAGATGTCCTCCACCCCAGAAGTAAATGTCACTACGGCACATGACATTTTTCAGCTTCAATTCGGGATGTTTGGTGTTGCAAATGAAGGGTGCAAACCATAAAGAAATCCAATATACAGAGATTCAAAGTCCACGTAGGGTAAAATCAATGAGCCTTTGTCAATTGTATAAAGGCAAAGCCAACTTTAGTCACCTTGTATATGCTTACACCTTTTCTAGACTTTCATGAGTTTGGGCTTATATATGCACCCTCTAGCACAAACAGCATAAAATTTCTTCTGGATGCATGAAAGTACCATGATTATCTCCTGCGAACAAGCTAGTTCTTTAAACTGTTTCAGCTCCTTTTTGACATCTTTACTGTTTTTCTTTCACCAAGAAGAAAAAAAAAAAAAACAACATTTTTTCCCTGTGTAGCACTTATGCATTTGGTAGAAAGAAACTACTTTTTTTTTTTTTTTTCCCTAGCCCAATCCATCGTATAAGTTACCTCCTGGATGAGAATTCTACAAAATCAATTAACAAATTATTTTTTGACTAATAGCATTGTCTCTTAAATGCTTCAGGCAGGAGTTAGAAAGGCTATGGTTTTTAAGGAAGTGATCAATTTCCACAGTATTAACTGGTAATACAAAGGTGTAGTTCAGCTCCTTTGTATTCTGGAGAGGTTTGGTAATGCTTTGAGAGTCTTTGTCTCTGTGTACTACAGAACATACCTGGTCCTTGAAAGCAGATCTATTCCATTGAAACTTTGGAGAATTTCTTTATCAGTCCTTTTTTAGGCTAAAAGTGTCTATCTGTCTGTTAAGTCTTAGAAATTATGAATGTGAAGCAGGTAAGGAACTTTCTGTAGTTCTGTTTTTGCAGCATACGAATCTCCTCATTTTAGTTCAATGTGGGTAAGTCAGATCGTCTCCCAGATTTTTCAGGAAAGGAGTAATTTTGAGTAAGTCATATCCTTCAGGTCTCTTGCTAAACCAAAGGCTGCCGACATGCAGATAAAGCTGTAGTCTCCCTGTAGGAGAAGTATCTGTGGTCCTACATCTCTACAGACCTTCCCTGTAGTGATGCCACCTTGTTATTCACCTGTTCTGACAGTGGCCCTGCACTGAGGCAGATGATAAGCTAACATGGCAGATTTCAGAGGCCACAGTCTCAAAAAACAGGGTAGCGAGTGCACAGACAGCTCCATCAATAGTCATTACAAAGAGGGTACCTAACTGATTCTGAGAAATTATATTCAAATATTTAAACAAGACTCTTACCATCCATAATGACCGTAAAAACCCCTACAATGAAGCACTATTCACTTGTAATTTCTGATTATACATTGGGGTTTTCAACTGAGGCTTTTTCCTTATTTGCCTTATTATCACAAAATTGGGCAGAGATAGTTAATATAATGCACGTACAACAAAATTAGACCTCGCACAGAGCAATCTGTACTTTCATTCCTCATTTTTAGGTTTATTAGAGACAACACTGAGCAATTTTTTGTTAAGGCAGAGTGAGGCATAATTTAATATATTTTCTCTCATGTTGTGCATTGTTTCATATAGCAAAAATACAAAGAACATGTTTTCCTTGAAATACAAGGATCACTTCATTAACATCTTAAAGCAATTACCAAGAACAGAGGCGGATGTGCACCTGCCCAAATTCTCTCTTGGTTTTTTCTTTTGTGCATTTTGTTTTTCTCCTCATAGCTTGGACACTCGCTTAAAAAGATGGGTTGAAAAACAGCTATGCTTGCAAAACATCACCTCTTCCAGGACAGAGAGCTGTTTACATAATGGCAATGTTTACCCAAACAAAGTACTCTGATACTTCATACAGCACACAATTGATGGTATCCTGCCATCTACCTGCAAGATGCATGAAGACAAGGCTGCAGTCCTGGTGCTGCAGGAACCCCCTTTCAGTCTGCCATTTGCATGTTGAGTGTCCCCCTCAATGTATCCTCAGTGGCTGAGCTTCAAAGGCAGCCTGCAAGAACAGAGGGGAGATGGGGTTAAAATTTTTATAGCTGCTCCCTGTGCTGGCTAACAAGTCTCAGTGTTCTTTCTGAGAAACCTGTAGAGTGGGAGGCTATGGTAGAAGCCGCAGGCTCCCCACGTGCTTTCCTTCCTGGACTGAACGTTACCCTTTTAATCAACTTCTTAATGACAAGAGCTGGGTTCCAAGGTTGCAACTGGCAGCCTGCGAACTCTTTCTGTTGCACAACAGTATCTGCGGGACAGATGTGTTTGGATATAAACATACCAGAACGTACTTTTAGTGAGTGTTCATGAGCTGTTTGCTGGATGACAGCCCAGCGTGCCTCCAGGTTCAGCTCAAATTAAAGAGAGAAATGGGGTGCTTCAGCAATGTCAACAGAAACATGCATAAATGGCCAAATCCTTAACATGAGAAAAGAGAGGAAAACACAGGCATTTGGTCTTAATCAGCATGTTTCCTCTGGGAGCTCCCTGCATCATTCTCTGCTGTCCCTTACCTACTTTGACACCAATCAAGTGGTTAGAGAGCAAAAACCTTCAAGACAAAGATTCACTGTGAAGTTTTGCCCAAGCCTGACACCAAGCGCGGCCCCTGGTCTATGGGTCGCCCTTTCTGAGAGACAGCGAAGAGGTGCAGGCAGAAAACAGGGAAGTTCCTGTCCTGTTTCCCTCTAGTCACTAGTCATGAACTTATGAATAGCAGAGGAAAGTCAAGTTCACTCTCACATGTGTTGCACTAACTTGTTTTTCCTTCCTGAAAGAAAGGAGGATCTGTGCCTGAGAGGAAAGGCTGAAACAAAATGGACAGTGTTGGTTTGTGGATGAATGGTAGATAGATATCTTCTCTCTTTAGGATGGGCAGTTGTTTTCCTGGCTTGTACTGAGTGTCTTCACTGTAGAAAATGATTATTTAAAAGGGATCCTCAAATGCCATAACCAGATGTGCACTATGTGTTCATCCTCCTGAACCAACTCACTTGGTTTTCAGCCTCTTTTCGACCTGTTCTTCTTGATCTCTCTCATATTTAGCTGCACAAAGAAACATGTTTTGCCAAACCATTAGTGTGATTTCACATTTCCTATTGATTCTGTGGCGAAAAATAAAAGACTATATTATTTAGTATCCATGCACTTCTTTATACAAGTATAATTTTAGTCGAACAGGTCATCTGGAAGATGAGTAAAACTCTATTGTTTAAATGGTTTAAGCACTAATGCATTACTATACTGGTATGTCTGCATTAATAACATACAGGAAGAAAACAGTACATTCAGCAGTAAAACGTTCTACTAAGCTGCTAATAAAAAAACAAATTAGTATGATATAGCAATTGTAATTTGATAGTCTTCAGCTTTTTATGATATACAGCAGAGTAAGCAAGCCTTGATGGTTGCTTGCACATACATATTTTATATGTATAAATACATTTGACATCAGTTTATATGCACAGCTATGTTCTTTCCCAAGGATTCATACATCAAATGATATTCAAATTATATCTGGCTCCAGAAAAACCCTGCTGGGATATCCAGCAACTAAATGAGTTCATTCAGAACTATTAGTGATCATCTTCAAACAGGAGTTACAGAAATAAGGGGATACACATATTTTGTGTGATTAATCGGGACATTTTATCCACCAGTGCTTCTTAGAATAGCTAATTGGTTTTCCAGCATCTGTGCATGGTAGATCTTGGTTAGCTGTGCATTAACAAAGGCCAACTCACTGGCCCTGCACAGTCAGACATCATTATTTTCAATCAGACCAGTCTGTTTCTAGGGTAAATTACAAATCCATTGAATATTTCTGTTTGTTCTGCCAGTCACGGAGCTCATACATTTGACCCAAATGGAATCTTCCTTGCTTTCTGGCAGAGAGAGATAAAAACTGAATTGAATTTCTTGTTTGTTTGATGATGTCTTTTAGAAAAATTGCCACCTGTCTTTTTGTTTGGAAAAGGTCTTTTTTGTCTTTTTTTTTTTTTTTGGCTTGAAGTGAGAAGATACAATTCTGATAATACCTGTGAATATTGCCCTACCTTTAAAAAAGATACCACTAGAAAGGGCAAACTTAGCCTTGACTAACTGGCATATTTGAAATAAACTATTGCTCTAATCGTCTATTCAAAACCTGGTATTGAGTGAAGTAGGTCAGGAACAGATTCTGGCTTGGAGCAGGCATGTCTGTCTGCAAAAGTGTGTGAAGTCACCACTTCTGCCTTCAGGTACAACTATTGTGGTATTTTGGCTCAAGTCACTAAAAGTAAGTGGATTGCTTATGTCTCAACTCTTCCTGGGAGCAGTTAAGCAGAGAAAATGAAAACATCCTTTAAAACTGTTCAAGTCATAAAATCATAAAATGGTCTGTATTGGAAGGGACCTTTAAAGGTCATCTTGTACAACCGCCTTGCAGTGAGCAGGGACATCTTCAACTAGATCAGGTTGCTCAGAGACCCATCCATTCTGACTTTGAATGTTTTGAGAGATGGGGCATTTATAATCTTTCTGGGCAAGGAGTGTTTTACCACCCTCATTGTAAAAAATTTCTTCCTTACAGCTAATCTAAATTACCCCGTTCAGTTTAAATCTGTTATCTCTTGTCCTATTGCAACAGGCCTTGATAAAATGTTTGTCAAGTCAACTGCAAACCTACTCTTTCCCTCCCTCTTCCCACTTTCCCCTCATTTCCTCTCTCAGAGAATAACTAGGGAAGAAATTATGAAGGCAGCTATTTGTTAGGTAAGAAATGACCATAACCTTCTGTTTATAATACTAACCTTGAAATAAAAATAATAGTAAACATGTGTTAAGAGTCAGCTATTTTTCCTCAAGCACTTGGTATGTTTTTTTCAATACTTGATTTTAATTATTTACAGATTTTCTTTAAGCATATCAAGTAACCCTTGGAGATAAAATGCCATAGTATGTGGAAAATTATGTTGCTGGGCAATCAGAAGTCTGGGAACACCCAAGTCAAGGTTTTGCTCTCCCAGCTCAGGCACATGCAAGGTGTTCACCTCACGTTGTCCCATTCAGGGACAGCGTGTGTAATTCAGGTATTTGTGGCCAGGTGCAATGTCTGTGTTCCCATGAGTCAGGACAATAGCATGCTTGCTATTTATGGACCCCGAGGACAGGAGAATCAGAAACCTGAATTTGGAGTTCTCAGTCAAAGAAGAGACA
Organism: Oxyruncus cristatus; assembly: GCA_013399855.1. Classification (NCBI taxonomy): domain Eukaryota; kingdom Metazoa; phylum Chordata; class Aves; order Passeriformes; family Cotingidae; genus Oxyruncus; species Oxyruncus cristatus. The sequence continues at coordinate 679,142 of VXAY01002912.1, forward strand.
CCAAAGTATTTTGACTGTTTGTGGATGTATCAGCCATGACATTACATGCAACCACGTGCTGCTGTCATCCCTCCCGTTTTCATCCCAGAGAGAGCTACATAACACACCAGGGAAAGGAATGACATATCACCAGCATCATAACTTATGCAGCAACCTAACTCAGCCACTGAGACGTCTGTACTTCAGAAGCCTTGCTCCAGCCATAAAGTGATCAAGAAAAGCCCCATAAAGAAAGGTAGTCATACCTCTGCAGATACTTAGGGCCATCCAAGCTAAAGGTTCACCTCTCCCCACTGACTTTATGGACAAGTTAGCCTTGAGGTTGTCATCTTCCAGCTTCAGGCAGAATTTAGGAAAACTGGACCGCACAGTTAGTTGTTCTAATAAACCAATACTTCATTGGGATATGTTGAGGATTAGCTCACTTATGAGCAGGACTTATGAGCAAGACTCTGCCAGCCTCTTCCAGTGCTTTTAAAATGTTTCTTCAGAGCCTGTCTTCTCAGTGTAGGCCAGGAGAAGCTGCTGCATTAGAGATGATTATTATTGCCTGTTATGTGAATGAATTAGAGCCAAAGACCAGATCCAACAGTTTCCCAGGGAGACAACATGGCCCTGTTACCTGGACATTAGCCTGGGGTTAAAAACAGCCTGTTTTCCCTTTCCATTTCACCACAAATCTCCTCTGTGACCATGAACAAGCTGCTTGATCCAAATCAAAGGAGTTTAGCTTCCTTATTTTCAGATTCCCATTGGTAAAATCAGAGTCATGGCTCTTCTCCACTTCAGAGGGATGCTGCAAGGATATTACATGAAAAATTGTGAAGCACTACAAACATGAGTATTTAGGAGAACATCAGAAGGTATAAATCTCTCCATGCTCCCAGACAAGCCTGCTCCTTCGTCTTTTTGTTGCTGACAAGTTGAAGTAGAAATTGTAGCTGGCAGAAAATTTCCCATAACAAGGTGCTAAAGCCATTTCTTTCAGAATGATGATTCCTTCACAAAAGCCATATCCAGGCTCCCAGCTCAAGATCCAGGTGCAAACGTATTTTTACGACTGAATTTCTTTTGGGTTTATGAAGACACTTGGGACTTTCAAAGGGCTACTGCTCTGTAAAACCACTTTTATTGGAAAGAATTCCTGTTTCTACCAGGGAAGGAAGTCTTGTTTCAATGCAAATATTCATTTCCAATAGTACTGGTAGTTAAAACATTGAGATATTAACACAATACCACAAAACTAATAATGTGACATTGTTTTTCAAGCAAAAAGTTAGTCTGATTCGACTTTTAAAATTACTTGCATCAGAACATCAGTCACTGCAAATTAAAGATTAATGCATTTCATAAATATATAATTTTTAAAACTTTTTCCTCCCTTTTATCAATATTTAAAGTTGTCTTTACAGCTCAAACCATTTTTTTTTTCAGTCCAAACATGTTCTCCCCCAGCAATTGTAAGACATAGCTCTTTGTCATCTTTGCCAGGTCTGTGCTTCCCTCCAGCGATGGAGAATGTGGCCCACTCTTACATACTTTAGTATATATGCATTAAGTGAAATTAGGCTGCTTTCATGACTTATTTTTAAAACACTCAAATTTGTTTACTGTTGTGTTCATGAAATTGTGAGTAACAGGACACATATTTTGAAAGAAGATGAAGAATAAACAGGCTTATTAGGGTATAATTATTGTGCATGAGTTTCTGGTTAGTTGTTTCTATTTCACAAGCAAGTAGGAAGCACTTGAAAGCTTTAGCATCAATTTAGCTTAAATACTGGTACAGCAGGAGAATACTTTCAAGGTAGGGTTGAAATGTCAAGTCCAGTAACAAATTTACCCTACAATAGGCTGAAAGAGGAAAACAGTGTTTATAGATTGCTTTCTTCAACATGGTAATGTTTAACCTGCAGAATAACACTTTAAAAGCACATGGACAAAATGTTACTCTTCTCACTGAACATCCCTATTTTTATGTTGGATGCTTATTATATACGTGTATTTAGATTGATCTAGAAAAACTACACTACAAATTACAATGACAGAGGGTGAAAAATGAGGGCACACTGCAGAAAACGAAATCTCATTCTCTAAAAACAGTTTTTCCAAACCAAGATCAGCTTGAGTCCTCTCTTAGCTGTCTGATGATTCAGCTCTGTGCAGCTTTCCACGCTGGTCACCACTCTCCAGAGCAAGGGGTGTTGGCTCTGACCCGGCAGGACATGAAGCAGCTCCAGACCAAAAGCTGGACAACTATATGTACCTGCTGTGTTTCAGTCATGATGCTGCATATTACTTGGGTACAGTGCTGCACCCTCAGAGTTTGGCTCCTGCAGCCCTGAGCCGAGGTGGAGCACGAGTAGTGCCCAAAGAGCCTGAGCCCAAGGATATGCCCTGCCTTCCCACTGCCTCCCTGGGGTCCTGCTCTTGATCCATATCCCTACATCAACAGTAAATTATTGAAGTAGCAGCAAGTACAAAAAAAACAAAGGGAGGATATACTCAGAAGAGATGAGCATAGGAAAGCGCTTTTGAATGACAGAAAGCATCATCCAGGTCTCTCCCGCTCTACAGAGTAAGCTCCTGCATCTACCAGCCCAGCAAGGGAGCCACCATCTCAGCGAGCACCAGTAGAGACATGAGATTCAAGCCCCACAAAGACACTCAGAATCCAGAATGAGACTGCCCTTGCAGGGAGCTGATGCAAAAATTAATTGCTCTTTCAATGCACAGCCTACATTATCCTGCCTAAATCTGAGATCTGGACAAACACTTGGCAAACCAGCCATACAGGTTTTGAACATGAAAGTATGCAGGAGAAACGGAGCAAGGAAATTTAATCTTTTGAAGTCCTCATCACATCGGATTAATTCAGCAGGCCACGCTTCCATTGTGTTTGCATTATCATAAAGTCTTTGATTGGCTTTGACATTAGAGTGAAATAGATGGATATTAATAAAAGGATATGGATAAAGAGCTGAAGAGACAGATACTGGGATCAAATTGTTAATGCTTTTACACTCACACTTGTCTATATGAAAAAATGGCTTTTGCAAACATCAGAATGTTCATTACACTATTCAGAAAGGGAGTTTTACTGTGACAATCTGCTGAAAACTGCCTCTGTGATGATAGCAGGAAATCAGTCACTTATTTTGCTGGATTGTTCGCAAAACTGACAGGCAGGCTCTGACTGAATCCGAGAAGCCTGCACCTGGTCAGATCTGCGAGATCTGACAACAGTCTCTCTGTTGCTAATAATTATGCACCAGTTTAATCACCAACCTCGTGCTTAGCAAATTGTAAGCATACAACTGGGTAAATGATGAAGCTATAGGTATTTAAATCATACAGCAGTTTTTGTTCAATTGGCGTGGTGATGAGTTGCTCTTTTTTTCCCAAAATTCTAGATGATGCTGACAGTGTTTAAAACTGAGGTTAGAAATTACAGCAGAGGAATCTGACTTGTGACACATCTCATAAAATATGTCATTGTGCCCTGAACCAAATATAGATTGTTGATCACTTAAATCCATAGCTCAAAACACCTGCAGTGCAAATAAAATTAAAATTCTCTTTGTTCTTTCCTATGCACAATGGTCACTTGTTTGATTCCTATTTTACATTCAAATTAGTTCAGCTGAGAAGCTCAGAGTACAGATACAAGTTTGATTATCTCATTAGTAAAGTCGTATAGATCAATTTAAATCTATTACACTTCAGAAGTAATTGAGAGAGGTCTCTGTGGGAGGATAAAAGGTATTTCCAGGCACAAAGCTCATCTATTGTCAGACGTGTGTGTGTTTTCATTTGGTATTACTTTTATTTTCCTCTACGTGGAAGATGTCCTATCATTTCTTTTAAAACTTCATGTTCTTTTAACCATGTTACGTGAAATCTTAGTTAAGTACACTGAAAAAGAAGGTTGAAGGGATCTAACTTCAATCTTGATGTTGAACTAAAACTAGCAAGTGTCCAAGCACCACTTGCCGGTGGCTCATAGAGACACCAGAGTGCTTTTATGCATGAACTGCTGGTGCAAGTCCTATTACTGTAAAATGCAGAGCGCTTCTAACAGAGGCTGCCCTGCACCTGAACTGCACCCTTCCCTTGAATGTCACGTACCTTATACTTCCTGAGATCTGTGGGGTGCTGCACATTTTGCTCTTCTGTGGTCCTTAAAGGGACAGGTGAATTCGGCAGCTCCCAGGAAAGAAGGGGATGAGGAAGGGAAGACAGGAGACCACCCATGACATTCCCTGCTCCTGGATCGGAGGATAGCTGAGCTGGGCTCTTCCTGCACCAGACAGGGGAGAAAAAAAGAATATCAGGCAATGTCTGCTGTCAGAACAGGCTGAATCCAGTCATAGCCTAACTCCCTCACCCCACCAAACACACACAATTTTGAACAGCAGCAGCAAGACAGGCTCTGCTCCAGGCTGTGACAAGCTGGACAACATCTTCAGCTGTCCTTGCAGCATTTGGAAATAATCTATCAAGTTGTTTAGTGTTACTCCCTCTCCTCCTATAAAACTATCACATACACAGAACTGGGGCTATTTGACATTTGACAGATAGAGAGTTTGAAGTTTAGATAAGCTAAAATATGCATGCCAAATGAGACTTGCTTTATTTACCCTACGCCTTCACAATACACAAAATAAAAACTTAAAATAAATGAAATTAAAATACACCTCTATCATATGATAAATGTCTACATTTGCCCTACTGAGTTACCTTCCAGCTGACTACCCAGCTCTGAAAAGCTACTGGACACAGAGAGACTATATTTAAGAGCAGCTGAGATCCATTAATTACACAAAATTATTCTCATTTTTCTGGAATAATGTGTTTCCCTGTGAAAAGGCGGTAGAAAACAGCTGGAGATTTCCAGAGCAACACGTAAGAGAGACAGAAACCTGCTCACATGTCAGAGTCAAACCTGAGCTAGAAGAACACACCATTGCCACTTTTCAAGAAGGACACAGGGGTGAAATGCTGCCCAGGTACTCAGGAAATGAGGAATGCCTCCATTCTCTTGTTATTTTCAAGGATGTATAATTAACAATGCTTTAGGCATAATGCCTTTGTGGCACGGAGATATGTTTAGTTGCAGCCTTTCTGTTCATTTATGTCTTTACCAGCTAGGTTGTACTACCAGCATGGAGACTCCTTGACCTAGAAAATTCCCCAGGTAGGTTCTGGGAGCAATGGATGTGCACACTGTAGAGTTCTGGGGCAGGATACACTGAGAAATCTCCACTGAGGAACAAGTCAGTGGTGGGTGATTCTCTCCTGTTTTTTTGCATGCCCAACAAATACTGAGAGGTTAAGAGCAAATCCTGCAGTCTCAGTGCTGGAAGTAGAAATTAGGCTGAGTAGGCTTCTCTGTCCCAGAAACATGGGGAACCTAGAAACCAATCGCATCAAGAGATGACTATTCAGAAGGGTAATGGACGATTTTTTGCCCCACATCTGCAGTGAAGAGAAAGGTTATGATGTTGCACTAAACTGCTAATGACTATTCTCTATCTGATTCATCTTATTTACCACATCATCTGCCACAATGCTAAATGTATCAAAACGAAAGAGCACTAGGAGGTGTTTAACCCAATTTTAGGAAATACACCTTGTTAGAAAATGGGCAAGATCCAGTGAATTTTTCAGTATTCACTATATTTCATGCTATTAAAATATTCATTGTTTAGGGGAAAATCTTGAAGGTTTAGGAAAATCAAGAGTTCACGCACTACATAGAACATATTTTTTTTAAAGCATTATCACAGCAGGTTCAGCACAAGACATTTATAGATTTATCATGATTTACCAAAGACAAAGTTGATTATTGTTATCCATAATTATAACTATTCAGGATCAGTTTCTTTAAAGGGGTGCTTTTGTTTTAACATCAGGCTGCTCTCAGCCCTCTTCACTTCTATTTGAGAGTTATCATTAAATGGCCAAATCAAACACAGCAGTTAGCTTTAAAGACTTGCTGTTCTATTAATTATATTGCAGTATGTAACATTTCTGCACAAGGACCTTCTTCATAATATCTACTAACCCACTACCTCATGAATTTTAATTATGTGTGGCAAAGAAAGCCCACATCATTAAGACTATAAAAAATGTATTGTATTAGCCTTTCTTGCAATTGCTACCACTGACCAGGACCTTAGAAAAGCAACAGTCCCTGCTCCCACTTCAATTAATTAAACAATCAGTATGTCCAGAATTATTCTGTTATCATCTGGTGATAGATGATAGCAAGCAAAGACAACAGAACAGCTGGGTATGCATGTGAGAGATGTCACAGGCAACACTGCCCTTCATTATATTGTTTTCAAATGATTTATAGACACCTCCTTTGACAAAAAAAAAATGAGGAGAGGTTTACAGAAAACTTAAATAAGAGCAAATCTGAAATATACATGAAAACAGGTTAACAATACGTTGATATTATTTCTTCAGTTTTGCAAAACCCCTCAAAAAGTCTATACTAGCATCATCAAGACGAAAGAAGGCATTTTTTCTGGTGGAACATCTACAAGGACTACAGCATGTGACAGGAAAACATAGCGAGAATGAAGGGTCTTTCCAGTTTTCAACTGCAATAGTATTCATTTACGTATTTTAATGTAAATTATTTTATAATTTCAATGACCTTGCCCTCTTACCCATTTATGGCTGTCTATATTATATATATTATATATACATCTAATAATTTCTGTGAATGAACAAACAAACAAGGAGAACATTCAAGACAAGGCTGGACGTGGCACTTAATGCCATAATCTAGTAACCACAGTGGGGTTGGATCAAGGGTTGGACTTGATGATCTCCAAGGTCCTTTCCAACCCGTCTGATGCTATGATTCTATGATTCTATGTGGGGTTCTTTTAAAACAACAACCTACGATCTTTGTCCTGTCTCTTCTAATGGTTATTTGTAACTCTGTTTTTACATATTACCCACAAAGTGTTACGGCCTTCCCTCTGGGGGATACTGCAGAGCTTTGTGACTAGCTTTGTGAGCTAGTCAAGACAAGCCCCTACGCTCTGTTTTCCCCATTTTTATTCCGTCATATTAATGGCAACTGTGTGTAGCACCAAGAGGACAAGATCTTAAGCATCACCAGCAGTATCACATGCAACTGCAGAAAGTGATGTGATTTAAACAGAGCTCATCAAATTAGCACAGAGTTGTTTACACACAAACATGTTGAGGGTTTTTTTCCACTAATATACATGCTGATCAGTGTATTAGCACAGCACAGAGACGTCTTCTGACCTCTTACCACTGACTTCTGCTGATGTGGAAGAAGAGCATCCAGAAATGGCAACCAACAGAAAGGTAATTCAGTTCTGCCTTCCAGCATTCTCATCCCTCGTCAGTTTAGCAGTATGCTGCTTCATAGGATGCTCGTGATGTTTCTGCCTCTTGTATTAAAAAGGAAGCAGAGTTTGTGAAGAGCCTAATAGAGAGAACAGAAGAACTCCTATGTAGATGTGCTGACAGACAGGCCACACAGCCAATGAAAATCACTGTTATCAGAACAGCTGATGTGAGCATGTCTTTACAAGCACAAACGTTTCACAGAAGGTGCTGTGTAGGAAAGCTACATCTAAAAGGGTTTTTTAGACCTTTAAAATCTGTTGCATTTCTTCTCATAATGGAAGTATAATATTTTCTACTAATAGTTCCATTTTTCAGTTCACAGAAATTAAGGGTATTCAAGTCCCAGATAATTAATTGTATGGCATATTATAACCTCTTCAGAAGAGATAGGTGGTAGATTTACTGTCTGGGTGTTTAATGGATTAATACTTAATGCCACATTACTCAGCTTGGTGTGCTTAAAGTTCATTGATTTAGTGTTTAATGAAATGAAAGAGAAAGAGGCAATATGGAGCTCACCTGAGTAGAACTGTAGAGAGGTAATACACGAAATTGCAAAAAGAATGAAATGATACCCTACAATTATGACAATTACTAACAAAGGTAGAGAAAAAGTGAGATATAGTTTTGCCCAAAATGGTGCTGGAAACTGGCACTCTAAAATGTAGACACAATGAATGTTCATTATTTGAATTCATCTTTCAAAAGGTCTACAACATTGCTTTTCTTAAATGAAGGCATATAAAAACAGTGTATTCTTTTGCATATCTGGAAGTACAAGGCTTTGAATAAAATCTTATCTGGAGCATTAGTACTGTTTGCTATGCAATGTCACTGTGCTGCACAGAGCTGGTGAGCAGAAGCCCTCTCAAGACATTTCTACCCCAAAGCTGGGTGATAGGAGTCCTAATCAGAGTCACCCCAGGGGTTGAATATCTGCCCCGTAAGTGATAGCTGTTATTTACAGCACGCCGTAAGGTCTGGAAGTAAGGTCTTAATGGTCTTATATAGCTAAGAAATAAATGTCATCCCAAGAGTTCAGAAAAAGAAAGACAAAATATTTATCATCTCCATTTTTTAAATTCAAATTATTAAATGAGGCTGTAGTTTATCAAACCAGACTTCGACTCATCCCAGCCCAAGCTCAGTGTCATGGCAGCACATCCATCCTTTCACAAGAATTAAAAAGGTGCCCAGCTGGAAAAATACAGGAGATGTGCATAGATTTAGCTCCAATCTGGCAGCATTTTCCAGTGCATGATTAAGATCAAGAAGTTTGCTTGATGGGGAATGCAGTGCTCAGCACTTTGTAAGTTCTAGTATGTGACTACTACTTTGAAGAAATAAAAAACTAAGGACAGAAAAAGAACAACAAGTTTCAGGGCTTAACAATTTGCAATCTGAGTTAACTGATGAAACTTTCCATGAAAAGATTTGTGTGTACTTGAAGGAAAATTATGGTAATGCCTTGTGCTCAGCCCAGTTCACTCTGTAAAAGTCCCTCAGAGTGAAGGGCTAAAACGCTCATGTTTGAAGAACCCAGTGAAGCTGCTAAGCCCCTGCCTTGTGACCTTAAGAACCTTTAAGTGCACCTTGAGTTTCTGTGGGATACAGCAGGATTTCTAAAGAAAAGGTAATTAAATGCCATTTTATGTATCTAATTATAAGACAAATAGGCAAGCTTGCAGATTATTACCTGCAGGTCCCACTCTACTCTGCACTGGTGCAGCCTCACCTTGAATATTGTGTGTAGTTTTGGGCGCTGCAATATAAGATATTCAGCTATTAGAGAGTGTCCAAAGGAGGGCAACGAAGATGGGGAAGGGCCTTGAGGGGAAGCCATGTGAGAAGTGGCTGAGGTCACTTGGTCTGTTCAGCCTGGAGGAGACTGAGGGGAGACCTCACTGCAGTTACAACTTCACGTGAGGGGAAGAGAAAGGGCAGACCACAGTCTCTTCTCGGTAGTGACCAGTGACAGGACCCATGGGAATGGCCTGAAGTTCTGTCAGGGGAGGTTTATGTTGGATATTAGAAAAAGGTTCTTCACCCGCAGGGTGGTTGGGTACTGGAAGAGGCTTCCCAGGGAAGTGGTCACAGCACCTGACGGAGTTGTGTAAGTGTTTGGACAATACTCTCGGGCACATGGCGTGACTCTTGGGAATGGGTGCAGGGCTAAAGGTTGGACTCGATGACCCTTGTGGGTCCCTTCCAACTTGGCATATTCTGTGATTCTGTGGAATAGCATAAGCACAGTCAAGGCAGTGAAAAATATAAGCCTTGTCAGGTTCCAGTTGATGAACAATGCACATCACTAATTGCATGGCATGAGAATCAAGAAAGAATAAGGGCTTAAGTTAATACAAACTGATAAAATATCTGAAAAAAAATTTAAATAAAAATAGGCATTAGTAGTATAAGGATGACACAGAAGGGTGGCATGAGTTCTCCTGACCAAATAAAAAAGGCTGAAATATTGCACAAAAAAATATAAATTTAAATTCATTGCTCTGATTAAAAATACCATTGAATCCTGGGGAGAACATAAAAATATTTCAAAATAATTATTTATAAAACAGGATTTATATTCATGGCTTGTCTCTTTAAATAGAAATTCGTATGTAAGAATGGTGCTTACTGTCAGCCTAGAAGGAGTCAGTAGTTCTTAGATCAAACATTCAGATTAAGTATTTTCTTATTTTATCTGGTGATTAAGCTTGGCACACACGAATTTTCCAATAGGCTACAAACTCACTAAAGTACCTCTGGGGCCACATGTTATAAGACTGGAACATCAACATGATTAATTTTGCAGTGTATGTATCTCACAGGCAGAACCATGCCAGGTGACGAATAGGAAATGCTTTACATATTTCCCTTCCTACAAACTATGTTTCAGGTCCAATCTGTCAGTCCTCCTTCCATGAAAAATTCCCTAAGAGTTCACCATTTTACCTGCAGACTGCACTACTGGAGTTACTAACAGCATCAGTAAAAATAAGAATTTTATAAACTTCACGATTGTCATTTTAATTTGTCTTCCCAAACAGCAATTAATGTTCACATAAAGAAACTCTGCTTTCTCCCCACTGTTAGGCTCCAGAAAGGCTTACCCTGGCAGAACTAACCTTAGCCATAGCAATGTTGTGTCCCCTACAGATTTCTGTCATGGTCAGGGTAAAACAAGGTTTATTCCAGTGGCCCAGAAAAGAAATGCTTTTCAATGTCCCACAGCAAGCAACTGCCACATGACACGAAATAGCAGGTGGATTTTAGAGCACACCTTGGCCTATTTGCGCAACACTGCATGTGAAACTAGGTAGTGTTAATTTTAAAACAATGCTGGCTTCAGCAGAGAGGATCAAAAAGACAAAAATTCCTAAATTTGAGGCAAATTGGGTTGCCAAGCAATTATCACAAAACCTTCACACTGCCACTAAATCAATCAGTGAAGCAAGAGGAAGCTTGCATTTTTTAAAACCACAGATACCATTAAAAAGAGAAAAGTAATTTTCAGATATTTTTCAGACTCTGTAAACATTAGGTTTTATTTTTATTCCAGTGAAATAATGTGGCTTCTTTGACTGTTTGAGTGTTAAATTTGAGTGTTAAATTTGATCAATAAAAATCTCGCCAGATGTAAAACAAAAATACTCTACAAACTCTGCTACTGTTTTGTTTTGGCATATGGTCATGTTGCTGTGTTCTGATATAACTGCAAACATTAAAAACAAATGAAAACAGTTCTCTCTGGATATTAATTTTGTCAAGATTTGTTTTATTTCCAGATGCAAGCAAAGAGATGGCCATGGTTGTTCAAAATAATCTAAGTGTGAATGAATTTTCTAATTTAGCAGGTTAGAAGGGTTTTACATTATGTCATTTTGCTCAAGGAATGACACCTGATTTTGAGGGGAAATGCATTTTTTTTAAATACATCACTTAACGACTGATGAAAGGCTCTGAACATGTCTTTCAAAATACGCCTCCTGTTTGGATGGAATACAGACATCATCATATAAGAATGATATTTCTCATGTTAGCAGTATTGGCAACTGTCTATTCTCTCGCATATTACATGAGGGAAACAACTTTCCCTCACTACACTGAAGTGGTGGTATTGGTTCACATGAGCTGTCCCAGCTCCCGCAAAAGCAGCATCCCAGAAAACTCTCAGTGTTTTCCATGTGATGAATAAATGTGTCTGAAGGTAGAGAAAAGTTACCTACAAGTTCTCCCTGGGGCAAAATAAGGCAGAAAATTTCATTTCTGTTAGGCTGCAGGTCCCAAGTCCCTCTACATATAAAGATCTCACTTAAGGCGTATGAAGCAGCAACGAGATGGCATGAGAGACAGAAATCTCCCAGGATACAGTCATTCACCTCCACTTGGATTGTAAATGAATCAGAGAATCATAGAACTGCTTGGTAGAAGGGACCTTTGAAGATCAACCTCAAATGAAGGGCCATTCAAAGCAAGTATCTGTAGAAAGAAGACAGGACAGAAATTCTTTCCAAACCTCCAGAATCAATACAATGGTAGTTTCAATTTAATCTCTCATCAAAGTAAAATTAATACAGAAAGCTGGTCACTCTCGTTGTCTCAAGATCTCTATCATCATGTCCACCATTTATCTGTCAGGAGGCTTCAAAACCAGAGATCCCATGCAGCTCGTTAAGTGATGTATTCAGGTTTAATTTAACAGACTACGAGGTCTTATTAAAGCCTCAAGATTATTACTGCAGCTGTAGAAGTTGAGCAAAAGCAAAATAATATCACTTGTATTACCCCAACATGCAGAGACCCCACCCTCAATAGAGTCCCTGGACACATTGTGCTGGGTACATCCAATCTTTGCATGAACAGCCTGAGCCATAGACCACAAAGCAATTTCTGAAGGAACCTGCCAGCAGTGCCAAAGGGATTTTGAAGCACAGTTAGAAACAGTCTCCTAAACTCTACATTCTTGTGAAAACCCCTTTCTACAGAGTAAAGCCAAAGGAGTGGGAGAAAGCAACACCTGTTTACAGCTCTCCTCACTGCAGAACAGTTTGAGTGAAGAGCAAACCAGATCGTCATCATCATCATCTCCCACCACGGGTGGGAGCCCGTGGTTTGAGCCCACCACGACACACAGCCAATGACAGCAGCAGTTGCAGCACCACAGCTACCCAACAAAGGCAGAGACAATAATTTATCCATGTTTCTCCAGTACCTGGGAAGAAAACTGGAACATGGCAGCAGAGAACAGTCCAGCTGAGCTGCTCTTTTGATAGCAAATGCCACAGTGGTCCCAAAGCTCAATCTCATTTGCAGGGTAGACATCCTTAATTGACTTCAGGAAATTCAAAGGATGCATGTGACAGGAATTCAGCACAGCCTCCAGCCCAGTGAGCAGATGGAGCTTGGGCTGCCAGTTGTGCTCATTTTTAAGTGGCAAATTTTCATTATTTAGATCGTTATTTATTACTTTAGTTCCTAAGGAACTTAGAAACAAATTTTTCTAGCCAGTTCCTTATTCAACTTTAATATGAGCTTCTATTTCATGACTGCTGTTTCTAATGAATTTCTGTCCACAGCATTATGTTTTGGTTTTTTTCTTGAGTGGTTACCATTAATTTAGATCCTATCATTCACATGGGTAATTCAGATCATAGATTTGTCCTGCCTTTATCCAAAATTAATCTTAATCTACCATAAACTTTAATAGTCACCATGATGCCCAAATCACTCAGTCCTGGTTAGATCTCTAGAGTTTCTCATATCCTTTTGTAAATTCTACCTAAATAATATTATACCCTGCTCAAAATAATGATACATCACCATTTACGCTCTTGGTTGTAAGGAAGCCATCCCTTCCTTTTCACACTTCAGTTCAGAAGTAAACTGTGACTACCCTTCATCTTAAGTTCTGCAAATCTTTGACTTCAGTCACAGAAAGCACTGGGATTTAGCTTAGCTTTAGAAACAAAAATTAGTCATGGGTGGTTTTTTCCTGATTTTACATTCACTAGCACTCATATGACAAGTGATTCCTCTCAGCACTGGATCACAAGGCACTCTAAACTCTCCTTCATTTTATTGTAGAGCTGCTTTCATTTCAAGAGAGCAGTCTACCAGTGAGTTGGTTGTACATTACCAGCCAGCCCAAAAAGCTGCTTTACAAACCCCTTGCATTGTCCAGCTCTTCCTCCCTCTCCGTTTCAAACAGTATTATTTCCTGTAGAAGCAGAGGAGAAATGGACACTGATAAAGAGCTACGGTGAAGATTTCTTCATAGAACAGCGTCTTGAGGGTTATTGAAAATAATTTGCAATAAGCACATTGTCAAGTGGGAGACCAATGACAACAGCATTCCTGCCCTAGTTAACAGTACAGAAGCCACTGATGGTCCTAGTCCCACAAAACCATTTTTGTTCCTTTAGGTTTTAGTTGTCCACCTACAAAGAGAGAAATTTCTTCTCTCTTTCATCCCGTTCTGTCCACTGAGCTGAATTTGAAAGAAAATCTACTGTATGTTTCTGAGAACACTTGGTTTTCAGCATTGGAGGTTCCTTTGTTTTTATCATCAATAGAGGTCAGCCACTCCATTCCATCACTGACAGGCTCCCATTCCATTTGGCTAATACATTCCACTTAGCATCACATACAACAATCAGACATATTCTTAATACTAGGAAGTTGCAGAAGAACAAAAGGCATGTGTGTGCTATCTAAGATTTCCATGGAGTGAATTACGCTGAATGAATTATTCGGAATTATTCAGAAAAAGAAATTGTTTACTATTCTCTCATAACAGATGCTCCAGACAAAGAGAAGAAGAAGCTGGTGCAGACTCTGACTGAGCCACAGCTTTTCACAGCTGAACGTGGTTGTGCAAATTAGCTGGTAAACTTTATGGAAGAACCCAGAAAGAAGCAATTAGAATTACAGTGATGGTTTGAGAATCTGTAGTTTGTAATCAACCAAAATTGTGCAGTTTTCCATATTCTTTGCTGATAATGCAAATGTAGCCATTGAAGGAAACTGCTTTGTATGTAGCACATCCTGAAAGCAAGAAAAAGCACTTAAGTCCAAGCAAATATCTTTGAGGACAGTAGGCTGTATATGTCTTGGCCAAGTCATATATGGGCATTGCACAGATTGTGAACAAACTCTATAAATATGTGTTTTGGTCATTGGCACAAGCTGCAGGGCAGAAGAAGGTCCTGAGAGCAAAACAACGATCATGAGAAAACACGGAATGGTTTGAGACTAGGGAATAAAGGACCCTACAAAAAGACTACAATCTGCAGTTGACTAGTCAGAAGACTAGTGTCAGAATGGACTGTCCAGGAAAATTGTAATATTTCAGACAATGTGATCATTTCAGGCATTGGATCATATTTGCCAGCTCCCAGTTATGTAGAGGAGGTCCTCTATCCTACCGAAGTGTCGTGGAGTAAGGGAATGTGTGAATACCTTACATATTCTTCTGTTCTCTTTTCTTATGTTGCACCAGACGAGGGCGAGAGAAATCATCACTGAGCTTGTCTTGTTTCATCCCTACCAAAAAACTGAAGTTTTATGTGAATTTTGGCTTTGTGCGACACTTTTGTTCAAATGCAAGATGGAAAAAATTAGCATGTCTTGGAAAACAAAGATTATATTTAACAGTAATTTTCAGTATTTTTTAATAATTAGGCTGTACTTCCTTTTATACACACAGAAGATCAGTTCTTGATCTGATGTTACACTGATGCAAAGCAGACAAGTGGCTTCCCATCAGAGGAAGCATTCCCACTCTTCATCCTCTTATCCTTGGGCAGATTTTTCCAGCACGTTTCTTGTGTAAAATCAGCTGATTACAAGACTCAATCCAAGGCAAAGTGAATGAATGGATGGATGGTTGATGGTGATATGGCTAGTGGAACCAACCCTTTGGCATCATCTCAGCACGACATGCAACTACATACAAGATGACACTGCATCTCAATATTAGCTGGTACTACTGCAGGATTACTCATTTGAAAAGCTGTCCAAGGCTACTGAAGTTCACAGTCTGCCTTATAAAATACACTGCAGAATTTGGAGACTGAAAGTTCCTGCAAGTACAAGTTGTGCAGCAGACTGGCTAGGATTTCAAAGTAAGTCCAGTAGAAAAATACATATGGAGACCTTGGACTGAGTCAGACCAGTCTTCACTGTATCATTTTAGGTATGTAAAAAGTTTTGACCTCTGCTACCTCCAGGGCCCATTCTGGAGCAACCAACATTTCATTTCTACTACTTACATCACAGGGATGAGGGTAGATTGAATTAATGTTGTCACTTCCTTTGAAACCTATTGCTCAGCACAATGCATAATTACTCCATAAGTAATAATTATACGAAAGTAGTCTATTTTTCCATAGTAAATAGCTTTCTAGGTTATTAAATTAATCATCAGAGCTATTCAAGACTCCACCTTACAGCATGTAGGGGGTCACTTTGCTTTATTATAAACTAGTGTAATCCTAATTCCTGTTCTCCTTACACCAGGGACAGGTCATACTATAATATTGATGTGTCCTCCCAAGATTTAGGGTTTGTTTGCTTTTTTTTTGCTTTTTACATGATTGTTCTAAACTGCAGTGTCTGGGTTTGGTTTAGGTCCTATTTACTAATTTTTACAAGGCTTCTTCAGTTGCCCAGAGTGCCAGTTGGAAACTTATAAAGTGAAATGAGCATTCAGCTACATTATATGGCACTGGGATACAAGGCTCCTTGATCCCTGAAGCAAATTAAATACAAATAATTGCTTCCTTATTCACATTCACTGGTGCAAGCTTTTTCTTCTCCATGTCTTGATATGTGATATTGGATGCAACAGAATTTGCACAGCATTTATATGTGTCATTGCTCTGGCAAAGAAAGAATATTTGCTATTGAAGTACACTGCCAATACTCTGAAAAACTGGCTAGTGACTAAACTTTTTCTTATTTTTGAGGTACCTTCATTAGTAGTGTATAAAGAGAAATCACAATAGGTGTCATATAACCACAATTCCAGCTGTGTGACATGGATCAGAGAAATATTCATAAATGAAATTTTTCTGCAGTCTGGGCCTCCAAAGATTAGAGACATGTCAGCATAAAGAGCAAAGAGTAAGCTGGCAAACAGTAAGCACTTCATATTCATATCTAATTTTGCTTGTTATACCCTACAACATATAGTTTAGATATTCCCTTAGAAACACAGATACTGTGTTTATTGAGATAGACTTAAGACAGCCTTAAACTTTCTCTCCCATTCTTGTACTGGCTACAAAAGAAAGTGAAAATTATAGAATATGTCCAACCTGTGGTTCAATGACTCTCAGAGGCAGGCCACTGTTGCTTTCTACACCTTACCCCAGGACAGGTGTGCTCTCTGGAGAAGTCTTTTGGTCACATCTTTCTTGTTCTTTCAATTAAAACAGATACCTCCTGTTAAAACTGCCCCTGCAATGTGGGGCTAATAAGTACTGAAGCTAATACGGACTTCTACAAATCTTTCCCTGTTCACCCACATTTCAGACAAGCTTGCTACTGTTTACAGTGACTGGACACTAAGATATCAAATGCCAGTAAGGGGTATAATAATGTCCTTTCCCATGATCTTTAAGCTCTCTTCATTAACATGTCTGTTGTGCTCATTCTGCATATCTCCTATTCTCTGCCTGGCTTCTCCTGTTACAACCTGCAAAACACAGTATTACAAACATCATAAATCATGCATCTTGGGGAACAACAGTTTTGTAATCACTTTACTGCATTCATGACATTAGTTTTCCTGAGAGTTTAATTTAAAGGCTAAACATGCCACAACAGATGTCAAAGTTGGATTTAGATAATTAAATCAAATAAACAAAACCTAATGCCTCCACCATATTTTGCTCATAAAAATCAGTTGGTTTAGGGTAACCCCATCACACTGAAACACAGAGAGATTTGTTTGAATCATCTTCTACATCACTCAATACTTTTCATGAAGGAATAGAAATGGAAATTGAAATTTTGGTTACTTTACATCTGATTTGAGTCAACTAACACAGTTGCAAAAACATTTATCTATGAATAAATATTGCAAAAAAAAAAAAGTAAAAAGAACTGTTTTCTAAGAATTCTTGGATCTCAATGTCTATTATGTTTTTAGCTCCAGGCTGTAGAGTGCAAAACTTTAAAAACATGCAATTAAACAATATAAGCACATCTTTTAGCTCAATTACAAAGAGGAAATATCCTAAGAGATGCAAGGAGCCTGCTGAGGGAGTGGATGAAGCTAAACTGGGGTACAGGAAACTTGGACATGAGTTTTGGCCAGGATCAAAGTTTAACCTTTTCCTCTTTTGTTTGAGACCAGCAGTTCCCAAGCAAGGAGGTGAATCCACAACATGGGAAGTACACAAGGAGGAATCAGTAGTGCCAGTGACTCAGGAAGAAGGCAGGGTCAAGAGATAGATTGTATCACACAGCTTCTCCGAATCCATCCTCCCTCTGCTGGGAGAGGACCAGCACTACCATGGGAGGCAAACAGGATCCCAGGAGCTCTTTAGGATCTCCACTCCTGGGAAGTGTTGTTAACACCAGGCACGTGTGGACAGGGAATTGCCCACTCCCCCTCATCAGCACAATGCAAACTGGCACATCTCCTGACAAGAATGTGTGATTCCCATCACAATCATGATTATACCTTCCCCAGCTGTTGATCCTACCCATGTGCACCATAGTGCAGTTATGCCAGTGCAGTGGTTGCCTCACAGGTAGCCACATACAACATAGCCATGTTTTCTTGTAACCTTCTCTTGTGGTTTTATGCACATAATTTAATGAAAAAATCTTAAATCCTAGACATACATTTCCCTGCAGTCACTGAGTACCCCAGCACAGAAGTATTTCCTAAGTCGCTGCTGCACTCCACAGCAATTGTGTTGTTGAGCAACCTCAGCACGTAGCCACATATTTTACAACCTCCCATCCCAGGCTGGGCCCATCTGTAACAACTTCTGCATTGAAGAGAAGCCTTTCAGCCTTTCTGTACTGAAGAGAAGCCTTTCCTATTGCTCCAAGCAATGCAGACAGTGCTGTTGTTTCTGCTACTGCTCTGAAGAAATGCTTTTCCCATATCCAATTATCGCTTTGCATGACCAGCAGCCACATAAAACTTCTGTATCTTCTGGCAGCTTCCTCCAGCCCCCCAACATCACCACTGGTATTTTGTTCAGATTATACTGCACCTAATGAGCTCAAAGCAAACAATGAGGTGCTGGTTCCTCCCCAGCCCTGTTCATTCCAAAGCTGTGGGACAACATTCGCCTCTTCACCAACTTTCTAATTGGTCTCACATAACCCCCAATGACTAAAGAAATAATCAGAGAGAACCTCTCAGTGCCCCATAAGGCAGATACACTGCTCACATCAACTGTCTGCACATCATGAGAAGAGGAGCAACCACCTCCTCCTACAGTCCACAGGGCAACAAGCTCATTGTTTATGATTCCAAGTGCAGACCAATGAGCAGGGTGCAGGAAACCTAAGGACTTTAAAAAAGAGTGCTGATGGCCAGGTAGCCAGTTGGTCTGTGTCAAGCACTCTAGGCCCAAGTACTGCTCTCCTCACAGTATTCAGGAACACTGATTTTTTTCTCTTGCATACGGAAAATAAGATAATCTGAAGCACTAATGTGTGTACTAAGAAAAAGATCTGGGTGTAGGTCACATATCATTATATCCTCCCATCACTTAACCACAGCCTCACTGCGAAATGGGCCCTATATAAGCAGAATGCTTATTCGATTCATCCCTGTAAGAGTATGGGGATACTTCCACAAGATGTGCCAGCTCACCTGGAGCTCAAGCAAATTCATCAGCAAAGCAATGTGAGTTTACCCTACAATAAAGAAACTTTCATTCTGGATGTGAGCAGAGACAGCAGGAGGTATCAGGCCTTCAACACCTGAATCTGTTATACTGCGAGAGGAACTATGACAGAAATTGGAAGATATTTTATGATGTGGGATCACAAAAAAATACATGCACTTGAGAATGAGCTGGTCTAAGCAAGAGGATTTTATCTGTGGCTTTCTCTATGCCTCCCTTTCTTCACCTTCTCTGCTGTAGATCATGTGTAAATTGCTGTGAAAGGGATCCATGAAGATGAAATTTAGGGGCCAACATAAAGGGTAAAAGAGTACACAAAATTATGATGATGCCCTACTAAACCATCCGGAGAGGTCAAAGTGAGAAGAACAACTTTATCCTTTGAGGCTGCTTGTAACCGCAGGAAGCTCCATTAACTCCTGATGGTTCACTGTAAAACATTAGCCCATGTGCTGAGGGATAGATGTTGAGCTGGCTCCTGCCAGGAGAGACAACAGCCGTTCTGGGACTACAGCCACTGTGCAAAACTGTGGCACTGCCGCTGGGTCACAAAGATGCTCACATTAATCAGCAGAATTTACAGTCACCTGGGAGTGCACCGGTTGCAGAGTCTGGCACAAAAGCCAGAGTTAATATAAAAGAACTGCTATGAGCTGCAAAACACCCTGTCCCTCACTAGCATTAATCTCTGACTATTCACACATGCGGGATATGGCATCATTACTTATGCTGGGTTTGGAGCTCAGAACTGCTGGGACTGCCTGCTAAGGTCTTCACAACTAACTCACCAAGACCACTCATTGCAAATCCTTTGGTTTAAATCTAAGACAGAAAAAAGGCTGTAGCAGCAGCTTTTATGAAAAGCATCACACAGGCTTCAACCTGTAGCTGTGACAGTTCACAACATACGATCGAACAAATTCTCATTCTAGGCGAACTGACTGTCATAAATTGAACTATGACCAAAAATTCACTGAAACAAACACATCCTCAGGTCTCTCTAGGTTTCTACAAAAACCTGTCTTCCACTATTTCTGTTTAAAAACTGAACACATAAAACAAACTGCACAAACAATATACATCTAATTTACCTCAATTTCTAATGATGTTGGGTGACAACAATTTCACAGAGATCTGTGTTAGTGAATGTTTGTCAAGTTCTATAGGAGATGCAAGATACTCAGATAAAGCTCCTTGCAACCAGTTCCTTCAAACACATCATCTGTTGGACCCAGAAGAACACTGGGGCAGCTGTGGTAAAAAAATAAAACAAAACAACAAAAAAAACCACACCAAAAAACATTAAGTACAAAAAATACCTGAAGATCGTTTTCATGATCACATTTTAATCACTCCTCTAGTATTTTTTCCTTATAACAAAACTCTAAAATCATGCAAACTGTCTTGTTTGTAGGCCACAAAAGCTAGACACACTGCTTTTTTATTGGTGAAGTTTAACTGCAAATTCTATATAAAACTAGTGTTGTCTGTCTTCACAGCAGGTTACTAGTCATGTACCCCTTTTCAAACATTTCTTATTGACAACCTTTTTCTCCATACACAGGCGCAACAACTGAAACAGCACTTCAGAAATTAAAAATTGATTTTAGCTCCAAAAATCTGACTGTGCACAAAAAAAAAAAAAAAAGAGTAAAAAAATCCCATCCCTATCTCTAAAGGCTGCTTTAAACATCAAAAGCATTTGAAGCTTTTTTTGCTGGGTTGTTTTCACATTGCTTACATGTCTTCATATTTCTTGGGATGACGACAGTCGCTTTTTGATATACGATTTGTCTCACACTGACTGCTGGGGCTGGCTGCTAAGGTCTGCATAACTAACTCCCTGAAACCTCTCATTACAAAATCTTCAGTTTAAATCTAAGACATCAAAGGAAATGACTTAGGCAGATGCAAGATAGACGCAAGCCGCAGCTTATGAGAAAAATATTTGTAATAGTCTTGTTAGGAATAAAGTTCATTATCTTCTAACCCTCAGATGGCATTGCATAAAGCGTAACGGGGTTACAACAGACTTAGTTTCATGTTTTTAACTGGATTCAGTAAGGGGTGGTTGGCAGAGAAAAATTCGAGTTAGTTTTAACTTATGTATTTATACTGCCTGTACTTTCCCATTATGATAATAAGCAAAATGGATTGGTTGGACTATAAAGGTTGTTTAAATTACATTTTATGATATAGTATTAATGAAAAATACCCATCAGAAATAGATTTGGTTTAGAATTCAAACAACATTAGAAGTAAGATTTAATTACTATTTTTCATTTTTTATTTGAAAGGAAGCTCAGAGTGACATGTGCACTTACTAGTCAGGGAGTGTGGTTATTAACCACTCTGGCCTTATACAGCTCCACCCTAGGAGTCCCCAGACCCCAACCCCATGCGAGTCCCTGCCATCCTGCAGAGAAGGCTCCCCACACAGTGAGGCCGTCCCAGCTGCAAACAACCAAATCTCCCATGCTTCCATGCTCCCAGTGTCTCCATGCCCTCCTTGGCAGAGAGTTGCTGACTTCTTTGCTTAACAAAAACTGGGACAACAAAAATTTTCAAACATCCAGTAATTTTGAGGGTCTGCATTTTCTGGGTTGCAAGTAAAACATTTCAGATCGAGCGACTAAAACTGAGTGCACCCAAAATTACTGGATGCTGTTCTAAATGACAGTCTTACATATCTGGATGTAAATACTACAATACTTTTGAGTCCTCTGACCTGCCCCCATTCCCCAAGCCCCATATTCACCCCCCTCCCCGCCTTCACAGGTTTTACAAAACCTGGTACTTTCAGGTGCTTCTGCCAGCCACTGGGCAGGAACCAGCAGCCACAGGAAGAGGTGCTGCCTCTGCTG
Organism: Oxyruncus cristatus; assembly: GCA_013399855.1. NCBI lineage: Eukaryota > Metazoa > Chordata > Aves > Passeriformes > Cotingidae > Oxyruncus > Oxyruncus cristatus. Next base: position 701,283 of record VXAY01002912.1, read on the forward strand.
CTGGGTGCTACCTGCTGCCACATCTCAGAAGGGACACTGAGATAGAAGCACACAGGCATTCCCTCCTACCTGCAATTAAAGAACAGTTTTCCCCTTGCAAAACTATACCTTTACAAGCAACAAATCTTTACCCCCAAATATTAGTTTTGACTAATGGTTTGTTTCAAGTTACTTATTACTTTGCCTTAGAACATTTGTTTTCCTTTTCTTTCCAGAGAAAATGCCTCAGGAACTATGATGTCAGTTGAGGAATTATGGGTTATATATGCTCTAGATGATGACAACGAGACAATTATTTTTTCCTTATAGGCATTTCTTGGAAGATACCTCTCTCCCCAAGGACTGTATGAAATTTCGTTACTACAAGGAAGATGCCCTAATGACAAAAGGCAATCAACAATACTAATATTACAAGATTAAGGGCACTTTTGTTTCTTTTCACCGAGACTCTTTCAAGTCCTATTGTTCAAAAAAGCCTGCAAGAAATTCACATATCTCTCCCACGAGAATTAGTCAACAATTATTCTGCTTCCAAGAGAAATTTATTTTGAGTCAATGTTTTTTAAATCTATCTGTTCACCAGGCTTACTCATGCATTAAGGATGATTCTCAGTGTTCAATAGCAACTCCTGAAACAAGGAGCAATTAGAAACATCTGATTTCATGATGCATATTCCTTCCAGCAAACTGAGCCACTGTTTCCAAAAGGAAAATGCAAAGACTCTCCGTCTTCTGTGCAGCTATTAAATGTACAGCAGAAACAGATAAATTTCAAAAGCTGAAATACAACAATAACTTGGCTCGCAATGAAAGTTGTCAAATGAGTGAATTTAGTTGTACAACAGTAGAGTAAACATAAACATTAACTCAGTTCAGCCTAACCAAGGAAAAAATGGCTCGCATTACAAGCAATAGCACCCAGCCAACAGCAAAGGTCAGGAAGTCCTAGATTTGCCCTGAGTTTCTTGGCTAAACTCAGGCAAGCTCTGCAATTACTTCTCTCCTGTCCTAAAAACCCACAGTGTGGTCCATCCCACAGATATAGCTTACAAACTTACCAGATAAGTTCTGGGTAGTGTGAAACGATATAAAGAGCTGCCGTTACTTAAGACTGAATGTAAGAAGTTAATAGTACCTTTTAGAGGCACTATGAAGTGTTTCGTAGTAAAATTTCTAAGTGTTACACTGATGCAGGGACTTAGCCATGCTGGAGTCAATGGGCTGCTGCCATGAGTCCATCTTCTGCCTCTGACCCCCTCCTGCAACCTGTGGCCTGAGCGCCAGAGAAAAGGCAGAAACCTCCACGTATGTGGGAGTCCAAACAGTGCCCTCTGATATGCACCTAAACATAGGAGATGCCCAGTCTTGATGACAGAAAAGCAATTTGACCTACCTTTTTCTTTTGCAGACAGCAATCAGTGCACAGCTTACCATAATTTATCAAAGATCAGAAATTAAAGACAATTTATAAATGGCTTCTATACCTTGCAAGAAAATAAGTGTTAAATAGCACTTTCCCCAGTGTTCCAGCTGGAAATAGTTAAAAATTAAGCAAAAGAGGTCTCAATGATATCCATTCTTTTCTACATAACAGTTAATGGCTTCTGACACTATAATTCCTTAGACATGGTCTGTAACTAATAGTTATAAAAATACAGCTTTTCTCTGTCAAATTACACAGCACAGATAAAAGAGAGTTAATCCACAAGGCCACAGATTGCACTTTACATTGAAACCATGAAAGATGGCCTGGCTAGAAATAGTGAAAAATCAAACAGCATGGCTTGTTGATCCATTATTTCTGCTTGCTACAACCAGGAAAAAGATGCACATGGGGCAAAGGAGGCAATCTCTGGTAGGGGTCTTACAAAAGCAGTTCTTACAACTTCACCTTTTGAGCTCTGCCACGCAAGCAGATGCAGAAATATTATGGTACAAAATATATCTACTTCTTCTATTTTCTCCTCCTGGCTTTCTTCTGTGATTTCATTTAATTTCTGCCTTCTCCAGATGCAGACGATTGGCCCTGTGGACACATTGAGACAGGTGATGTCCATAGTCTGTCTTGTGGTAGAATGGGCAAGTTTTCTCAAGGGGTGAATGTCAGCATAATTCATCAGCAAGTAAATAAACAACACTAATGGGCAAGGACTAAATACAATGTGTACTTCCTTCTCACCATCACTAAGGGAAGGAGCCAAAGCAAGGTAAAATGAAAGCAGGCAGCAGCCTGCAGGGCTAAAATAAATATAGTATTCTAAAATACAGAGAGAAAGAGAGAAAAAAAAAAAAGAAAGATGTTTCAAAAACTAAATTGGAAATAGTGTGGTCTTTGTTACAGAGCATCATGAACTGGCATGTGTTCCATCTGAATACAAGAGTGGAGTATTAAGCTTCCTAAAGTTGGTCTCTAAATGCTAAATATCTCCATTAGCAGGTTGTAATTCTGCAATAGTCACTGCAGTAAGAGTCACAGGGGCAAACATCTTCATTGGCTGGAAAATAAGACCCTTCTCAAAGCCTCCTGTGATGTGGCTACTGAGAGCATTTATGGAATTCCAGAGAACTTTTCCATTCCTGCATCCTGGGAGAGGCCAGTGGTCAACTGTTCTAGACGTGCAGCTCCATGTTTATGCATGTTTAGCCTGACAGCATCCAGAATGAACCAAGACTTTCCCTACAGGAAAAAGAGAGAGTCCTCTATACAGGTGAACGGTGCTGCGGATTCCCAGCATCAGCAAGGGGAGAGTCATCCACCACTCCACAGTGAGCAGCATCTGCCTTTTCTACTGGGATTTGCTGCTATTTCACCATATTCTTTATGTGCTTTGCCCCTTAATTATTGAAAGAGGCAGACGGGACTGTTCTTCCACCCAAATAAAATCTCACATTCTACGACTAAAACACGTTAACATCTCCCACAATTCTTCTCTCTTGCTTGTGCTGCTTGATACACCACTTACTGCCTGAGCATTCCACAGAAGTTTAGCAAATTCACCACTGAGTTAGGGAACCAGAAATGTCTCCAGAGAGGACAGGGACAGAAGTATTAAATGATTGGTTTTAAGATGCATGGTAGTTAGTAGCAGAAGCCCAAGTCTACCGAGTTACAGCTTTGTGAGGTCACAGCACTGCCACTACGTGCCAGCAGCAGAATAATGACATCAGCAACGAGGTCATGATCTCCTAATGATTTTTTTTCTGTCTCCCACACATGCAGGTGGCCCCTTCCCACTAGTCTTCAACCACTATATGGCCTCTGTATGCCAACACAACTCACTCTTCTGACAAGTTCCACATAAAGAGAGTAAACAGCATTGTTAATCATTGAAAACAATAATCTACAGAGTAATTTTTTTCTCACAGTATCACTCTGCTGTTGTCTCACTTAGACTGCAGACTCTTCAGAGCTGAACCAGACAACATTTTCTATCTTATTCAGCACACTGTGGGCACCAGTAGGGATGTTTAAAGGCTGTTGCAGTGTTCAGCCAGATAGCAGCCACAGAAATCAACGGGAGTTATGCAGCTGAATCCTTTCGTCATTCATTTATGCTTCCCCTTCCTCATAAATCAAAGGACAGGAAAGCAATTTAATCAGAAATAACCACAGAATTAGCAGTACAATTCAGCTCCTTACGCTCTTTTCTCATTGCTTTTGATAAGTGGAGGCAGCAAAGAACCAAACAGCAAAAGAAAAAAAAATAATGAAAAATTAAAAACCCCACTAGTATCACAGTGCTGCAGATTTTGTGAAGTCCTGTTCCAGCCTGAAATGAAATATTCTTCCATATCTTCTTCTCTTCTTCTAGTTCAGTGCAGTCTGGTTAAATAACTGGATTTTCAGCTTAATAAGGATCTGACACTAGTTGTATCACTGCAAAGCTCAGAAACTGCAAACTGTACTTAAATATTTCTTTTATACAAACATGCAGTCCAATCACAATTGTGTGGTTGGATCTCCCTTACCCAGCATTCTGTTCTGATCTGATATGTAAATAAGGTTTCTAAAGGACATGGCCAGGAGGTCACTGCAATAGTTTAGTAAAAATGTAATGAAAATGGACAATGGCAACAAAAAGAAGAAAAGGAAGCCAACGATAAAGCATAGAGTAATGAACACATTCAGCATTACTGAAATTGCCTTAGGAAACCGACCAACTCTATGGCCCTCCCATCTCAAAAAAAATACAGTCAGAAGAGAAACCATCCCCTAAGAACAAATAAATATTTAGGAGCACAGAAGCCTGTAACAAAGAGTTGGAGACATTAAAATTATTAAAATAGTAATGAATGAGTGTGTAGACAAGAGATGTGTGAAAACAGCAAATGCCATGAAATCAGCCCTTTACCCTCACTGAAAACATAAATATAGGGATATACAAATAAACTAATAAAAATCAACATATTCTGTGGGAGTGTCAGAACGTTTCTCATGGCATTATCTTGGGGAAGATGCTGCCAGAAGATACCATAAAGGCTAAATATCTTTAAAGGATTCCCCAAAGACACCATTTTCACAGAAGAGCAGAAGCCTTTAAGTGATATTTGGCATGCTAAAATATAGATGAGAGATTAATAAATAAATAAACATTTTAGTGAATAAACCAAAGAACAATGGCACTGGATTAGAAGGCAACTTTTCCTCTAGGAAGATTATTCCACAGTGTCTATCAGTGGGACAACCTTTCCCCTTCAGCATCTGCCAATGGTCTCAGCCAAAGAAAGAGCTGGTCTGAACGCCTCTATTTTTCAGCAAGTCTTACTAACTGCCTCTGACCATCGTACTCCTGGGTATGATAAAATTATGAACCTACGTTAGAGATTACACCAACAAGACGTAAACAACAGGCAAAACAATATATACTTTGCAAGAGGTTCATGAAGAGGAGCACTTGTGCGCTGCTTTGGGCTGTCAACACCAGCCTACCCAGCCACGGGGTCTGGCTCCGGTGCACGTGACATCTCTGGCAAAAATCACTAAGAGCACTGATCACTCCTAAAGCAGCTTTTTGCTGTCCTCTCGCTCCCAAATGCTGCTCCACACTCCCTGAAAGTAAGTATCCATCATGCCCGACCCCGCAGAGCCCTCTCCTGCAATTATCCTATTACACCTAGCACACTTAAAAATTAATTAATGTTCCTCTGAACTAAGATGCCATAATTAAACTCTTTCTCTTTTCATTTAAGACTGAATTTAAATGAGGGTTTGATGGCACTGCAGTATAGTAACACTCACAAAGGCAATCCCAACCCGAGACCTTTGTGATGGTTTATGGCCGAGTAACTGCCAAGGGCTTCCTAGAACATCAAGACTTTGACCTTCAACAATTTACATTTACAATCACCCCAGCTTTCCACAATATTGGCTGAAACACATGCATGGGTGATGATACAGATCTCCTCAAAGAGAAAATAAAAGTCTCCAAGATTTTTTTCTCCCAAACTGAGCCTCTTTATCTTTCTCTCACACACACCAAGCAGTGACCCAGCCTTTGTGACTGACAGTGGAAAAGAATGAGATGACATTTCCTGACCTTTAAGAAGCGTTCGCCAATCAGCACTAAATGCACCATTTAGCTCATCTTGTTACTTAGTAGTTTAGCTATAAAGTAAAAAAAAAAAAAGAAAGCTGAACTTCACTGTATTTTGCTCTCTATGGAATACCATAAACACTGCCCTGTTCTCAGTGCTGTGACTACATGACTTGAAAAGAAGGGGGAAGCCCTAGTTTGCAGTTTGCATTCAGCTCCCACTGGAGAGAGGAGGTCTGGAAACACCTGAATCAGATTAATGTACATACACTTGTGAAGTGTATTTATTAAGCTACGCTTAAAGAAATAAAGATCAGGTTTTGGTCAGAATGGACAGCATGCTCAGAACATGGACTGCAGTTTACATGCAAGCATTAAGACTTCTCTGAATAAGCTGGTGCAGGTGCTGATCACATCATGGCCGGAGCAAAATGAATATCAGAGGCTTTTTGCAACTTGCATTAAACCCTGTGTAATCACAGTTGATGGTCTCCACACCCAAATCAACAGCTCTGGGCCACTCAGTGCATGCACTAATTCACCTGGACATGAAGTACCATTCAGCATCTGAGAGGGCACTAACACACTGAGTATCATGCAGAGTACTGGTATACCTTCAACTTAATGCAAATGAGTTGTTTTGGCAGTTCAAGCAAAGAAAAAAAGCCTCAGAGAAAGTAAATGACTAATTGCTTTCTCACAAGGCTAACTTCAGCTGCAAATGAAGCTGACTGGAGGTTGCTCCCAGTTGCTCCCAGGGATTGTCTGTTCTCACTGTCCTTGGGCAAAAGAAGTCTCATGATGGGTCTTCTAATGTCACTGTGAAACTCACCATACTCTAGGCATCCTCTCAGCTCTTCTTGATACAAACCAATGAGAAGGAATTTGAACATAACACCAAGCTTTAACCCAAACCTTTTCTGCACCACACTGCCTGCCAGTGTGATATGAGGATTCAGAGCCCTGGGAATGGACTCACCCCAAAGATAGCAATGCTTTCAGCCTGCAGACCTGAGAAGAAGTTAGAGAGACAAAACAGTGTCACTGGACAGGATGGAAGGCATGACCTCTTTCTTGATGGCAGATACTGAGGGATGGGAAAAGGCAGGAAGAAGATCCTCCAGTCTTCTTGTCTGGGCAGCCAAGGTAGTGGTGCTTAAGGGAAGACATTTTGTCCTCTCTCCCCAGCTCTTCTCTCTCATGTGTAAGTCTGGATTCTAAGAAGAATCATTAGGGGTTTGTAAGAGTTTGACTTGACAAGAATATTTATATTCTTTCTCTTTCTGGTGGCTACTACCACCAGTAATTATAAACGTACACTAGCAAGATAACCCTATTACTAGTTATGATATCAGGGCTTTTAATTCTAATTTTTCCATATTTTTACTTGATTATTAAAATTCCACATTTTACCCTGATTACTCCACATCATGCATCTTCTTCAGTACAGACAGACTCCTGTCTTTCACATATATTTTACATCATAAATTTTATGTATATATACATCAATACACACACACCACCCTTTTTAATTTTTTTACATATACCACACATTGATATGTTTTATATATATACTGTTGTATTTTAATCAAGCAGCATGCCAGGAAAAACAGCTTTGTTGGAGGTTTCAAAGTATGTTGTGGAAAATTAAGAAATAAGGTTCAACTCCCAAGCAGTGGGCTGGAATCCTTGGGAGTGGCATTAACCAGTACCCCTGCTCAGAATCGCACACAATGAGAGTATCCTCTTGCAATTAAACACGTTAGATACTCATACTAGATTTGCAATAGGAAGCCCAAACCAATAACAAATCTGGGGACTTGGACTTACTTTTCAGTGGTTCTGTCCTCTTTTAAAATCTCTGCAGTTCACTGTATTAAGTCTCTATTGCCATACGTAAGAACATACCCTGTATTCACAGTTTCAGTGAAAACAAATTGTAATGGAATTTATACACAAGCAAGGGTGCAGAGTCACACTGTTCTCGAGGAGCTAAAACCTGCTCTGTCAGAACAGGCCCATACACTCTGCCTGCCTCCCTAAGCAGACACGCAGAGAGATGCATGTGTGGGGCTATGATAGTCTTCAAAACCCACTGGCCTCCCCCCTGTTGTTGACAGAATACCAAAAAATAAGCATCATTTGTGAGGGCCATTTCAGTGATTATTTAGTGGTTCATTAGCTAACAGACTAGTGAGGATTTCTCTTCTATGTCTGTAACAAATTAAGATCTATGGATTCATCCTCTTGTCTCAGTATGATTGTTTCCTTCCTCTAAAAATATATTAACTGTCTTTCTCCACCTTCACACCTTTATCCCACTAAATTCAGATCACCAGAAATAATTCCTACTCAGGTGCACATAACAATACTCCATTCGCAACATGTTCATTAGCTTGTGTCTTAACAAAATGGTTGACATCATCATTTTCAACCAAATTAACAAAGAAGAAATCAAGTCTTTCCACTACCTGTTGGTGGATGACTACTGCATGTATGGTTTAATATTAATGTTCACCTATGCTGTGCAGATTTGTTGCTCTAACGTGTACTATTAGTGTTGGACTTGACAGTGTTAGGTTTCTGGTTGGACTCGATGGTCTTAAAGGTCATTTCCAATCTAAATTAGTCTATGATTCTATTACGGATAATTAGGTGTGCAAGATTTTGTTACTTCTTACACAAATCAGTAGAAACTTGGAACCTAAAGAAATATGGAATTAAGGAAGAAATTATATTCCTACTTCATGGTTATGTGGACTGGAAGGTAAACAAAAAATGAGATTAACAACCTTAAAAACAAGAAGCTAGAGGTACAGCAAGTAGTACAGGTTTCAAATCAGTACCCAGTCCATTGCCGCTGACTTGTAACACCTCTCCCAGTGCAGCACTCTAGAAACACAGATAGTGGGAGGGAATCAGAGGAGTGCCCTACAAATATGATGAGGGAAAATTAACAGAGAAGGCAGCAAGGAACACAGACATATACCTTGTGGAAAGGAAGGGAAGTCAAAAGTTTATTCTCGCCACTGTGGCTGTTACAAACCGTAACCAAGGAACAAGCCAAGGCAACATATCTTTGTAGTGTCACTAGCCCTCAAGAAGCATGAAATCCTAGATAACAGGTCTCACCTCACTCCTTGGTCAGCTACCACAACCCACCAGACACCGCAGCACCACAGCAAGCTAGCATGAGGGCTCCGAGAAGTTACTGAATTTAAAGGGAGAATTAAAGTCTCTGTTTTTCCATTCCTTGATTTCTTATGAAAACAAAGCATTCCAACTTAATTCTGCATTTATTTCAACCATGCATGGGGACTTGTTTCGGTATATAAATAGCAATGAAGTAATTGTAACCAGCAATATTCTGAGATGAAACTCTTGCATCACACTTCTCTCCTTGATCTCCCAGCTAAGCTCAGCCTGATGGCTTTTCGCCAACATTAACTTTTTTTCCCTCCTTTTTTCTCATTTCCTTCATGTTCTCTGTGAACCAAACTATAAATTATTATTTTGAAATAGGCTGCATTACTTTTGCAAGACAGCTTCATCCAACAACTGTCCTCAAAATCACGAGGAACTCATTAAAAAATGCACTTCTCACCCAGAGTAAGCATACTATAGTCTGCCTCGTTTGATGACTCTAATTAAAGTTTTCCAAGTGGGATATGCAAACTGATTATCTGCTCTACAGAGTTTCAGCGGGAGCAGAAAGCATTTAAATCTCCTGAAATTAGACTTATTTGATTAAATGCCCTATTCATGCTTCAAGTGTTTTAAATTTCTCTTTTTTAGAAAAACAAAACACATATGGCTTGGGGGGTTTTAGTTTTGTTTTTTACAGTTTAGCTATATCACTTTTAACTATCCGTTCTACATAAATATTTATATAGGGATCTTTATCTTCTTCCCCTCAAAAAGGAAAAAAGAAAAAAAGTAAAAAGATAACTTGTCCCCGTGTACCAAGTCAATTCTTACTTTGACTGTCAAGGGAACTTGCCTTGTCATACTATTTTTCAGCACATCCCTTTTGTTCCAAATTTTCAAGACCTGAATAAAAATGAGAAGCTATTATGCAGTACAGAATAAAAAGAGATTGCTCTGTAAATTTTCCTAGAAATTACAATGTTTTATGCAAATCAGCACATTTTAGCCAACAGATTTTTTCTTCAGCCTTAGCATATATAATTTGATTCCACATCAGCTTGTGAGCATTTTTCAGATTAATCTCCCATCATCTTTTGGCCACATCATTTTAGTGTACAATAAAAATCACAGTAAAGCTTCAGTGCAGTCTAAGCTGTCCCATGAGGTCATGGCTCTCCCTGAAGAGCATAATCCAGATCTAATTTCAGAAGGAGCCAGGTAGGATTTACATTTCTGAATGAACATATGACAGATCTGTGTCTATTCAAGTAAAATCCTGCAGGTTCTTCCAGCAGTGTTTTTACCCAGTTCTGCTAAAGCATCCTTATCACCAAGGTACATATGCAATCAAAAGGAAAGTTTAGGGTTTGGAATTTTTTATTTATTTCCTTTCTAAACACATATAATGTATTCAAACCATTGCACAGTTCTAATGCCTCAGCGGGAAGTGAAATTTTCTCTGTTCTTTTTTGTCTTCTACACCCTTCTGGAACTTCTTAAGGAGTACACTTCCTTTGCTGGATTAAGGACTGTTGCAGTTACTGCCTCAAGAGTGCTCCATGTTTGCATGCATTACTGTGAAAGATAACATCCCTTAAGAGGGATAGAACTTCAGGCTATGAATCTGATGCTCTTTAAAGCAGACAGTATCATGCCTCTGATACACAGCTTGATTTCAGCTACTTTTGTGAAGATCAGATTAAAAGAATAACACAGCAAACCACTAGCATATTAACAACAAATACAACAGTGCCCACAGAACACTTACCTACCACTGCTTTTCTCAGCTGTTACATTTCATAGCATTCATACCACACGTATTCTTTCCTCCAGGCTCAGATATATCCCCCACATCTTCCAACTCCTCATCACAGTAGCTTTTGTTTCAGAGGAAAGTACTGGGTGAGGCAGTCAAACTTTTGTCCTTGTTTCATTGTAAAGGTCTGAAACCTTTGAGTTTCCCATTCCTTAACTGTATACTGATGAAGTGTTTTTACAAGGCCATATTGAACTACAGTTCATAGACTATGGTAAATTTGATCTTCATTCTGCCACTGAACTCTCAAAAATTAATTTTCTTATCTCTAAATGGCAGAAATATGAATTAAACAGATTGGGGAGCATTTATCTTATGTCAAGATATACGAGCGGTCTGAGCAACACTCTTTCTTCTTCTGCTACTAACACACACAAAGAAATCTGTTGATCAGGTATTTAGAGCATTCTTCCTTTTCTACCCAGCAGTTGCAGAATTCCTTGGAGTCTCTATTTGTCATTATCATTGAAAAGTGACTTTCAGAATTCTGGAAAAAAGTGCCTGTGCAAAATCTACCACATACTGATCCAATAAATATATGTTTATCACACAAAAGTAAAAATGTGCTTGAAAGAAGTCTTTCCCCTAAAGCTTTCCATTAGATTTGCTGCCAGAGAGCTGCAACATGACTACACTGCAGCCAGCTGCTCACAGAGACGCAATCGTTCCAACGCTGATGGTTTAACCAATATCTCTAAGGCAGGAAGGTACTTCTTGATCATCTAGACCAACCTCCTGCTCGAAGCAGCACCAGCTGCAGCAAGATACTCAGAACTGTGCGTCAGGTTTTGAGTATCTTCAAGGACCTCCTCAGCCTCCCTGGGAGAACTGTTCCAGCACTGACCACATATACAGTAAAAAAGGTTTTTCTTATGTTTCAGTGGAAACTCAGTGGATTTCCTGTATTTCAAATTGTGCCTGTTGCTTCTTGTCCTGTCACAAGACAGGTATTTATACACATTGATGAGCTCCATGAGTCTTCTGTTCTCCAGGCTGAACTGTCCTAGCTCTCTCAGCCTCTCCTCATGTCAAATGCTCCAATCCTCTCAACATCCTGTAGCCCTTTGCAGGATTCCCAGTGTCTTCTACAAGCTGCTTATTCACTCATGCAGGTCTTCTGCCACCTTTGCTTGATTTCCTGGTTGTTAGAATGGACCACTCTTAGGTTTGGAGGTGATCCTTGAAAAATCAATCAGCTCTCCTGGACTGTATCACATGTGTTATCAGTGCCAGTACTAGTCCAGATACATCTGCTGCCCCGACCAAATCTCATAGAACACTGGTAGCAAGGACTGGACTGCTGTAAATGCTCTGTTGAGAAGACATCAAAGTAAAGGTCCAGCCCACTGAGGCCATCAGCACATTGTTAGGAAAAAAGTCATTAACCTTTAGGTGTCCTGAGCTATTCTGAGAAAATGATAGTAAAGCTGATGTGAAACGTTACACAGATATAATGAAATTCACACAACAGGGTACATTTGAAGCCCAGATAACCTATAGCAGATCATGTACAATGTGAGATTATCCATTATTGACATAAAAGCCATGATTTCCGAATTGTTTGACACTTGCCTGCACCTGAACTGTTCATTTTCACACTGTGCACAGCACTAGTTGGACTGATGGCTACATTTGCTATAAAGACAGCTACACCATGTCAGACAAGAAGCCTTTTTATCCCCATATCTTCTCAGCAGCAGGTATTGAAAGAATGTGAGAATATTCTGTACGTGTTCTGGTTCTTCCTAAAGATCTTCTTCCCATTTCCTGTAGTCAGTACCCCACGACCTTCCTGTAACCATGCTCTTTGAGAAGCAACAAATAATCACTTGCCTCCTCCGTCCCTTTATTTTTCCATAAATTTTTCTCATTTCTTCCTTAGATCTCTCTACAAACTGATGTTCTAATCCAGTTAGGGTCCTCTCAAGAAGCAGCTGTTCCATGTACTAGGTTATTCCAGTTTCCCCTTTCTGGTGCACTCCCCTAGCTCAGCTACTGTCTCTTTAGATAAGGTAATATTCAAGATATGGGGGCAGCATGTGCTTATACAGTGGTAAAAAGATGTTTCCTCTTCACTTCTCACCTTCCCTCTTAATTAATTTCTCACAGCTTATTTCCCATCTGGCCACTGGAAGGCACTGAGTTGGTGTTTCAAGAAAGCATTTTTGTATAATTCCTGGTAACTAGAGCCCACAATTGTCTAGGTACACTGTGGATTGTTTTCCCTCATGTGTATTACTTGGCATTTAGTGACCTGGGTCTCCATCAGGCAACCAGCACTTCTCAACTTTGCCCATGATCTGGTGATTCTGACTGACTATATCTGTTCCTATAAAAATATCATGTGAGGTGTTTTGAAGTTCTTGTAGCTGTACACTTGATGGTCACTAGCACCGCGGAACTTACTGTCCATACTCATCAGTCTCCAGGCGACAACCACCTCCTTACTGTGGTCTCTGCTAATTGGGGGAGACCGCCAAGGGTTGGGATGCTCTGGTTCACCATAGAAGTCACTTCATACAGCCAAACTAGAATTACTGGGATTGAGACTTAGCAAAAATCAGTGTGAGATGGCCTGTCTCCATCACGGTGTGGGGTGTTTTTCAGCCAGCTCTAAGGACCAAGACTGTGGGCTCACTTGTATCTTTTCACAGATTCTGAGCCACTGGAAAGCTGGAGCTGAATTGAATGGAAGAACATAAATATCATTCCTCTGATACTGCAGCAGCAATTTATTTTCCAAATTTTTCCATACATCTTATGTCCAGGGTGTATATATCATCATCACCATTTTTTTTAAATATTCAGTATTTTCTAGAGCTCAACAGACCCTCATTAATATCAGACCAAGCCATCTTGCCTTAGATTCCCTAAATACCTGCCCTCTTTAATAAAGGATTTTCAGAAAGAGGCTCTGGGAATAAAAGTTCCGCTTCATCATAGGAAACATTTCAAAACCTGCACCCTCACAGATATAAATGCACATATACATGCACATAACTACAGTGCTGTATACACATAACTACATAGCAATTGCTAAAAACTTCAGTATTTAAAAATACACTCTTGTCTGCACAGTTTTTTTGGAAGTGCCTTACAGGATGTAATTCTAAATGATCCAAACATGAAGGGAATAACTCCAAGATTTCTTTCATTTTTCTCCTCCTCCAGGTAATTGGTGAAGGCATTTTTCTCTTTTCAGCCAAACAGGATTTCATGGACTGCGGTTTATTTGAAAATCCTGCAAGAAAAGACCAGCAAGAAATTTCCCTCCAGAGCTACCACAAGAAAAATTATCTTCACATGGGGAATTTCATGCTTTTGTGAGCTCATAAAAAAGTACAATATTTACTCTTGTACTTCATAACATTTATTCTTGCTTTAATTTTTTCCCTAAGTTTAAAATACTGATTTTGACATTTTGCCTCAAGAACGTGTTGCTTAGTCTGCCAAGTGGGAACCAGCATGAGCTCAGGCCTCATTGAGGAGGTGAAATTTTATTGTGCTTCTCCCACCTTTAAAAAATTCTGTGTTGTAAAATATGGCGTTATTGTATATTCCAAATTCCATATGTACCCAGTAAGTTAATCCAAGACAATGCAGACCAGGTAGACTTTTAAGCACGAACTACTCCTGGAGCAAAATCTAACAGGTCTGCACAGCTGGAATAGGTTTAAGCCCTGGCTCTAAAATGTTTTGGAGAGGTTTTGTCTCAACGTATGGGCTTTAAGAACACAAATTCTCTGGAGCTGAAGTAAACTTCCAATACCAGAACCCTGAAACTTCAGCAAAGAGGCTGAAAGCTAACAGCAGTTGTCATCCACAGTGAAAGGAGTTCTGTGGGATTCATTTGGGATCACAGAATCACAGAATATGCTGAGTTGGAAGGGACCCAACAAGGATCATCCAGTCCATCCCCTGGCCCTGCACAGGACCATCCCAGAGCCACACTATGTGCCTGAGAGTATTGTCCAAATGCTTCTTGAACTGTCAGGTTTGGTGTTGTGACCACTTCCCTGGGGAGCCTGTTCCAATACCCAGCATCCAACTGCCCTCTGGGGGAAGAACCTCTTTCTAATACCCAATCTAAACCTCCTCTAACACAACTACAGGCCATTTCCTCAGATTCTGTCACTGGTCACCACAGAGAAGAAATCAGTATCTGCCCCTCCTGTTCCCCTCACAAGGAAGGTGTAACTGCAATGAGGTCTCCCCTCAGTCTTCTCTTCTCCAGGCTGAACAGACCAAGTGACCTCAGCTGCTCCTCATACGGCTTCCCCTCAAGGCTCTTCACCATCTTCATTGCCTTCCTTTGGACAATCTCTAAGATCTGAATATTCTTACATTGCAGTGTCCAAAACTGCCACAGTATTCAAGGTGAGGCAGCCCCAGTGCAGAGCAGAGTGGGATAATCCCCTCCCTCGACCGGCTGGTGATGCTTTGCCTGATGCCCCCCCGGACACGGGGGACAACCTGCTGTTGACCAGGACCCTCAGGTCCCTTTCCAAGGTACTGCTTTCCAGCATCTCATTCCCCAGTCTGTACCTACACCCAGGGCTGACCCATCCCAGGTGCAGAATCCAGCACTTTTCCCTGTTGAATTTCATAGAGTTGCCCAGTCCTCTAATTTGTTGAGGTCTCTCTGCAGGGCCTCCTGCCTTCGAGGGAGTCAACAGCTCTTCTGAGTTTTGTGTCATCTGCAAACTTGCTCAGTATCCCTTCCAGTCCTGTGACCAATCATTTATGAAGACATTGAAGAGCACAGGGCCTAAGATGGAGCCCTGTGGAATCCACTAGTGAGAAGTCACCAGTCTGATGTTACCCCGTTCACAATATATCTCCCCATAACCATGAGTATGTGAAATATATGTTCATAACAGAGTTTGTGGTTGTTGCTTTGTGGTTTGCATCATTGAGTCGGTTGTCTGCAGCCGGAGCCCTAAAATCTATGCCTTGAATGCTTTCTTCATACAAATGGCTCTCATACTTACACTGTATCCCTGAGCATTCTGCATCACTTACTGTCTTTCCTAATATATTTGTTTACTTTTTAGTAAACACTGCTTTGCTGTAAAAACAACTAGAGCCCTCCCAATTGTTTTGTGGCTTGTGTAGTAAAAACAGCTCTTTTTAAACTTAGGAGATTTCACAATGTGACTACTCAACCTGTATTAACGTTGCTGGGAGCCTCTTGTTTTTGCCCAAGGTAAAAAAAATATCCCTTCATTAATATACATTATGCTGTCCCTGAACACATCCCACTATAAAATACGAAGCTGTAAAAATCTGGAATCTGTAAGACTGCAGACACTTATTTCTCTCTCCTCGTGGATGCATTCACTTGTCCTTCTCAGCATGCCAACTTCTGTGCTAACCCTGTGCTAAGCAAGGAGAAAACATAGGGTGGAATGCCTTTTGTATTTAACTATTTCCCCAGATGACACACTACTCATCCTTAGAAAAGCAGCACCTTTAAGGAGTATGTTTCTTCTGAGACCCTTGCAAAAATAATCAGTAGTGTTGGAGTTTATCTGTGCAATCAGCCTGTAATCTGCACCAAAACCAGCAATGGTAGGGCTCCTTTTCTCCTAGGAAAAATGTTAGCCTTTTAGTCTAGAGTTAGAACATTTCAGATCTGAAGAATCTGTCCTACAGATCTATAAACACTTCTCAAGACCTTCAGTTTGGGTGCCTAGTGCTCCTACTCTACACACGGTAACCTCTGGTCAAATTAACACCCCAGGTACACACGAACCTCCCATGGCCCGTTCACCTCCCTTGGCTCCATGGCCAGGGTGCTCTGTGGGAGATAAAGTACCACTGGTTACTTCCACCTCGGGAGGGGACAACAGAGTGCTATAACCACCAGGAAGTATAGCTTTTAGCCAACGCTGGTTTTGACAGAGCATTTTTAACCCATCCTATGGAGAGACTTGAGCTGCGCTGCCTCACTGAGGTGAGCAACTTTGTTGACTGGCCCTAGGCAGCAAATACGTGAGAAAAACCTTCCTAAGTGATAAATCTAGAGCCTACAGCTGTACAGTGATGATGTGGAACATCTGGAAGGGCTGTGCTAAAGAGAACACTGGGAACAGAAAACCTCCAAGGCAGTTTACAACACAAGGGCATTCACAGTGCCAGCCCTCCAAAAGTACAGAGTTAATGGGAAGCTGTTATATGCTGCCTCTGTCTCTTTTCTGGCAGTCCTTCAACTTCTAATTAAGAATGGTGCAAGTGTGATTAGAATATTTAGTAAAATCTGAATAGTTTATGGTTTCTACTAAGTTACTTCCCATGAATCCAAAGAACTCCTAAGATCATTCTGAATAATAAATTAAGTTGTTCTTATAGAGACAAGGTATCATTATCTAATATTCATCATGACAGAATATAGTCATCTTACAATTTATGCTGCAGTATCCAAGATATTATCTAACATCCATTATCAGCTATGTCTTGAACTGACTATATTACATTTATTTAAAGAAATTCAGACAGGTGAGATGTTCTACAGAGACGCCATTTTCAAACAAGCAAATGGGGAAAAAAGGCATTGACTGCTATAAATGTAATAAACTCCTACTGACGTCTCAAACTCATTACAGCTCACTAACAAGTATAAAGGCTGATTATTATGATAAAAGAAATAGAGAAATAGCTTCCTTTCCTTCATAGGAAAGGAAGTGTGACAGCTACTCTTCATTGCGCTGATCCACCTGACTGTTACTCTTGGATTCTGCCCAACATGATTCCCATTCTCTTTGTTAATACTACATTCATGAAATAATCCCTTTCCCCCCCTATTTTGTAATGCCAGCCTTTGAACACAATCTAAGATATACAGGATGCAATTTGAGAGCTATATTTGCTATTTCTAGGGAAGCAATTTAACTGATTATTTCTTTTTCAAGTCCAAAAAGTTAAAATGATGCAGCACAGTTCATATGTCAGTTCCTCCCCCTGGCTTACCGATAATAAGATGCCAATGAGATGAAATTTATCATCATGGAACTAGGCTACTGGGTACCAAAGAGGTATTAAAAGATGAAAAATCCCAACAAAAAGTGCACAGAAATATAAAATCCACAAGGTATGTAATCAGTGGTAGAACAGCTAGATTATTCTATTTAATCATCCCCTCAAAACAAACCAGCACTACCCAAAGCCGCATGGCTTGTTTACATCACGGATAAAAAAAAGCTATTTTGGAATAATAATGGGTCATATCTTTTCAGATAAAACAGAGAGGATCCTGATGTAAAAATGTGTATTTGAAAACTACTTTTTATTTTGTGACTATTCCCATGTTTTGTCCCTTGTACATTATGAGGATTGAGTCTTGCCTGAAATTTTCATAGGCCTCGCTTATTGACGATGTTAACAAGACAAATTCAAACTTGACAGAATGAAAGAGAGGATCAGGTTTCCCTGTAGCCTGGGAGGAGCTGAGTCAATTCCTCTCAGCCCATAGGTGAACTTCAGTATTTGTTCTGGGGCAGGCAAAGCAGCAGCAAGCTGAGCCTTTCCTCCCTTCTCTCCTTTCTGCTCCAAAATGCTTCTACTGCCACTATAAAGGTCAATTTGCCAGTGACGCCAAGATGCCTGAGGAGCAAAAAGGGCTGCTCAGATGTCCCATGCTGAGTGCACTTATTCAGATGAAGTCTTCCCAATTTTGTTTTCTATATTATTGAACGGTGGAGTGAAGCAAGTGAAAAAGGGACATCAAGACACTGCTGCTGTCAGACTTCATTTAATGTTTGCTTTCCTCAAGACCAAATACATAGCTTGATGTTACATAATGCTGCTATAAATCAATTAATAATTTGCTACAGAAATTATTATTTTTTCATATAAAGGTTAGTTTTCCCTACTTTGATCCCATTTTGATACTAAGATGTGCAGCAGGTCCTTCTTAATCTCAGGCCACAGCCATACTAGAAAAAGCTTTTGTAGACAGAGAAGATTTTTTCGTAGCATTTTTTTAAACCAGATTATATGAAGTCAAGGATGTAATATATGGATGACAGTGCATCTCAGAGTAGTCCCAACTGAAACACTTGCCTTTTAGCTTTCTCCACTGAGTTTAAGAAAAGGAACAGGATACTTGAAAACCAGTCACAAAAGCAAGAGTACTGGAGTAATTTGAAGTACATCCCCCCCTTAAATTTATTGCAATTAAGTATGTCCACATGGTTTCCTTGACCCCAAACTTGGCAACACATGGTTCAGAGGAAACATAGGACTGAATTCTTGAAGTAGGTATGACTTCGCTAGTCTGCATTTTCTTTCATGGAAAACTAGCATAGTAAAGAAGAGGTTTTTGTGGCTGCCCTTTTATGTTTTCAAACAACATAAGCGGCACACGCAAAGCAGCTTATCCATCCGTGTGACACCACCTGGCCATTGGTGCCCCAACAGTCCTGCTGGTGGCCTGGCAACCTGCACCAGCCCACAGGAGGCCTCCACCAGCTCCAGCCCCATCGGCAGTAGGTGCCTTCGGAGGAGACCCAGATGCTGAGGGCTTGGAGCTGTGGAAGGGTTGGGAGGTCAAAGGCAGACCTCTATGGCAGCTGTCCTGCCTACAGTCTTCTGGCATGGTTTCCCAGGCAGCCCTACTAACTGCTGCCAGTCCCATGTGGAAAGAAGCAATTGATTCAAAACTTCAAATATTCCTTCACTCAAGAAATGACTGGATGTGGCACTTAGTGCCATGATCTATTTCAAATGGTGTGATCAGTCAAAGATTGGACTTGATGATTTCAGAGATCTTTTCCAACCTAAATGATTCTATGATTCTGTGAAAAGGCTGTTGGCAGTGCCCAAAAATCAGGACTTGGCCCAGCACCTTAGAAAGGTCAAGGAAGTGCTGGACTATTGGTGCCGCCACAACCCCAAGTGCTCTGAAGTGGGAATATTTCATCACTGCTTCCAACAGCCATCACTAAGGGCGGGAAGCTATAAAAACGTTGGATCTGTTTGGCCATGGAATCAGGTTTTGCATATCTCAGTGAACTAAAGAGAAAAAATGCTACAGGCAGTGTAAAAGAAAGGCATCAGCCCCACAAAGCATCATGTGGTGTGCCCACAGTGCAACTTAAAGGTCTAAGGTAAAAAGACATTTAAAGAATCCCTTTCCCCATTAATTCAAGCCTTTTCCATGCTGTTTGCAATTAAGGGATAATGTATTTAATTACTAATTGCACCAATCAGTCTTGACTTCCAAAAAGCCAGAGGAAAGTTGCTTTTCCTGAATTCCACTCATGTAATTGGCAAGCTCAAGCCAGTGCGCAGACTGAAATAGCAGAAGCAGTGGGTTTATCTGTTAGAGTCTATATTCTTCGATTCCAGGCTGCTTTGATGATGATGATCCTGGCTGGATTTCTGGTCCCTTGCTGCACAGTAGTTCTATATAGTAAAAAAAATAGAACAAAGTTTTCAGAGCAAGCATTTCTTCTATGAAAATACCATCCTATCTTAAAAAAAAAAACAAAACAGTAAAGAGAAAAGCAAACATGCTAAAGAAAAGGAAAAAAAAAAAAGTTCAATCTTTTAAATACAAGAATAAATGGCCAAATCTTAGGTCTGTAAATCATTTTGAAAATATGTGATGTGTTTCAAGTTTGGCTATAGCACAGGAAGCTAGTCACTCTTGAGGAGAGATACCAACAATTTTGCAGTGACCAATGTGACTCAAGTCTTCTATGTGAGCTGCAAGCCTTACAAAACAGCCTCACTGTGATTCTGAGCTGCTGTTATTATTAGGCAACAACATATGTAAGCATCCCTGACACATACAGCTTGTCAACACATTTCAATCTCAGGAGGAGTCTAAATAAAATGTTTGCCTAGCACGTTCAAAAATGATCTCAAGAGGCAAGAAGGAAAGGGCAGGGCAAGATTACAGCATACAAACTGCAGAGATCTTGGATTTTGAATCACCCAAGGCAATGAGAATCAGCAGTGGCTTGCTTAATCTTTTATTTCCTTTCAGTAATGAGCCTGCCTCTATGAGTGTAATTTTCTTGCCTCTCGGCCTTTATCTGCCACTTTATAAAGCAAACACAGCTTCAAATTTGACAGTTTTCTTGTTGTTAGTCTTTGTTCTGAAACCAATTCTCCTGTTGATCTAAAAAGCCAGAGACTCTCAGCCCCATCCTGCCCTCATTACAGTCTTGTTTCTCCTGTGCAAAGACTTTCTTTAACTCTTCGGTTTTTTGATGCTTTATCTCCCACCCCACAAACTACTAAACCCTACCATGTTTTCATTTCTCCCTTAACTTTAAAAAGAGAAACTAAAACTAACAATGCTGCAGGACAGTTACACTGGATCCTATAAACTGTCTGGTCTACAGCTGATCGGAATTTTTTCAGACAAAACTTCAACTGTGAAAAATTTTGCAGGACAACGACAGCCTGTAACAAATTCTACCAGTCACAGCAGCATCACAAACACCCACAGCAACATTGCTTGCTTCTTCTGTCAAACAGCTCTGGGGGAGGACACATTTTGGGAGTTGTCACTTCTTAAAGCATGCAGCATATGAACAACGTTAGCTAGGTTTGTAACATCTTGTTGGAACAGCTATATTTAATAAGAACAGCCCCTCTGAATGTGACAGAGGAGCTGTCTACCCCACATCCAGGCTCCCACAGCAACGAGCAGCAGATGCCTCTGATACAGAACAAGAACTGGGCAAGTGTGCCAGGATACCTCCCCCAGTGCAACTTCCCTGCTTCAAACAGCCTGGAGTCTGGGCACATCCTCAAACAAAAATATGATCTACTGCTTAGCAGGCAAAGGATTTTTCTTCTTCTACTATTTCTGTTTTGGCACAGATAAACTTTTGGGAATAAAGCCTTCTGTAACAGTGATTTTCACTGTTGGCCAGATGCTGTGTAAGGAAGGACCTCTTTTGGTTCATTTGCAGCCTTCACAGACCAGTTCAAGACTGCTCATTCTTGTAATATAACAAGTCATAATGACAAGCAGTACCCTTTCACTACACCACTGCACTGTTCAAATCATATGGTATGCAGCATTTCAGAACACGAGCATTTTTTTCTTTTACTCTTCAATTTCAGTTAATTTTCAAATTCATAACACTGAGCTCATTTGAAGGATCCTATACTTTCATAAAAATGGCAAATCAAAATGTGCAGTTTCCAGCTTCATCAAATTAAGGAATAGTTTCATTTTAATAAAATCTTTCCTTTCCTTTTTTCTTTTTTCTTTTTTTCTCTTTTTCTTTTTTTTTTTTTTTCATGGAAGGAGATGAAGATATTTATAATACTTACTGGGAGAAAAATCTTTTTACTGAAAGAGACTTCTGGATTTATGCCTAGTAGTCAGGCATTGAAGAATGATTTAAATCTAAGTATTTTAGCCCTGGTGACTGGCCACCTAGTTTCAAGTAGCTCTGCTTGGGTGTATACACTGCCATAAGAAAGCAGGGCAAAGAACAGTGGAGACATTCCAATCCTTACAGATGCAACTGTCTCCCTTTAAATTAGGAAGAGTTAGGATGAAAGCTAAAACACAAAGTACAAAACCTTATTAAAATTATCACATAATGAGACTTAATAAAGCTTAATCATGACTTGGTTAAATTCACTCATAATCATTATAACTGTGAAGCTTGTCACTAGAGTGGTACAAGTCTGGGATTTTTCCCTGACTACAGTAAAACAATTAAAAAGCACTCCATAGCAAAGCTAATTGAGAGAAAAAAAGGTTTCCAGCAGTACAGGAGGGGTGTTCAGAGGGGAGTAAATACTGCTTACAGTCTTAATATTTAAGGGGTATTTTGAGTGGTACTATCTGTTCCCTCTCTTTCTCCCACACAATGTAAGTGTTCTCATGGTGAGCGGCGCTGCCAAAGTTAACAAGGGAGATCCAAACAAACTTATTCATTACCTGACAAGATCCTCAGTCCAGAACATCTGCTTATCTGCTCCTGGTGCATTTTCACATTTGGATGAAGATTATCTAAACCCACATTCTCATCAGAAGAAGTAAAGCTGGCCCCAGCCACTTGCTCATACCCTTTGCCAGCAGTTGGGCTCACACAAACATCTGGCTGTCCAGATTCACAGAGCCGAAGCCCATTTGAAAATTAACCCTGAAAATTAAGGTTGCTGGCTGACTGAAAACAGATTCAGCTCTCTGCACAGCTGTGCCTAACTAAGGGCTGGCACAGGGAAATGAGCAGAAACAGGTATGCAGACAAAGGGCAGCAGCAGCAGCTGGTTCAGAGGTGTCACAGACAAACTTAACATGTAAGGAAACTGCACCCTGAAATCAATCCCCACATTGTTCATGAGCCCCAGGTTCACAGGCATGTCAGTTTGTCTATATTTGTCTATCAAAAGACTATCAGTTGGTCATCAACTCATTAACTAATGATTACTGTCTTGCACCCCAAAATCTCTTTGGCTTCTGCCTGAAAACCAGGGGTTACTTCTGGTTAGAAGACTATTTTTTAGAAACCTAAATGTACAGACAGAAGGCAAATAGCAGAAATTGGAAGAAAACTGTAGTTCAAATCACAGATACTTCAACCACCTTGCTTCATGCAGGTTGACCATAGTGAATTCCCACAGCATCTCACAACAGAGACGCAATTACAACACATATAAAAATAGGATCAGTCCCTGTGGGACATCTAAGCCACAGGTTATCTACAAAACTGTTTCCCTCAAAGGTCTTTGTCAGTGCTCAGTGCTGGAAGTATGTTACATGGGATGAAGTTAACTCCAAGGAAGGAAAGGTCCAAGAACTAGACACTATAGAAATATAGGCACTTCATAAGTAAGTCCCATGTAAGCATAATTTTGGAGGTGACAATGAGTATTGTGTTAGTCCCTATGTGAATGCAATTGATAAAGAGTATGCAAACAAAATTTAGGATTATATTTTGGTCACATTTCAGGGCTTTAAGATATCCACATGATGAGGTCCACAAGGTATGCATAGCAGACAACTCAAACAAAAAGCCAGGTGAAAAAATATACTTTCCAATTTCAGAAATAAAAATAATCAGAGAACAATTATCAAAGTTTGAGCTATTTTTCCCATTTGAAGGTAGAACAAAGCAAGAGCTGATGAGTGAGTTGTAAAAATGAATGATTCAGGTTTAACATGCCTCAGAGGAGGTAAACTTGAATTTAAAACAGTTTTGTAAAACAGGGTATGAAGTTACCAGCCACCCAATAAAGACAGGTTTGCCTCTTATTTGATTACTGACACAAAGCTCAGTAAATCCCAACTCTCCTGATGAATCACTAAGAGTGGGTTACGATAGCCACCACTCTATACTTTTTGTTTCTTCAAAGTTGTGAGTTATGGTCCAATAAGCAAAAATTTTCTTGAGTCATCAAGTAGTCAGCTATCAGGTTTAGATTTATTCTCATTTACTGAAAAGCATTAAGTGTCACCATCCCTTAAGCCAAACAATTTAGTTCACTTTCCTAAAGTAGACAAGAAATGTGACTTGTTCGAACAATGGAAAACGGTGATATTTCACTTGTGGTAAAAATTAAAGAAACCTTGATCCTTTTGAGTACCTAATTCTCACAGATTCTAGGAAAGCAGTAAATCACCAAGACATCTGAATATCAGAGTCTGTATCTGAAGGGGTCCATTTTCTTGATGATATGATTTACAGTCATTTATTACCACAGCTTGTTACCTATACCTGTTTGTCCATGCCATTCACAGAAATACACAGTGGATCAAGAGCATCTATACAGACTCAGCTCTACAGGGGATTCTTGATAGCTGTCAATATCTTATATGCTAATGGCATTTCCAAACAACTAAATCCTAGACAGAAGCTATGACTAGGCCCTTGCTGGGAGGGAGAGAAGCTATTAAACATACATCAAACTAGCTGCCATACAAGCCTAACACGCAAGAAAAAACATATAAATAGATTTATAGAAAATGTCAGGGGGGAAAAAAGAAAACCTAAACAACCAAACCCCAGTGATTTGAGGCTAATAGCAACCACAGTTTCCCAGGGTACATTCATGTGCAGTAACAACAGCCTGTGGAGCTGACAACATCTGCTCTCTGGCCTTCCACAGTTTAAACTGTGAGTAGGTCCTTCAGAGTCAATCAAGGCAAAGAGAGCAGAAACAATTTGTAAAAAGGAATAAAACAGGCTGTAGCTGTTAATCACTGTTAATCACTATTACACTTTAGTAGGAAAAGTGATCCTTTTGATCCTGATTCATTTTTACCAGATTTTACCCGAATGTACCATTTGACACAAGAAGCAAGCAACCAGCCTGAGACCTAGTTCTCAAAGGTGAAGATGCAACTTCACATTCATGCAAGTTGCAGGTCAATGGCAATCAGGTGTCTTCAGCACTTTTGTGGATTGGGAGCTCTATTGCAGTCAGACAGGAAGTACCTCTCTCCTCTATTTCTTCATTCACCCAATTTGCTGTGTGGGTGCTTTGTCAGAACAAAGCCTTGGTAGGACACGTTCCTCCTCACAGATGAGCAGCCCTTTGCAGATATTGCCATTTTTCCATTAGACTACTCTATCACTGTTCATGGAAAGAAAGGAGTCTTTTCGGAAGAGTTACAAGTGAGGAAAATATCCCACTTGAAGATATTCAAAAGCCATCTTTCCTGTGGGCAACTGTCTGCAGGTGGCCCTGCTTAAGTGGAACCAGATGATCTGCAGAGGTCATCTCCCTCCTAACCTCAACCATTTCATGATTTTGTGATGTGTAACCTCCTCTCAGGTACCTGGAGAGGGATCTGTAGTTCTGAATTATAGAAGAAGGCTCCCGGTACAGAATTAACTCTGAAACAGCAGTCAGAGCATTTGAGGGATACATGTAAAGTACACAGCAAGGAAATTCTGTCTTCAGGCCCAGTCTTTCTCAGGACTTAAACACCTATATCAGTTTGGGATTCACAATCGCAACAGATTGTTTTGAAAGCAGAGTAGGAGCCATTTAAGATGTTGCCTGTGAGCAGCAACAGCCCCCACTCTTTGTATGGTAATATCACTGCCTGAGCATCCTGCCTGCACTGCAGACAAGACTTCTGCATACCTGGCATCAAAGAGGATTCAAATCCACACATCCAAGCTTCTAAAGCTACTGGGGTTTTGCAGATGTTTACAGGGAGGAAGATTTTTTAGCCTTCCAGATGCCACATTATTGGACCAAAGCTGGGCAAGAGTGTCTATGAGCACTATTTCCAGCAGAACTTTCAGATACCAGCTGCTGCCCTGCAGACATAGAGCCTGACAGATATGATGGAAATTCTACAGCCCTACACTTACTCTTTTGGTCCTGAAGGAGGTTTGGAAGCATCTGAAAATTACTCTTTAGGACTTAGGCACCTAATTTTGCTAAATCTTAAATGGCTAAGCCTTTTTGTATTTCTCTGGAATATGACTGTAGGTAGGGACACACAAATTAGAAAAGACAAGAATGAGAACAGACTGTTATTAAACTACCAGTAGTAATATAGGAGAATATGATTTATGCAATACCTCATAGTTTATTAACTCACTTTCTTTGGCAATCTACAGTGATAAATCATAAGAAAAGATACAACAGACAAGACTGTTAGTGTCATTTGGGGGACAAAAGTCTGAACAATTGAACAAGATTTGTTGTACCTTTGGAGAAACAAATATTTCTGCATGTCACTGTTTAAATTCAGTGACGGAATTTAACCTACTAAAAAGAGGTATCTAGAATAATGGATATTAAATAATGGTATATCTTCACAATTTATAAACTCTAGATTAAAAATTCACCTAATTGCAAGCAGAATACAATCTCTCCAATGTATCAAATCTTAAGTTTTTCACTAATAATGAAGAGTATAAATTTAATTGTGACTTCATAAGATGTTCAGTCTTTTTCTTAGCAATGGCCATGAAGAAATACTATGCTAATAAAGGTACCAAGATCAATTTTTGAGGATGGCAGTACAAAGATTCTTCTCTAGAAGTAACTGTAACATTTACCAAACACACCCACAGATCTTTAATCCTCGTCAAGAAGATTATGACTATATAGTTTGGGCTGCTATGAAGCACCAATGACAGAAAACAATTTCTGCTTCATTGAGGTGCTTCCTCCCTTTCCAAGGACTGTCTAGATTTATAGTTTTTACATTGTATTGCTATGCTTTTGTGTGACACACTGGCTATTAAATATGTATCCCTTCCTGTTAAATATGTATCCCATGTTCATAAAGTATGTTCGGGTATACACACATATGGTTTTCAAAACCTGTTATAAATGAAGAAATCCTACATCTTTGAGAAGACTCAGTTGGATGTACGCTTCCGTTAAGGAATCTGTGGATCCTAGTACCTCAACAGACACAAAAAAATATATCATTCCTAGAAATACAGCTGCAAAATCAGTCTTTCCATCACTATGGGAGGAACTTAGGCTGAAACCAGCTATAATATTGTCACAGAGTAGAACAGTTGTAAGCTTATGGCTCTCTCTAAGTAATATCCTTTGGGCCATGAGCTGCATTGAAACTCCAGGCTTTCCAGAACTAAAGGGAAGATCAGTCCTCATGAATGAGTGTGGTGGGTTAGCTTTGACTAACAGCCAAATGCCCCCCAAACTGCTCGTTCTCTCAGTGAGATGTTCACACATCCCCGCTCATTCACATCCCCACAACTGTGTTTATTTAACAGGGGCATAAATAGGAAGAACAGAAACGAGAAAGCTTGTGGTCTGAGATAAAAACAGGGAGATTGTTTACTGTTACAGACACAACTTGGTGAAAATTAATTTATTGCCTACTGATTAGGGTAGCAGGAAACAGAAAAGACAAATATTGAAACAACACCTTTCCTCCTTGCTTTTCCACACCCAACCCCCTTCTTTCTCCCCCGCCTCTTCTACCAACACCAGGAGGTATGGGGTAGATGAGGATGGAGGATCATGGTCAGTACACAGCAGTTCCTCTCTGCTACTCCCGCTTCCTGAGATCTTTCCTCTGTTCTGGCATAGGCTTTCCATGAGCTACAGTCCTTGTCAGGAAAGCTTGCTCTGGCATTGGAGTCTCACAGGTCTATGGTATCTGCTCGGGCACCTGGAGCACTTCCTCCACCAACATTTTTGTTGAACCCAGTTGTTTCTTACTTTATTTTTCCCTCCTCCTCTGCCCATCCAGTACTTTCCACCCTTTCTTGAGTTTGTTTTCCCAGAGGCACCACCAGTTTGGCTGATGGGTTCAGCATGTCCTGCTGTGGGTCCACTGGAGACAGTTCAAGTTCTGCATGGGGCAAACCTTGGCCTCTTCTCACAGAGGCCAGCCCTGCAGTCCCCCACTGCCAACACCTTGAAGTGGTCACCCAATACAACAAGGGGCAGAGGGAGCCAGCACCACACTACCAGTTTCTGCACCAGCTGCCTGGTGTCAACACCCGCTTTTTGGGTATTTTGGTACATACCAGATTGAGCATTGCCACTTGTGAGACAGAGGATGTCCTTGATGGTTTCAAAAACCTGCCTTGCAAACTGGGAGAAATATAGAAATCTCTGTAGACAGCAGAAACACAGAAATAAGCTGGTGAATATGCAGTGTCAGAAAGGAAAGGAAATGTCTCTTAAAATGGCAAACTTATTGGCACTTCAATAGAGACCGTGCAAGGATTTAATTTTCATACATTTAAATGGTTGTGCAAATTATATTTATCACCAATACCTTGAATAAATCCCCTTCCGCTGCCTTCTGTCACGAAGAGCACTGAGCTCCACTGTGTCTTTTGAAGGCATCAGTGCTTCACTAGATGAAATTTGGCAAGTGCTACTGCTATATACTAGATAGGAAACTCCCTCATCTTGGCATGATCATATCTTCTGCATCATAGCATAGAAAAATCTCAAAAATCTGAAGAACAAGATTGAGATGGAAGAGACAGCTATGTATCTTAGAGAATTAGACATGTTTATTACAGAATTTTCTTATTCATGTGAAAATACCACACAGAGAGATTAATTTCACCCTGTTTTTCAGTACTGGGCAATATTTGGAGGCATTTCAGGCAGGATTGTAGAACAAAATAAAAAGAAATAACTATTGGTCTGTGATTAAATCATTAAAATGTTGCCTAGAAACCAACTTATTATTCTGTTCACTTTGAGCCCCTTTGTAGGCCTGGAGCTAAAGTCTGGCCACAAAATTCTGCACTTCTGAACACTGGGCAATTTTCATAAGTATGAAAATGCTCAGGGAAAAACAATCTCTGGTTGTCCACAGGCAAACTAGTGTTTAGATTTGATAATATTCAAACAAACAAACAAAAAAGTCCCTCTCCATTTCCTAGCTGTAGATACTTTCTCTCAAGAAAATCCAAATCAAGTATGACTGCAGTAGTTTCCCAAAGGCTTTATTCTTTGCTCAGCCCTAATTTTTATTTCTTCCCCTCAAGTACTGCCCCCAGGTTTTTCTGCTTTGTTCTCATCATGATTTTGTTTAGCAGTGATCTTGCTACAGCAAATTCTCAGTCAAAACTGAGAAGGACTCCAACTACTTTAAGATCAAGGAGAACTGAATAATCAATATCAGTAATGTTCTGGGGAGCACCCGTGTGGCAGATATCTAAATCCAATTATACAGGATAAAATCTTGCCAGTCCTCTCGAGTGCAACACCATACTGATCAGTGTTCACAGAAATGCACGTGTCCTTCTTCAATACCATACAGCCTGATGGGAACCAAAAACATGCAGCGCTTGGATCACTGACTTGTATCAGCACCAAATCCTGATACATCATTTCAAGAATAATAGCACAGAAATATAACATTTGCTTCTAAATACGTTTCCTTTACTACCTGACTAGAAATTACAGCATTTGCACTTTTTCTTCTTCATTTTTACATCACCAGTAGTATCAAGTAATAGCTGCAGAGCTTTGGGCTCAGCAAGAACAAGATAAACATTGTGTACAATTTCAGGATCTTTGGGGCCTTCCTTTAATCCTCAATATGTAGGCTTTGGCATCCAAACAACATTTCTGAGATTAGACCTCAGAGAGAAGGAGACGAAGAGCAAGATAAAACTTGCTGAAGGTTTCACCAGCACAAAGCCAAAGGGGTGGGTTATGGTGGGTTTTTGAGCTGTTTTCTTCTAAACATCTACTACGACTGAGGCTCTGATTGAATACAACTGCATTTGAAAGGCTGCTCTGAGTGCAGTAATTAGTCCTACAATCACTGCATGCAGGTGTTTAATTACCAAGGTCCCGCTAGCAACATGGTTTTATGGATTGGCGTTTTCCTTTTATGGCCTTTCACTGATGTGTGTTCAGACTTCATGGGGATGGTATCCTTGAGAGAGCGGATCTTTGACCTTCAGGGTTTATTTCAGCTGTCTGAAGCAAGCAGAGGGAAACACAAGTGGTCACAGGCGGAAACACAAGTGGTCGAAGGCGCGGACGTGCCCCAGGCTGAGCATCACGATGGGAGCAAACAGGCTGCGCAAACAAAGGTTGCTCATTAAGGCACGACCGGGGGGAGGCAGGGATTCACGTTAACTCCTATCTCCCAGGACACACATCACTTTTAACCAGCCATGCCAAGATCAGAGTTAGAATTTTCCCTCATTCAGGGCAGCACCTAAACTGTGTGCACTCTGCAAAGCCATTTTAAAAGTTGGTTCGTTATCTCACATTAGATCAAAGCCACCAGAAGGACAAACTACACTAAAAAGTTCTTTTCTCGTTTCCATAAAACAAGCATAAATGGATAATCTGTTTTACTGCTTTAAACCATCTCATAAGTGTCTTTAAAAATCTTGGAGCTCCTTTTTAAACAACCATTTGCAGTCAGTGTCACATTTCTTTCCCAGAAGTACGATTCCTATTCCAATGTTACGAACAATAGAATGTTCAAGCTGAAACTGGCAACTATGTGGTTAAAGACTGGCACAAGAAGTCTTCCACAGCAAAAGTAACTGATTGTTTATGAGGTTTGTTACTCTCTCCTCAGGAAGGCAGGCAATTTGAAAGAAACAGAGTAGTAGAGTTGGGCCAGAGGAGTAAGCAATGTTATGCAAAATTTCTGCAAATGAAATCCAATATTCACTAGCATCTGTGACCACTCTTTATGTATTCATCCCTTCTTCTTTCTTTCTATATATGCTGCCAGTGACCACAACTGAGCTTCCGAGAGCCTTCCTCAGAGATTCATTTCCAAAACAGGAGGAGTTCACTTCCCTGAAGACACTCACACCAGAAGTTCCAGCACTAAACTTATTACTTCCATGAGAAGTACAATACACGTTTATAAAGACATTTAGCCCTGCTTTAAATGATGGTAGATCCATCACCTCCAACAGAAAGTTGTCTCCCTAATTACTTTTGCTGTTAATCATGTGCAACACACCCACACTCCCAAAAATCCATCGTGATGGTATCATTCCCTGAACCAGCATCCTCACTGTGAAAGGCTGAATGCTAATCTTCAGACCCAGTGCTCTCCTCCTTCTGCACAGGCGCAGCAAGGTTGAGCATCAGCATGTAAAGAATCATTCAACCTCTATCACAAGTCGAGTTTGCAAGCTGGCATTCCTGCACTCCCACCTGAAGACAACAAATCAGGTGGAAAAATCCAGTGGATTAGATCTGTCTCTTGGATGCTCCCGCTCAGCTCATCTTGCTGCTGTAGGTGCCACTGGTGTGACCATTCCCACAGGGGAAATACCGCAGGGAGCAACCCCCAGGCACAGCAGACACTAAGGCTGCAGTCATCTTGCCCTTTCTCACATTTTAAAGCATTTTCAGCAAAGTTATGACCCCCACTCACTGTGTGCACAAGAACATTGGAGGCATTTTTATCAAAGGAAGGCTGTCAATCAAGACTAGGTCTTTATTTAAAGGATGTGACTTAATCAAATGGGAATTAATCCAGGGAAGCCTTACAAACCAAGCTATGGAGGAGGCCAAATCTGAAAACTTGGTGTCTGTCACTAGTGGGAAGCTGCAGGCAGAGCTCTGAGCATATGAAGCCTATGAAGGATTGAAATCTAACTTACACCTCATTCCTGTGCTGGCAACTTCAGGGTGCCTTG
Organism: Oxyruncus cristatus; assembly: GCA_013399855.1. Lineage (NCBI taxonomy): Eukaryota > Metazoa > Chordata > Aves > Passeriformes > Cotingidae > Oxyruncus > Oxyruncus cristatus. Next base: position 732,851 of record VXAY01002912.1, read on the forward strand.
GGATGCCACTGACAGAAGACTCTTCTCCTGGCTGTCATTGTTTGGTCCTCTTGATAACTATGACACTGTTGCCCAAGAGCTGTTAATTCAAAACCTACTGCCAGAACTACCCTAACCATAAAAATAAACAAACCCCACAATTGTGCATATAATGTTGGCTTTACAAAACTGCAACAGAAGCACTGAAGTCTGCAGTTCTCATTTTATTCCTTACAAAACAGAGACATCACCTGGTGCTGAAAAAAAGGCAGAGTGACTACTGCCATGAAACTGAAGCATATGCTGCCACAGGTTTGCTCCATCTTCGGTAGTCAAATTTCTGGAGACACACAAGATACAGACAAAATGTATTTGTAGAAACATCAGGATTAATTCTGCAGAACGCACAAGAGTAGTGCTGTGTTTACACCCCAGCCCAGCCCAGAAGGTGCCCTGTGTCTCCTCTTGTTTCAGCACCAGCCTTCATCCTCCCAGGGATGTCCAGGCACAGGCTGTGACCAGGGGAGCTGCATTTGCAGAGTGTCCTTACACCACCCCTGTGTCCACAGAGCGTGTGGACATTTGCCTGGACAATTTGCCTGGAAAATGCTTTCTGTTGCAATAAGCTGCACCACACAAAGAGATTTGAGGATGGAGTGCAGTGGGAAATCTGAGCTGTCAAAGGGCTGAGCAAAGCTCACCCGAACAACCTCTCACCCACATATGTGGTCACTTCCTTAACATGAGGATTTCACGTGACCTCTGTCTCTCCCGATAAAAGCAACATCTCTATTCACAAAGCAGGACCTTTGTTTTTATTCATTAAGATTTCAGAAACAAAAATACAGATCTGAGCAATTATCCTCAGAGAAAAAGCAACAGCAAAACTGGAATCCATTAGCCATAAATGAGGCAATTAAGTCTAACCTTTGCCAACCTGGCAGGTCAATGGTACAAATAGTATGCCAGGAGTTATTTGGGTCCTATAGATGCCCTTTAAAAAGCCAATTATCTGGAAATGAGTGACTCTGTCAGATGACAATACAGCAGTCCTTCAGAAAGTGCTGGGGGGGAGGGGGAGGTGGTCTGTCTGCCTGAGCCCACATGCAGTTTTACAGTGTAATTGAGTAGCTCTCACTGTTCAGAGGAAGGCAAAGGTTTCTTTCAGTGGAAGGGCTTTGGAATTAATTACAATGCCTCTTACTGGGGAACTGCAGGGCGTGTTTGCTTGGATGCTATATCAACATATGAGTAGGTTTCTAGGAAGTACAAATACAAACAAAAAGGACAGGGGACGTGGCAAGATGTATAAGAGTGCCAAGTCTCAAAAATGCCTGGATGGGACAAAACACAACTAACTGAGCTTGTATTAATAGATAAAGAAAGAAAAAAACACTAAAATGGCTGTCAGGGTACATATACAAACCATGATTATGAAGCAGTTAGGACAGGCATGCCCATCCTAGGCAAGGAGGAAAGGAGGGCCTAGATTTCAGTTTGGCTTTGTAAAGAAGAATACACATCTACATGCTGTTTCAGAAGCAGCAACACGTTAATTGTGGGACTTCTCTGGGTGACATGGCTTGCCTCACAACAGGCATCTCAATCAAGGGATGAGATTCCAGGTCCCAATACAGATTTGGGCTCAATTATTTTGCCTCAGCCATGATTTTATTTTTTTTTAAGTTCATGAAACAAACTAAGCCCTAGGATGTGTTATGAATACTGGTTCAGCTACAACCCTGACCCAAAACTGCCCATCTAAGACTCAGCAAGAGAGAACCAGGAAAACCTGAAATTAAGGCAATGAATGACATTTACCTGCCATCTTTCTTCCTATCTGTTTCCCTCTTCTTTCTCTGCTGTCTCCCTTACTCCCATCTTGCCCCACTGCATTAAGCATCCATCCCATTTGTCCTTCACTTTCACTTTCCAGCATCCTTAAGCAGCAGAAGCTTTAAAAGGGCATTGGAGACCACGTTCATGAGATGCATCCACCAGCAGAAAAGCAACGGGACAAAAAAAACTACCTGCATCCCCTGACAGCAGGAAGTAAAACCCTGAAGTGACAAAGTCTCTGAGAGAGACCCTTGTGAAGCTCAGCCTTCAGAAGAAGCCTGGGCAAATGCTCTAGAAGGCCGATCTCCAAGTGTTACACCTGTGAATCAAGATAAGCCCTAGGACCCACCCAGGGAAGTACTATTTCCACCCAGGCGATGAGGCTGCTCACACTCATAAGCCCTACAGTTATTCACACCATGGCTGGCCATCTTTCTGCGCCTTCTCAGCTCTAAAAAGCGAGGAGTTTACAGCCTACAGTCTCCCCCAGGTATTCATCCCTGCTGCTCTGATTATGTCAAGGTAACACACAAAAATCAGCACTATAAAGTAGCAGTACAGATACCACCACAGGACAGCAGCTACTTTAATACAATATGCAAACACTGCGGGAACAGCAGCGTGCCTTCTGCATGTGTGCACAGTCAGGAGCTATGCTGCTGCCACTACCACCAGCATGCAAGCCAGAATGTGCCATGTTGGGCACATGTTCAAAGAACATCACTGCTGCTTGTTTGAGACAGGCCCCGACTATCTGCATGATGGTCAGGAGACTCAAGACGCTCTTGAGGACTCATCTTCTTCATACCACTTCTCTCTGTCTGTGCACGGTGACAGCTGGTTCACAGTGGCCCCAGTGACACACAAGACCTATTGCACATGAACAGCCTCTAAAGCAGAAAGAGCACGGTGCTGTCCGGGGTTACGAAATTACACACAAAACCACTGTTGCTACTGTAGGCTCCTGCCCTTGTGTGTACTTGTCTTCACAGGACAACAAGAGAGAATATGAAAATCCATAAAATAGCAGCAGAGAGCAGGGAACAAACAGATAACATGAGATCACAAAACAGTGAAGTACTGCAAAATCATTATGCTCAATTTTGTCACACAGACTGTATGTCTACGGCTTTGGAAAACAAAACATCACTATCACAGCATCCAAAGAAAGTAAAACGAACAGCAAAACCTTTTAATATGCATTTATTAGTTTCCCACCCCAAATTCAGATTTATAACTGTAGCCTGGTTTCTCCCAGGAGGCTGTAGGGGACACACTTCACTCAAACCCCAACAGCTGCTGGTCTGTAACAGCTGTTCCTCTGTGTTCCAGCCTGTTACACAGGTGAGCTGTACAAAAAGCATCTCCTGGGGTGTTGCACATTTAATGAGCTAGGAACTCTTAACAGAAATAGATTTACAAGTTTTGTATTTACTAGAGCTCTCATTATAAGTAACTGAAATGCACAGACCACTAATTAAGCTGCTTTTTTTGGTTGTTTGTATTAGCAGAACTCTCTGGTGATCTGACTACACATTACCCTTTGCTTAAAGGCAGCAACTGTTGGTGTACCTGATCTGACAATCATAGAGCTTTACAGTTCCTTTTCTGAGAAAAAGTGTCTCCAGAAAAAGTAATCCTGTGGTCCTTCCAATGAATCGTAAGACAAAGAGCACACTGAGCTCTTCTCAGCAACACCCACCTCCTCTGATATTAACTTCCCACTCAGTCCATTTAATGCATGCCCCACTGACGCTGGACCCAGTAGCTTGAAGTGCTTAAACAAGGTCCTACCAATTAATCTCTGTTCCCTTTGCTACCTATTTTTCCGTTTCATTAACTACTCAGGTCTGGTTTTTCCCCTCATTTATGTTATCATGGCAGTAGTTTTCACACACCTCAAGCCACCTCCTGTTCAATAGTCACCAAGGTCTCAACGTTGCTGCTGGCTCTGTGTTGACTCAGTCCCACTAAGACAGCCCAAGATTAGGTCTGCTCACACTACAGACTGGGCATGTGCTTCCATCGACTTATAATGGGAAAAGAATTAGTACAGAGAGAAAAGAACTTACAATCTCTACTAAGCACTTTTGAAATCAATAAGAGCTCTCACTCAGATCTGACCTTCAATCAACCATACAGGACAACAACAAAAAATACCCAAAGCCTGAAGATTACTAACAAGTGCTGCTGGTAAATCTCAAATGCCTAAGGAAAGTAACAGAAAATGTGGAGAGCAGACCTAACCTAAGTATTTGGCATTACTTGCACTGCCAGCTCAGCAGAGCAGACTTTCTTATTTATGGATAACATGTGAATCAGCTCCTTCTGCCATTTAAGCTTTATCCTCATCAAGAAACTAACAAAAACATGAAAGACAGAGAGAAAGAGAGAGAGAGACAGACAGACAGACAGACAAGAAAGAAAGAGAGAAAGAGAGAGAGAAAGAGAGAAAGAGAGAGAGA
>VXAY01002912.1:737164-777632 GCA_013399855.1 Oxyruncus cristatus
AGAGAGAGAGAAAGAGAGAGAGAAAGAGAGAGAGAAAGAGAGAGAGAAAGAGAGAGAGAGAGAGAGAGAAAGAGAGAGAGAAAGAGAGAGAGAAAGAGAGAGAGAAAGAGAGAGAGAAAGAGAGAGAGAAAGAGAGAGAGAAAGAGAGAAAGCTCATAGGAAAATAATTTTTTTATTTTTCCTTGGAAAAATGTGTTTGATTCTATCTCAAATTAGTTGCTTCTTCAGCACCTCGGAACAAATCCTCCTGAAGTCATGGCAAGGCTTTTACAGACAAGGACCATAAGGATGGTGTTCACAGGTCTGTCTTCACACACATGCCTTCTAGTCTGAGATTTCCCATCTTCCCTCCATTCTGCATTCAGTTCAGCTTCATTTCACATGGCAAAAGTGACCACAACAGTTTAGACATCCCAGCAGTGTTGTGGTTGCATATCTAGTGTTCAGATACACTTCTCGCTAGATACTTTATAGAAATAAGCTTGATATTCCAAAGACTAACTTTTCAGTCTTCATGCCACTGCTTCCTGAAATAGATCTTTGCCCACAGCACATGCCTCTGCTGCTATTTTTGTGGTGCTTCATGTGATATTAAGGATCTGCAGACCTTCAGCATCCTCTCTGTCTCTGCTGATTCTACCCATGCACAACCAGGGCCTGCTGCCCCCTCTTTCAGAACCTGGAGAAGTCAACCTGCTCAGAGACATTTCTTCAACACCACGGTCCGTCCAAACCCACCATCTCATGTTTAACCATCTAAATTCCCTCAAAACAGCTCTATACTGTTTTTTCTTACAGTCTACCATAAACACTTTTCTCCCACTGTGCTCAGTTCCTTAGATACTGCCTACACAGGAACCTGAACAGTTTTACACTAACCATACACTCTTTCTTACTGATTTAACTCATTCTCACTGTTCTGTGCATATTGTTCTTTCACAGCTCATTCCATAGCATCACAGAATATGCCGAGTTAGAAGGGACCCACAAGGATCATCAAGTCCAACTCCTGGCCCTGCACAGGACCATCCCAAGAGTCACACATGCCATTTCTCTGGTTTTAATCTCTGTTTCCAGACATTATCAATCCAATTTTTTTTTCTCCTCCTTTTAGAGGTTTAAAATATTCTTTGCTGATTAATTACATGTTGTTCTCAGTTGTTTTGGCCAAAGACCCAAATAACAGGTCAGAATCAGCAGCCTGTAATAACATAGCCTATCCCTCGTTCCTCATTTGTTAACAGGACTTGGCGCCAAGTGTCATTTCAGTGCACCTACTCCATTTCCCATGGTAATTAATGCCCATTCATGAAGTCTTCCTACTGCTTAAACTCCCAGAGGACTGTGTGGGAAGTCAGTGTAAATGAGTCCTTAAATCCAACTGCACTGAACAACTGCCAGAAGATGCATGGACATTGGTGTTAAATACTCCCACAAGCGAACAGTTTTGACCTCTCCCTGGAAATCTTACAGCTTTAGAACAGGTACCAAGCAGTCCTGTCACCTGGAAGAGTTAAACACATCACAGCAATGGGTAGCAGGAGGTAACTCAAGTACCAGGAGGGAGAAAACTGGCAAAGGGAAATAGAACAAAAAAATTAAAACCACTTTATCTGAAAGACACTTAATCAAAAGCAAACATTAATAGCAACCCCCAGAAATCAAAATGCTCCTTCAAAGTAATGTCCATGGTGACAATTAAACTGAAGGGGAAAACTTGATACAACATAAGGGTTTGGAACTGTAACAAACTTCTCTGTTTAGGTCTGTGCTAAACACAGTTTGCCTGTGTTCATACACAAAAAGTAATCAAGAAATGGAATTACTTCTATTCAACTGTTTGGGTTATTCTTGTCTCACAGTGCTTAAACAAACACTGAACTCACTATTCATTCCTCCCGACAAAACCAAATGATTACCAGTGTGTTTCCACACTCAAACCTGGAATAAAAACAAGGATTCCACACACTCCCTGTGCAGCCTCTACAAAGAGACACTTTTCCTTGGAACAAGTTACAGTAATATAGATCTCCTAAGTCCAAGACTCATCAAACAAAAAAAGCAAAAAATGATGTCTTTCACTTTTATGTACTGGAAAGGCGGGCCAAAAGGTTTGTTTTGCTTACTGTAAAACTTCTTTTTGTTTAGCACTTTTGTTAACAAATATCAGGGATGTTGAAAATGTTAGATCTTTACTCCAAAACAACCCAGAAATACCTGGTTCTAAACATTTAGCATTGACAGCTTTTCTTCCTTTTGTTAGGATTTCAAGGTAAATATATTTTCTAGGCAACCTACAAAAGAGAACTGCAAACAGTCTTAAAACAAAGAATTCCCCTACCTCAGTTAATGAAATTCTTTTTCTTATAATGAATGATCCTAGTGGCACTCTGTTGTTTTATTAAAAAAAATGGGGTACGCAGGATCATTTCAGAATATGAAAGCAAACAAAAGCAAAAATTCTAGATGTCATTTTAACACATATTAGAAGGGCAACAAAAAGTCCAACTTTTTCTCTTTTGTAAATGATTACATCAGTAATTTAGGAGCTGCACCATCATTTCCAAACACATTATCTACCACAGGAAATTTCAATTAAATTAGTTATTAAACCTGATTAATTAAAGCTGCATCATTTCTACACAGGTGCACTTGTTTTTATTCAAGGGAGTCTTACTTGCTCTCAGTCCTTTTTCTAATCAGCGTAAGCAAAATCAATACATGAGAGCTGATACTGCCTGTTGGTAGTTGAGAGATGAATTCCAAGTCATTTAGTTACAGTTAATCTGGAAACACTTTCTCTGCTACCAAAATTGCTTTTTTCTTTTACCTGAGAATCAGTCATTTAACTTGATGATAGGAAGGGGTGGGGGGATACCTCCCTTCACTCTTCACTTTACGGTATGAAATTACTAATTAATGTTTTCCAGGTAACATTTTAAATGAGGAAAAGGCAAACTTAGATGATAACTTGTCAGAGCTTGAGGAAAATCTCCTGTCACACAAAACGGCCATGGCTGTTTAGCCAACACCAAGAACTCCCACAAGCTGCTCCACACAAGGCCTAACACAAAAACGTTTGCTGTAGTTTTGACTCATCTTCCCTCTCTTCCCACTCACATCCCACCAGTTTTTCTAAGTTTCTAGTTTTTAATTTAGCTCTTCCATTCAACAGCTCCTTCAGATTTTTCTTGTGTCTCCTACATACATTCCTTGTCCCCTTTATATCCTCTCTTGTCTTTCTCTCCCTTTGGCTCCTGTCTTCTGCCATTTTTTTCCTCTCCAAGACCATTCCCATGTACTTGAAAATGTGACTGCTCAGCAGTGAAGCAGAAAGGGAAAACCCAGGCACCAAGGGAACCTTACTGCCTAAGCCTAACCTGAAATAGATTGACATGGGAGCAATTAGAATGTAATTTTATGTAATAAGATGATTTATTCATTAGTACAAGACACAGATAAAAGCTTACAGCTGATGACAGAAGCAGGTTCATTACAGCTGTCAGTTCCACCAGCAAAATGTATTAGTCATTTAATTTCTTTTTTTTTTTTTAACACCAAAAGCATCCTATATAATTACATGTATGCGCCCTTCCTCGTAGAAGGAGACTTTGCACAGAGTTCTTTATTTTCATAATGAAAGAGGAACAATTAAAGTGTCATGAGATGATTGGTCTGTCAGTGAGTTTGATTGACCCACATAGCACAAAAAACATATTTTAAAAAAATAGTAAAATATTGGACTCAAAATACCTATATTTCTTCATAGAAGAAAGGTTAATAAGTATCGGTTACTTGACACATACTCTTAGGCAAGAGATCTATACAAATATTCAGATGGCTTCTTTCAAGGACAGCTGCTTTAACAGGAGTCAGCTCTCCTTTCTTTCCTGCTTTCAAAGCAATTTCAGCATAGAAGTCTAATTACCAACATCTAAAGCATTTCTAAATTTGGCCTTCTAACCAATACTGATTAGTCCCAGCAAAAGATTGCCATGAAAACATCTGCACCATTGATGGCATGTGGAAGAGAATAAGAACATCAAGGCTTTGGTTCACCATCTCAAATACCAGCCACGAGGCCTGAGACTCTGCTTTGTCTTTCAGTGATCACAACAAGAGAGCACACCTCCCCCTTTGCAGTAGCTCCTAGGCAGAATTCATGTTGGATAGGAGTACTCAAGGCGTGTCCCTTTCCTTATCTGCTGGAGAACAGGAATGCTTAGTCCTCAGCAAAACCATGCCTGAACACTGATTCAGTACTTAGTGGGACTTAGCAGGCAGTGAAAGGGCAGAAAGGACTCTTGCCTAGTACCAAGTGTCCTGGGTCATTTCACCCTCCCCCTATTTCTCATCTGCCCTCCAAGGATGTGGTGTTCTTCAGAATATGAAATTACACATTAGGCACCAAAGAAGGGTGCTTATCACAGAAACGCTAATGATGCCTCACTTTAGACAAGATTCTCAATCTGTATGAGCCAGACCCTGTTCCTGCTATCCACCAGCCAGCTGTGGAGAGCAGGAGCACAACCACTGCACTGTTATGGGGTGTTTTGTTTGTTTTTATATGTCAGACCTCAATAATTCTATATTAGCATGCATGACCCTGTTAACATCTCAAACAGAGAAATGAAACCTCTAAGAGCCAACTTATGATAGAAAGGAAGGCTATTGTTGTCCTGGTCTTTCTCAGGGCTACCCTTTTTGGAGTAGGGGTTGGCCATCATTACCCCTGTTCCCACTCGTGGCTTGTCAGCTGCACTTGCACAAGCTGCCAGCACCTGATGGGACCCTGTGCTTGCCTGGGATTTCCCTGGATCAGGAAAACTCCCCCCAGTCACTGCGATCCCCCACTCAGCTGCTGAATGTGCCTGCAATGCAGCTGATGACCTCAGCAGTACTTTGCCATTCAAGTGGCAAAAGATTGTTCTTTCAGTTTAACTACACCAGGTATTTTCAGATTCAAACTTTCCCCATCACTTACCAAGATCATGTACCTGTTCAAAGTACTTGAAAATCCACTCAGCTCTGCAGGTGCACAGCAGTACATTCAGACACCTCATCCAAGACATCTCATGAGAAATCTTCCCTTGACTAGGGCAGAAGGAGAAGCACCTGCCTGTGCCAATCACCAGCAGGTTGAGAGAGGTGATCCTCCCAATTCCTCAGCACTGCTGAGTCCTCTGGAGGACAAAGTCCAGTTCTGGGCTCAAAAGTACAAAAGGAACATGGACATACTAGAGAAAGCACAAGAAAGATTCGTGAAGATGCTACATGGGCTGGGGTATTTGCCACATGAGGAGAGGTGGAGAACTCAGCCTGAAAACCAGAAGTCTCAGGGGTGATCAGAGAGTATAAATATCTGATGATGAGAGAGTGTAAAGAAAACTGAAATGGACTCTTCTCGGTGGTACCTGACAAAAGGATGCAAAGGTCACAAACTGAAATACAAGAAATTCCATTTAAAAATAAGAAAAAGCTTTTTTATTGTCAAGCTGGTCAAATATTGGAACAAACTACCTGGAGATGTTTACAGTCTACATCCTTGGAAATGTTCAACACCCAGCTGAGCATGGTCCTGAGCAGCCTGCTGCAGGTGATCCTGCTTTGGACAGGAGGTAGGTCTAGATGGTCTCCCACTGCCACTCCCAACCTCACCCACTCTGTGATTCTGTGATATACCTGTTCTAAGTCATAGAATCACAGAATCAACCGGGTTGGAAAAGACCTCCGAGATCATCAAGTCCAACCCCTGATCCAACACCGCTGCGGTTACTAGACTATGGCAGTAAGTGCCACATCCATTCTCATCTTAAAAACCTCCAGGGACGGTGAATCCACCACCTCCCTGAGCAGCCCACTCCAGTGTCTGATTACTCTCTCTCTGTAAAAAATTTTTTCCTAATATTCAAACAAGCAAGTGGCATTGAAGTCAGGGAGAGTAAGTATATAAACAGATACACACACTAAATGAATTCATCATAAACTTTTATGGTTTTTATTTTTATTTTCATAGCATCTGTACATCATATATCTGTCTATTCACACACTGTGACAGTTGTGAGTCTGCTGTGGCATGCCCGAAGTTGTTCACATCATTCTGGAGAATATTAAATTCGAATGTCAGCTTTTAGATCAGATACATTTGAGTGTCTTTCTTAGTGTCCTTGTCAGCAGAGTTAGGAGACAAAGATCTTGGATGCAAACAGGCTTTGCTCTAACGTTTACTGACTCCTGGAGGAGAGTAACCAAGTTGAGTCACAGCACAACAAAGAAGTGAATGCAAGCACATACACACACGCACACATGAGTTTTTTAATCATCACCCCAGAATTTTGCACTTATTTCACATAGCAGCACTTTGAGGAGTTATGGGGATGCAAACTCTTCCTCCTTCATGAAAATCAACAGCTACAAATACAGTTTCCAACAGGCATTTTACACAGTTGTTAGAGAAAAACTTGTAAAGGCTTTGCCATCTGGAAAAGTCGAATCAGGAGAAACTGATCTTAATTTTTTCCAGGAAATCGCAGTGTTTCTTGTGCATATGTAATTTGGGAATTACTACAGAAGCCATATATATGTTAATGCTGTAGCTCAAAAGAAAACACATGTGCTTTCATCTGCACTGTTCCACTCTGGGTCTGCAACACAATATGCATTCCATTCCTGTGCAGAACTCTGAACACCCCCAATACCTTCATCCTTAATCAAATATTCATGTTCATAGCTCAACACGTTGATGTAAAAAGCAGAAGAACAGAACCTAGCTAGGCATTTGACTTCTTCGTCACACAGGGGTTGCAAAGCTTTGATTACACAGCAAGGGAAGCACTGACACTGGTCCCAGTTTAAACCTCTAAAAACACCTGATCCAATCCACTTACACTCAACAGAGCATTTAGACACACACTTAAGTGCATTCTTGATGTAAAATCTTTCTGATGAGATGAGAAAACACTGCATTCAGGAACAGAGAGCTGGGAGCGTTTAGTCTATACCGTGAGTTCACTGCCTATGGTGTACTTAGATGAGTGGTACGTACTCTAAATAAACTCAGAACAATTTTTAGGGTTGTATCAGATGACTGAAAACTCTTCCAAGATAAATGCTACCCTGATTGCACGGGTGCAGTGAACAGAAAAATGCTCATTGCCAAGACTGCTTCAACAAATGAACTGTGAGGGAACGGAGATTTTGGTGTCTATTTACACAATTTAATCCCTGCAAAGAGTGAGGTGGGGTTTCTTTACCTTCTCCTGGATCAGGATTCCCCCTCAACCTTCAATCTTCAGGTTTCCCAAGAAAGAGGCTAATAGGAAAAATTTGGTATGAGCTAATGGTCGAAAACATTCCCTTCTGGAATGCTCAGCACATCGCTCCCTTTAAAAAAACAAGTCTGCTTGCGTCATACTTGTGTATTATTATTAATATTACTCCTACCAGGGACAGCTGAACAAAAGCAGGAGGTGTATTTCTCAGAAGTTCCCCTCCTTCTGTTGCTTGTTTCTCTGGCTGAAGGCAGCTATGACTAGATCATCGTAACTACCTTTGCAGCAGATATTGCAAACAAGCACACCAGAGGAAAATCAACAGCAGATTATGACCTGTATAGAAAGAGACCCCGTTTTCATAGTCAGGTACTGTTTGTACAAAAAGAAGAGGTATAAAAACAGCCTATAATATTTTGGTAACTTCTCTCAAAGGACAAAGTCAGTCCCATTTTGAAGCAGATATTTGGGAGGCAGTTGTGTCCCATACGAATACTGACATGCAAATGCAGCTCCCTGCCCAGCCTGATGACAATTTACCAGTGGGCAGCGTGGTATCTAGCAAGTTGTAGTGGGTTAACCCTGGCCAGATGCCAGGCACCCACTAAAGCCACTCTCTCACTCTCCCTCTGCAACTGGACAGGGAAGAGGAAAATAAACAGCAAAGGATTCATGAGTTAACAGGTGGGAGAGGTCACTTACTGATTACCTTCACAGGCAAAACAGACTCAAAGTAGGGATAGTACTTAAATTTATTCCTGACTGGATAAGAGCCAAAGAATGAGAAATAAAACAGTCTTAAAAACACCTTCCCCCCACCCTTCCTTCCTTTCATGTGCTCCCTCCTTTCCCCCAGTGCTGCAGGGGGATGGGGAATGGGGTTTACAGTCAGTTGTTGTTTCTATCACTGCTCAGGGAGAGGAGTCCTTCCCTGCTCCCTTGGGATTCCTCCCACGGGAGACAGTCCTTGATGTACCTCTCCGGCATGAGTCCATCCCTCAGGCAGCAGTTCTTCCCAAACTGCTGTCTTGTGGGTCACTCCTCCTTGGGGTGCAGTCCTTCACAAATGAGCTGTACTGGCGTGGGTCCCCCACAGGGGCCACAGGTGCTACCTGGGAAAAACCTGCTCCAGTGTGGGCTTCACTCTCCACAGGCTGCAGGTCTCTGGCAGGACCCTGCTCTATCTTGAGCCTCCTACAGGGTCACAGCCTCCTTCGGCATCCACCTGCTCCAGCATGGGCTCCTCCATGGGCTGCAGGTGGGTCTCTGCACCCCGATGGTCCCCCATGGGCTGCAGGGGCACAGCTGCTCCACCAGGGTNTGTTCCCACGTTCTCACTCTGCTCTTCCCTGGCTGGAATTCTTTCTGCACAACAACCTTCTGTTCTTAAATATGTTATCACAGAGGCATTACTATATCTCCTAATCGGTTGGCCTTGGCCAGTGGCAGGAAGTCCATCCTGGAGCCGGCTGGCATTGGCTCCACCAGACAGGGAAAGCTTCTGGCAGTTTCTAACAGAAGCCACCCCTGTAGCCCACCCCCTACTACCAAAACCCAGCCACAGAAACCCACTACACAAATCTTCCTCCATGCAAGACATATAAAGGGTATACCCTACATAGAATGTTTTCCAATAGGATGAGACATCTGTGGGTGTTTTCAGCCTTGTATCCAAACAAAGCTCAGTATCTTACTAATCACGTATTCCTAATATTCTGGCCACAAGAGGCTGCTTGGAGCAATGCATTTCACAGCCAGCTAAGGGCTACAGGTCTTTCCACAAAATAGATTAAAAATTTTTTTACGTTATTTAGAGATGTACTGAACAAGACTTTAGAATTTATAAGCCTATTGCTGATGTCATCCTTGAAAGGAGAACCTATTAATTTGGGTTCTGCAGGTCTCTGCAAATGTCAGATTGCCTTTGGTACAGAGCAACTTGTGCGCAGATTCCAATAAGGAAAAAATGACAGCCACTTTTTAAGCTTCCTGGGGTTGACATGTCTCAACTGCATGCAGTTAACCTAGGTCTCCTTTTCCTACCCTCTGCAAAAGAGCATTTATGACACAGATTTCTTCCTTTTAATTTACCCACTTCGAGGTACTCTTGAGTTCACACATTTTTTCTTGCTGAAACGAACCTAACTAATAGTGATGGCTCAAGGCAAAGTGATACATCAAAAAAAAAAAAAATACAAAAGACAGAGCCAAGTAGAACAGAAAAATAGTTATCCAGCCCATCTTCCACCCAATAGTAACTACACATACCTGTGTCATTCCTGCCAGACAATTACCTTATCTCACTACTGGAGATAATTGCTTATCTCAGTTTTGGAGGTTTCAAGCCTCCCTAAGCCATACATTGCAGAGTTTAATTAAGCTTAATTACAATGGGTTTATTTCCCCTAATATCATGGAATCATAGAATGGTTTGGGTCAGAAAGAATCTTAAAGATCATCTAGTTCCAACGCCCCCTGCCTTTCACTAGACCAGATTGTTCAGAGCCCCATCCAACCTGGCCTTGAACACTCCCAGGGATGGGAGATCCACAACTTTTCTGGGCAACCTGTTCCAGTGCTTCACCACCCTCACAGTAAAGAATTTCTTCCAAATATCTAATCTAAACCTAATCTCAGTTTGCAGCCTATCTAACTTTAACTTCCTTTGCTGTAAAACTCAATCCTTTAATCCCCAAAGGGCAAAAGTAGGAATAACAACTCTCTATTTCACCTCTGTTCTAGGCTTCACCTCTTAGAAGAACTAAAAACCTCCACTCTTTACCCAAGTCTTTTTTCTCACCCATAGATCCAGGTTTGTAGGTATGTGACTGTCTTACATTCCTCTCTGAACTGTCTCTGATGAGTTTTTATTCTTCCTTGATGTATGATGTCAAAATCTGGAAAACGTACCTTGGCCAAAGAAGAGTTTCCCCATTATTTTACCGAAAAAGAAATCATAGCAAAGAGGTCACCTGAGATGTTTCAAGTCTCAAAAAAACCCTGTCTTCTCCAACAGATTTATGCTGAAGCTGCTTGGCACTTAACTTGATAAAGCTAACTTACCCTGTTTCTGAGGCTACTATCATAATCAGTGAGTGGTCAAAATACTTGATTTTCCATATACTTTAGAAGTGACCCAATCTTGTACAGCCACTTACAAATGTGGAAGTGAGTTCTCAGACTTCTAAAAACAATGAAAAAACCCAGAGATATTAAACAGTGACTGACAATTCATTGATCATTCCAGAATTAACACGGCTTTAATGGCACAGTTGAACCACTTTTCACAAATCTCCACAGAAAAGAGACGTAGGTGAATTAAATGAAAACTGGGAAGCAGAAGTCCCAGAGGAATCTAAATACAAACACCAGAATGCATACAGCTATGAGTGCAAGGACAGGATAGTTTCACCTGTCCTTAACAGTGGATGGACACAGGCAGGGGAGCCTGAAAGCGTTTTATAAAAGCGAGTTTTGGGTCAGCGAAAAGTGCTGTCTCTTAGTGGCACACTGTGATTATATCGTTACTTTGCCGAGACAGTGCCTTGATCCAATACCCCAGCACTTTAAGCTTGTGTGACATTTACCTAAGCCTTTTTGTATATCAATGTCTATAAATATCTGGCAGGAGGGTGTCAAGAGGACAGAGCCAGGCTCTTCTCAGTGCTGTTGAGCAATAGGACAAGAGGCAACGGGCAGAAACTGATGCACAGTAAGTTCCACCTGAACACGAGGAAGAGCTTCTTTACTGTGCAGGTGACCACACACTGGAACTGGTTGCCCAGAGAGGTTGTGGAGTCTCCTTCCCTGGAGATATTCAAGAACCATCTGGATGCAGTCCTGTGCAATGTGCTCTGAGATGACACTGCTGAAGCAGGGAGGTTGGACTAGATGACCCACTGTGGTCCCTTCCAACCTGACCCATTCTGTGATTCTGTGAACTGAGGATACTGATTTTATAATGAATGACCACGGGTTCAAAGATGCTGGTCATATATTTGTACGCTCATAACTTGTTTCTCCTCACCATACTGATTCCTGAAAAAGCCATGAACATTACTAGAGCACATTCATTCTCCTGAATTAATGCAAGCTCTGATTCAATAATGTATCTCTGCCTACCTATCCATATAAAGACTGATTCTTTCCGTAGGGCTTTTCAAACTTCAAAATAAAGTTAAGTAGGTGGTAGGTACTATGGCTGGTATGGCACCTAGAAAGAGGGGACATTCCAAAACAAATCACATTGCTTGAGGATTTTAAATTGAAAGTGAACCCACAGAGAGTAATGGAAAGAATACATTTTCTCTAATTAAATTAGAGACATCAACCATTCAAGGGCCTGACCGTACTTCTGTAGTAACACTGACTCAACATTAAGCAAATGCTTATTGCTTCCGGCTTAAGTCAGCCCGGGATTGCTCTGTAAGTGTCTGTGCACTGATCCGTGGTGGTAGGTCACCTTCAGTAAATGAACAAATGCATTTCAAAACAATTTGAACAAAGTACAAATTTTAGGTTGAGGTAGTGGTCATTCGATAATCTGAGTGCCTTAGTAAGCTAAGCTGAAGCACAGGAAGTTGTTTTGCGGATTTAAGAGGTCAGAGGGACAGATTTACTCTGTATACGTAGGAACAATCAAACCTCCATTCTCTCCTACAACCGGGATGAGACAAGAAAATTCTGACACCTTACTGTTGAGCTACTTATCTGATGGCACCCTAAAAAAAGAAATGAATAGACTTATGAATCATAAAACGATACTAACTGCAGTGAATGATGAAATTCATGACTCAGGCTACTAAGATTACCATGTTTCAAATTATACTACTTGCATTTCTTTTGTTTATTGCTTTGCAATATAATTTGTAGTTACCACCAATTAAATGTCATAAATGGAACTTTTAAAAGATAAAAAATTAATCATGATTTTGAGCCAAAAAGCAAATAAAAATGTCAAAAGTTTAACTTTATAAATGCCTTGAGGCATAGTATTAAGATATTAATACTATATGCTGGTCTGTCAGCATGCTCTGACAAGAAAGTTTTCAATACACTGAGTACTCAGTAAACCAAGTTCAGCATTTTGGCTTGTCTAACAGCACTAATAGGTTGTTTCCTGACACTGTGTTCTTGCAAAGGACTAAAATGGTAGCTTCTGGTAGAGTTAGGATCAAGAGGAGCTAATACTGCCACCCACACTTTGAAATAGTAGAGGCAGTACACTATCAAGTACTCTTCAGATGTACTGCTTAGAGCAAGTTTCAGTGCATGTTACTTAAGCTTCTTATCAAAACTTGACTTTTTTTTGGAGAGACTTTCACTGAAATAGAAGTACCCAGGAAGGAAAAACGTGCTCAAAAACCAAGTCGCTGGTATCCAATGGAGTTCCTCGAGTTCCCCACACCCTTTCTGTCTGCAGCAGTAGAAACAGGCTATAAAGAAGAGTGAGGTTTTTGATTCTATCTTTAAAGACTAGCTCTTCCCTAGTAAAACACTGGGACAGTCTGCAGCACACATGCAGACAAGGCTAGAAGACTATTAAGTTGGAGGAGAACAGGCCACTCCGTGACAAATCACTACAACGTACCCAAACTATCGGTCTCTCAGTTTGTGCACTGTGACATTAGCAGTCATGTTACTTGCAGTGGCACCATGTATGGAATAACAGTGTCTCCAAGAGAACACCAGCACCAAACCATTCCAAACTCACTACAGTAGTGACATTTGTAGAGGCAGCATAAGGAATTAAGTACTGAAATACAAAGGCTGTCAAGTCACAGCAACTGAACTATAAGGCCCAGATAGCAAAAGAGGTCCCAAAAACACAACAGCTTTGCAGATACATCACTGTAATAGAAGAAAGTCAAGCTCTAGTTAACAAAATATTTCAAAAGCGTATTAGGAAAAAGCCATTAATGTAAACATACTGTTGTTCAACCACAAAAACTTTGAGATATTTCTGTCTTTCATGGGATGCATTGGAAACTGTGGCCTTAACTGCTCTTGCAAGTCACAACCAGCCATTAAAAAGAGAGGCTGGCATTGCTTTTGTGAAATCATCATTTTGACAGTTATCTTAAATTAGAAGGAAGATAAGTTGCTTATGGAATAGAGCTGCATTTCCTAACAGCATCTTTCAACTTTAACCAAAGTTCTATGAGGAAAAAAAAAAAAAAAGTTTTTCAAATAACTTCCAATTCCAGCAGCCTTCACCTCCTGATATGGAGGTCAGTGGAGTATTCCCCCAGCTTTCATCACAGTAGTTGAACCAAAGCATCTTCAATCTATTTGCTCCAAAGGAATTCTGCTAGTTTCTCTCCTGAGGAAGACTAAATCAATCCTGTAAACTGACATACTTGTACACAAAGAAATCCTCTGAGTTGTGCTGGCCATACACATTCACATTGCATGTGACTTTTTTGCTGCACAAGGCTTCTTGTGTGTTTGTTCAGTATTTTAGCAGGTAGGACTTGCACAGCTTGCAATTTACCACAGTTACACAAACACTGCATTAACATTTAAAGTATGCTAATTACCACTTTAAAATCCTTCTACAAAATTTCAAGACACTGGAAAAATTTCAAGACTGTCTACTGGGTACATAACTCTTTATCTCCTAGAATTGTTCCTGTGTCTACTCTACTGTTGCCTTGGCACGGCAAGACTGGGGGAGCAGACAATAACTTAATCCACCACAGGGTACACTAGGCAACACTATTAAGAACTTGAATTTCATGGATTTTCAGGTTCTGGTAACACCACAAGAGATTGTCTTTGAGGGCAACAGAGGAACTTTATTGCTAGAGTGAAAGAAGAAAAGTTCTCAAGAAGTTAGTTAGAAAGACAAGCTGCAGCAATGCATGGAGTGCTTGGGAAGTGCTGGAGTTCCCTCAGCCCTGGAACTAAGTACATGTAACCATGTAGTAATCATGAGGCTGCAACATGCACTTTTACAGCACAGGAGTCCTAGGCCACATCTGGAGGAAGACAGAAGCAAAGACAGACCTGGCATAGGCAAAATCTGCTGTTGAGTCATCTAAAGGATTATAATCTTGCATCTTAAAGCCCCAAATACTCACCATCTTCTTTCACTTCAAACAAGGACTCTTTCTCCAGAACCATCAAATCTGCCAGTACCCACTAAATTAATGCCAAGCAGTACAGCTCTTGGCTTTGCCAAAACACCAGGTCATGGAGTTGGAAAGGGAGATCATAAAGAAGCCAGAGGGCTGTTAAAATGACAAATTAAACTTGCAATACCATATTCAGAATAACAGAAAGTTCTAGTCCACACCGAGCTGGTCAAGTTGAGACAGAACAGATCCAGTCTGCTTGATTATGCTACCAATTGTTAATGTTGCAGGCAAGTTGAATAGCTGGAAGTTCACAGTGAAGAAAGGTGTGTCAGGGAGTTTTGGTAAGCTTTCCCATCTCTGCTATGCAGCAAGTAGAAGAGGGTCTCACCCACAGGCCTGAGGCAGCTAAATGGCTACTGGTAACAGAGCACGTAAAAAATGCAAATCAAGTCTTCACACAGCCGGTCAAATCTTGTTTCTCCCCGTGTATTAATAACACAGCTTACAGTTTTAACACAGAGATGCCAATCAAAAAGGATTCTAAAATACATTTTAGAAAAATCCAGTTCAAATGGTTTTAATTTACCCTTCCACATGGTGTGATCTTGGTATATTGCAGTCCCTGAACCTAAAGCTGCCAAAACCCAAATCCAGCACCTGAACCCTTGTGCTCTACCACACGTTGTAACAGCAGCTTTAGGACAATTTGACAATTGTTTTTGGTCTATCTAGCTATAGTGTGCCAGCTGGGAAAAACACTTTCCAAGACAACTGCAGGAGCTGTGGCATGGTGCATTATCTTAGTGCCTGTGAGTATGCACCCAGAAATCTGAGGAAAGTTGTCATCAGCAGTTTTTAAATCACATGAATGAAGATCTGGCTCTCAAACATCCATCATGGTCTAGAAAGTCATCAACTTGCAAGCTACTCAGCTCCTGACTTGAAATCAGTTTCCTTACAAACTGAGGAAATGAAGTGACTGCAAATGAAATCAATCTTTGTTCATTTAGGGGAAGTTCTTGAGGCAGTTACCTATGAAGGAATATAATTCAATCTGCAGGCTATACAAACTTGCAGGAAAAAATTGTTAAAATACTACTGAGTGCTGATAAGTAGGACTCTACTAGCAGAGAGCTGCTTTGAAGTACAAAATACCACACCCACCCCGACCCTTTTCAAAACTACACAGGCACTGGTGTTAAATACCAAAGGAGTGAGCAGCAAACAACTTGGAAAGATGTAGTAATATTATTATGGATGTTAGGGTAAGCATGAAGGTTAAGAGGCAGTGAACAGAACAGCAGGAATCTCCAGAACTGAACGGAGATGCAGCATTCAGAACCAGAGGAGTAGTTCCCCCAGCTCCACCCAAACCATGGGGATAAGAAATGCCGACAATTTCCCAACCTGCTGAAAGATCTCCTCTTCCCAAAGAAGACCAGCCTTATACCAGGTCTGCAGCCTAGGTTAGGTAGAGGCAGAGGAAGCGGTTGCAGGTGCCTGAAGAGAGCATTTCCTCCTAGGTGCAGATCTGTAGCCTAAAAGGCAATGGTAGTAGCTGACTTGGGTATGACATCGTGAGCAAAAGCCAAGGCTGAAACCAAGTCACAACTGGTGAACACCAGCGTTAGTGCAGAGAGAGCACAAATGTGAACCAGTAATGAAGGTAACAGCCCTCAGCACCTGGAGCTGGAACTGCTGGCTTACCATTAAAGGACATAAGAAGACATGAGTGTCTGGGGGCCATGACAGCAACTGAAGGCCTTGCTTCCCACCTGACAGGCCCCCACCTTCCTGGTCTCTGCGAGGACACTGCTCAAAGCTGCAGAATGCTGATACCAAGGAAGAGCGAGGCAAGTTTCCTTTGGGCGTCTTAGAAGAAGCAGCAAGTGAGAAAGGAGGCAGATGGTTCCTACAGGTTCATTTCAACCTCCTCTCTCTATCTCCAAGTACCCACCTTCCAGCCAGAAGAGAGGCAGTTTAAAGACATGTGTCTTGAACTACACAGCAGGCAGTCCATTACCACAGATTAGTATTCAGCTTTGGCAACATGACCCTCAACCAACCTATTTTCTTAAGGCCTCTGGCAAGCAAGAAATGAAAAGAAAGCCAGAGCTACAAAATTACCATAGAAAATGTCAAAGTCGAAACAAACAGAACCAGTGACATTAAAACTGTAATCAGCATTTAATTTAAATAGAAAAGGCTCATACGTAACAAAAGATTTCATATTTCTTACAGCTTGTGAAGAGATTTTGAAGGGTCTGCAATTTTTTTTTTTTTTTTTTTTTTAAATCAAGCATACACAGAGACTTCTGGTTTCAGAAAAACCAAGAAGGTTAACAATCTGGGGATTTAAGTACACTCTAGGTTGCACAGACTCTGGAGCAGGAAAACTGGGCAAAAATTTATTCTAACATATGTTACACAGCATGATAGAAACCCTCAGGTTAGTCTTCTAACCTCTCTTCAGTGTTTAACATTAATTAAAATTAAAGTAAACATTTTATTAATGGTGAAAGACTGCAGTCAGTATTTGGAAAGCATTCCACAAAACTTCTAAACTGTTTGTATTCACAGACAAGGTATTATTCCTGTGTGATTTCTGTAATAAAAATTTTAACTAAAACTTCTGTAAAAAAATACTTTTAACAACGGTTTTATTATCATTGGTTATACACATTAGAAAACCAAAAAAATAATTATATTTAATGAAAAGAGGATGAAACATCTTACACGCTATTCCATATAAGAAATCTAATTTGTTTAAGATAGAAAACCAAGTCTAATATCAGAGGTGAATCTGACAAGGTGGCATCTTCTATCCACTGTGGACTGTATTATTGTACCTGAGGACTCCCCAGTTCCCCTGGTGCTGCTGCTTGCCTATTACATGCTGCATTTTTACATTCTTCATCCAACAACAAGCAGCTTCAGTAATTCCTCTGCAAAATAGTAGTCTGCGAACAGCGTTGTCCAAGAGCAACACCCAGAGGCAAAATATACTGCTACAGCAACACTGTGCATTCTGACCTGTTTCTTTCTGAGGAGCATTGAAAACCTTCATAAAGATAAACAACAGTCTCCTGTAAAGATAAAGAGCTGACAAAACACTATAAAAAGTAATAACAAAATAAACAAGTTGTTGGAGGCAAACAAACCTGCTCGTGAAAATCACACCTTCATAGCTACTGCAAACAACATCTGAGAACAGATGATACATACACATGCTGATGTTGAGCAAATAAGTAGTAGTTTTTGTTAATGTGTAAGTACAGCATTTTGGCTGGCAGCAGCACTGCAAAGGAGCAACTAGAAGGATGACTGCTCTCTAGAAAACCAATTCCATTTTTCAAAGGCAGAAAGACAGAAAGGAGGAAGGGTGCTCACCATTTCTTTCACCAGTTCTCAAAGCAGTACATTGGGTTTTTTTCTTTAAATCCTGAAGGCAGTTGCTCTGGGAACAACTTGTCTATGCAATAACAACAAAACTCCAGCAGAAAAAGTAATACCCTAGAGCATCTTTAAGAAGAATAGGTAATCTGGAATCAGAGCATAAAGGGGAGAGAAAACTGGATACAAAAACAACTCACTAAAGCTTCATGTTAAAGATCTCTAGCATCTAACAAGACTAATCTCTATAAACTTAAAGCCTACATAGAAAAAAAGAAAAACGCTGACAAACTAAGAATACAATCAGAAACATCACACTTATCTCCCCAAACACTTAATTAGAATAAAATGTACTTAAAAGAAAGCACAGTGAAGGCTGTATAATCACAGAACATGATTGCACTTACCTAACCTTTTATATTTTGAGATTTTAGATCAGGTCAATGATTTCAAAACCAAACAAAGCAAGAAGTCTCAATCAAAGACCTGATGGAAAAGTTTCTCATCTATTAAGCAGAGTTTGCTCCGTTCTCCCCAGTTGATCACTTTTTTTTCCCCTCATCTGTTTTCTCAGAATCATGTTTTTCATGTGGCCCATACTCTTCACCTGGTTGCAGTAAAACTGGAATTGCATCAACTACAAGGATGCAATCATTCCTCAGCACCTGCTCAGGCATAAGTCTGTTACAGCAGAACAAATTCAAGAGAAGAGATTTAACTTTATCATCCTACAGAGGGAGAAGGATTTCATCAGTAAGCAAAACAAACTCCATTACAAATTAAAACCAAGCATTTGATGAACACATCTTCTAAGTGCTTAGGGCTCAAAACCTTCACAAGATGTTGTGCCATAGCATTCCCAACAGACAGCAGCATTGACAGTCATAATGCTCATTAGCAACACAATACAATCAAATGTTCAGCACTAGGTCTGCCAACCTGGTGCCAGCAGATTTCACAGAAAACATGAGGTTTTGAAATTTTGAAATATAAATTCACTGAACCACTATAAATTACAGAAATACTCAAACTGGTCTTTCTACTGAGAAGGAACAAAGCAAGTGCCATTCACCTTCTATAACTTCATCTTTTAACTTTTGTCATAGTGTTTTATCCCTCTACA
Source organism: Oxyruncus cristatus (assembly GCA_013399855.1). Lineage (NCBI taxonomy): Eukaryota > Metazoa > Chordata > Aves > Passeriformes > Cotingidae > Oxyruncus > Oxyruncus cristatus. Next base: position 756,031 of record VXAY01002912.1, read on the forward strand.
GGAGCAGAGGGGGAAAAGAAAACCGAAGTAATGGGCTCTAAATCAACAGCAACTATTCTGCTATTTACCCATCACTTACACTTAGGCTCTTTGGATTTATCAGAAGGGATTAGGTGCCTAAATACTTAGCACATTAACAGCACTAGGCTCCATAGGCAAAACACAAATCCACAGCTGCTACACATATGCATAAGCTTCAGCTGTTGAGGAAGAAAGAGAACACGCTGAATTTGGAGGAGGGGACTACAAGAAAGACAATCTCAAATTCTAATCTAGAGATCTAGATTACTGAACCTCAACTGCAACAGAACCTTTCCATAGGAAGGCTTGCTTATTCACAGTCTCCAAGCCAGCAACTCCTCTGACCAGAGTCAATATTAACAGCAAAGCACAAGATACCTGTACACCTCTCACCTATCCCTCTTTCACCCAGACAGAAGAATCACTGTGATGCAAAGGAATGCACACAAGTAGTCAAAAACTTGAAGAGAGAAACAAGCAATTTCTAATTCTTTCACACTTCCAGAGTGACTCTGGAGAATTGGTCACTCCCCAAATAATCTGAAATCTGGGTTAAAAGATGGGATAAGAAAACTGTTGATCTTGCAGGCATAAAAGGTTGTTCAATATTTGTAAAACATTTTAAATACTCGAAGGAAAAACTCTAGTTAAGGGGATGTGCAATGAAATACAGGAGTGAACCATGACCACATACTTCCTCTGTAAAATAAAGTGAGGAAAATCTGAGCACTTGAAGAGCTTGAAAAGCTTTGTACTTGTGTATTTGCATTCAAGATACTGTCAAATCACTATCAACAATAAATATCCCCTTCTCACACTAAGGAAAGTGAAAATTGATTCCACAAGGAATACTGCTGTAGGACAACATTTCATCTTGTTTACTCCATTTCATTTTGTTTGATCTTACTTTTTTTTTTTTAAATACACAAAACAGGATGCTGAAACACAATGAACATTGAAGGCTGATATAGCTAAATGAGTGGCTGCAAGATCTCTCCACTAAGCATTGCCTTTCCTCAACATTTACCTAACATTAATATCCCCGTTTTAAAGCTTTATGTTATTTTCCTGTGGCAGTTCTGCATTTGTTGAAAAACAACAGAAATTTTACTAGTTGCAAGTGTGCAGTTCCTCTGGGCACGAGATTGAGATGGAAGGGAAGTTATGGTCTGTCAAGAGCCTGCAGATGGGCATGGAGATTAATTCTGAATAAGCTGATTATAGATAAAGCACTTTAAAGCAAAATAGATTTTCCCCAAGAACTGGGACAAGGATTAACAGTCAGAGGTCTAAAAGATTCCCCAAGAAACAGCTGAAAGATATTTATCAGTACTACACTTCTTAGTAAAACCCTCATCTGTATTTCTGAGCAGTGCAGGCAACACAGATTGCTTACTGATGGACTTTAGTGGTGAGGCACGTGCATGCACACGCATGCTGGATGAATCCTTAAAAACAAAGTAAAAACCCAATGCTGCTTCTTTTCATCAGGAAAAAAAAAAGAATCCGAGAAATTTGCTCTTATTAAAAGCTGTAAAATTAATTCATCCCTGCTAAAAATAATATCAGCTAAATTAATTAATTGTTCTTGAAACAAAAACAGCTGTTTGCACTTCAGAAGGTACCTGTTACAGAAGAACACAGAAATACAACACCCTGAAACAGGCCATTTAAACTTTGATTTGTATCCTTCAGACTTTATTTGTAAAGCATTATCACAGCAGAAATTTTATGGAAAACAGAAGTGAACCAACTAGTTTTCATGTCCCAAGACATCTTTCCTAATTCCTTGAATGATTAAGTTTGCCTTATACATGAAAGAAAGTTAGGGAGTTTTAGTATCTAAGGATTATTATGCTTAATCCTGAATGCTGCTCTGGACACATGGCTTTGTACAAATTTTGTGAAATACATTTAAAACCCTCTAGCTGGCTCTAATGTTCAGTCATGAAGTACTGAATTTTCTTTCCTATAGTATTGTGTATTTCATGAGATTCACTTAATTTTTAATTAAAAAAAAAAAATCAGGCAATGGTAATGAGCTGTAAGATGCACATTTACAGGATCACCTCCCTGCTCAAATGCTGCATATGTTTTATTCTTCTGTTTTCTGTAGTAGTGTCCTATTGGAAACGATTTTGCAGAAGGATTTGGTAGACAGTCCTGCACATTATAGGTTATGTTTTCATCATGGGAGAACATTGTTGGAGTGAATTTTTTAAAAGACATATTGTAGAGGAGTCATCTAATAAAGAAAGATTATTTGCAGTACTGTGTAATACAGTGATAAACTACCCTGCCAGGACAATGGAGCCACTATAGCTGTGTTAGTCTGGTACTGTATCATCACAGTTGCTTAACCTAAACACAGTAAACAGGATACACTAAGCTCATAATGAGCACAACTCCAGTAATTTAACTCCATCTTAAACAGTCATCTCCATAAAGCCGGCAAATCATTAATATACAAGTATAACCAAGAAAGAGGGATTTATTATTTGGTCTTAATTCCTCGCCAGAAGACTGAAAGATTATGGGAATGACAGTTACACAAGAAAATAAACCCAAGGAAATACGAGCACTCAAGTAAAATATGCACAGAGGTGAGGCTATAAAATTGGGTGCTCATCCAAGAGAAAGATAAGTTAGTGAAAGATCAACTTCAGAGTTGGAGAGGCAAGTTGTGAAGCATGAAGGTGCACAGATCTTAATCTCAGATAGTCACTGGGACACTGGAACAGGATAAGCTTCAAAAAAAGGGTCTGAAAATAGAGTTCAAGGGGAAAATAGTTGCTGGCGTAAGGTAAACAGAGATTAACAGTATTGAGAGTAGAAAGAATGAAAACAGCAACACAAATTTGTATCATGCAGGGTTCACTTATACCTGTGCATTTGTTTCAGAGGTATAGGAAAACTTGTTTCACAAAAAAAAAAAAAGAAAAAAAAATCCAAAGAATAAATGGCACAGTACAGTTTTTCAACTGCATTTAAGTGATTAAAATGGAATTTGGTGGTTTTATTAATGTTCAAGCACTGTGCAGTCATTATGTAGTAAGACAGATGAACAAAGTCAACTTCCTGACTTCTGAAAAAATAGATTTCTAATTTAAACACCTCTTTTGAGGCTGAATCTCAGTGACTCCAAGTCTGTAACTTGGTGTCATTCAATTAATGGTGAAGAAGTTTCTCCTTCTGAGGTCCGAGTTAAATATTCAGAAAACTCTGGGGCTTTCTACCTTCTCAGTCATCATTTTATTTGTCTAGAATTATGCAAATAGTCAATTAAGAACATTTCTCAACCCAGTACTTAAAATGAAATATTTGGCTTTACTATTTGATCAACCACTCCTAAACAAGAGCAGTCTTATCTTCCTCATATGCCAACTGACACACCATGGCAACCACATCTACCTCAGGTGTTCCATCTTCTTATATGCCAAACTCCTGATTTTGAAAGCAAAGCCGTAATAACACTGGTGGGTTTTTTTTCCCTTTAGTTAGGAAAACCAAACATCAGTCAAGGAGATTCACAGGTTTCAAATGAAAATGGATTAATACAATAAAATGGCAAGGAAGATTCTTTTCTAATTTTAAAGTAGGATAAAACATGCAAGGCGTTCAGGTTTCCCTTACACAGAAACAAGAGGAAAAAATACTATGAGAAGGAACTTTCAGAGTTCAAAAGAAATACAAATTTAAAAATAAGACTCAAAAGTACATACCCAAGTTATGTGTTTAATTATACAATCCTCTTTAAGAAATGTTGAGGGGTAAGTGCACCCTAACAGATGAATGTGAACTCTGTACCCATAAACCAAGTATAATCCCCCCAGTCTTCACTATTGCACAGAAGCATGTATGAGTACAGCACTTTCCAGACACTGCCTGCAGGTTAAGCTGAACATCCCTCTACTCTGAACAATTACCTACACAGCAAAAGGAAGCATGTGTTTTGTCAGTGCTGGGCTCCTGGGACAGAGACCAGCAGAGAATTTGGAAAAAATCACTGTTTCCATTTTTTAAGTTTCTCTGCTGCTTAATGAGGGAGAACACAATTTCAGATGCCTAACATGAAACTGGCAACTCCTGAATGTAATACTAAGACTTGAGCTAGAATTTTCCATCAAATGATCAATGCAAGACCAAGTCTGAGCTGAGGATTAGTTACATGTGGAGCAATCTGAAATTCAGCTGGTAAATTTGGATGAGGCTTCAGAACGCCAATCTTGCTGCATTCCAGATAATCTCTTCAAGCAGAATCAGTCATTGGTTTCAGTCTTTGTTTCTTTGGGGGGTTATGTTTGGTTTGGGGTGTTTGTTTGTTTTTTTACTTTTTCTATTTTTTTGCCCTCACTTCTAGTTACAAACCCTTTAGAACAGATGAAGATCTGAATAATGGTAGTAGGTGTTCTAACTAAATCCTACAATGTTAATAAATTATAAACATCTACGACTTCAAGCTAAGCTTTAGCTCATCTATTTCATCACTTAGTCATCTGAGTAGAAAAATTACTTAATTTTAAGCAACAGCTTCCTAAATTGGAAATAAAGCATAATGAAGAGTGACTTTCATATGAATCAGCTTCATCTTCTCAACCCAGGTAAATGACAATGGCTACATATCAACTTGCACTGTTAGGAAGCATTTTTAAAATGCTGCAGCACAGAAGGCATTACTGAAGCCATCCCTGTGCAGATGAAAGAACTGCCAGTATTTCCCAGGAAGACCCCCCTATACCTGGAGCTCCAGCTGATGCTGAGTGAACCAGTTCCAATACATTAACTGCTCATGCAAAATCACTGCACGGGAACATCAGCACTTGCTGGGTAGCTTGTGGCTTTTCAAGTTTGGGAGCTTTAAACTTTTTCCATTTAAAACACATGGCACTTCCAGCCTGAGTTGGGAAGGCAGCAATACAGTGACAAAAACAATAAGGACACGGAGGAGTTGCTGTCCAACACACCACCTAATGAAGTAGACTGCTTTCTCCTCCCTGGCATACCAAGCAACATATTAAGAAACTATTAAAGCTTGTAAGGTGGCAAAGAATACAAATTGTAAAACCCTTCAGGTAAGGAAAAAAAATTACAAATATATGTAGACATTCAGCACTTTTTTGAAGAACTTTATTTCTGCCCACTTTCCTATTTTTTCTTCTCTGCCTTTTTGCTCTTTACCTGGAACAATTGCTTCCCCACTCCTGGTTTCCAGCATATTTTAGAATTGTCTACCCACTTTTCTATTTTTTCTTCTCTGCCTGTTTGCTCTTTACCTGGAACTAATTGCTTCCCAGCATATTTTAGAATTGTCTACTGTCAAAACAAGAGCTATACACCAAGTTTTTATCCTCTTCCATGACAGCAGCCAGCACCACCTATAGACAGATTGGAAGAGACTAGTTTGCAGATTGCCAAGAGTCCTTGGTAACACATCAGTTACCAGTTGCAGCTCCATTTGCGATCACGCAGAAAGTACGAGCCCTGAGCAGCACTGACACCTTCACAGAGAAGGCACACACTAGATCCAGGCCGTGAACCACGGGTGAAACTGTCCTGTTCTATCATGCAAGCTGCTTATTTCAGCACAGCCCATACCTGCAGGAAGGACTAAAGGGAAGGAGAGTCTTCCTCAGCTCTTGCAATTTTCACAATTACACCATCTGTACTGAGTATGACTTTTCAGAAAATTCAGCTGTCCAAAATTTGTAAGGTTCCCCATCTATAACAGCTGGAATTTAATTTTATGTTAAGTGGAAGAGGAAAATCACAAATCATTGTGATCATCAGGATTAGGAATAGCAAAATTTGTGTATAATTCTGACTCTGCTATCATACCAAGCAACAGTAATCTACTGTATCAGGATTAAAAAACATCTTCTGTATCACAATTCAGAAGTTGATCATATTCTCAAAAACATATTTTACTCAGTCTCCTTCCTGGAAACCCAAGAGAATCCCTTAAAACCTAATCACTGAGAAAGGTGTTCCTTTCATTTACGTGAAACACCAAATGTTCTAGCCCTTTAACTACTTGTTTCCTAAATCAAAAGGCTGGTTTTTTCCTTTTAATTAGCTGATCACCAATAAACATAATAGCAACGTCGCTCATCTATGAGCAACACCAGGTTCTATAATTCATTCACCTTTTTCTTTCATAAGCAGGCACATTTTTCATGTCACCTCATTATTCAAGAATCTTATTCCCAACAGGTTTCATTAGTGTATCTCATTTTATATTCCTCTTGGGAGTTTACTGCCCCATTACAATGTTTGAGGCACACGTGCAGGTTCTTTTTTACCTTAAGTATCATCAGAATAATTGATGCATGATCAAACAGACAGCAGTGAAGCTGAAGTGAATATTATCAGTGAAGCTGAAGTAATATTTACATTCTTTAAACTTCTCTGAGGGGTAGCGGGGAACCCTGAAAACTTGGACATTGACTTGTGTCACAAAAGAGGAGGCTTACACATTACCAACAAAGTTAAAGTAACACACAACCAGCAGAGTAGAAAGAGTTGGACAAAACTTATCATACTGTGAACAACACCCGTCACCAGAGGGAATAAGTTAAAAGCACAGTGCAATGGCTGGGGACTGAAACAGAAAAATGTCTACTTACTGACTTTCCTTTTTTTTTTTTTTTTTTTTGTTGCTTGGGGTTTTTTGGTTTATATGTCATTCAAACTTGGCCTCAGGGCTGTAGAACTCCCACATTTAAAGGCAAACCTGAATTCAGAAAACTGTTTGACATAGTTACCACTTACTTGGAATAGACTAAATCAATGTTTCTAAACCAATCTGAAAAATACCAACACTGTAACATTTCCATACTTCCTCTAAGTTGTTCTTTTCAACCAGCTTCCAACTGATTTGGGCCTTTAAGCTTTTCTCAATTTTCTTAGCTGATAATAAGTTGCTAATATCAGGTCATTCCCCTGCCTTCTTTTTTGAACTAGGAAGAAAAGAAAAAAATTAGGAAGTGTTAAAGCTTTCTATTTTGATATGCTTTAATCTAACTGCCTGGAGCCTGTTAGAATTCAGCTTTTCAGGGTCTTTCCCCATAGAAGAGGGGTTTTACTGTGTTTCGTTTTCAATCTTCTGGAAAACCAACATTCCACTTAGAGCTCAACCCCCTTAAGTTACATACTATTGATTTGTCATGAATCCAGAGATTCCAGCTTCCACTGCTTTATTTTTTAAGAAAGTATCTTTGTATTTAACTGAAATGAAGCATTGGCTAAGGTAATGTACCACTGGAAATTTGAAGCTTTAACCCAAACTACCTCCCATCACCAATATACCCCTAGAATTTTCTCATAAAAAGACAGAGACATTTGTCAAAAAGATATTATGTTAGAAAGGGTTACCTGTAGACATCAGTGTCATAAAAATAGATAAGGCATAAACACACCTCAGCACTTGCTAAAGTGTCTGTTTTGTATTATCGTGATCATACTTTGCCCATGATGAGCTTTATACGTAACTTTATTGTAAGTACTTATAATTATTTCCTTCTCTGCTTCATCGTGCTCCTGGACTGAATTACATAGAGGGAGATTAAATATTGATAGTCATTCTTAATTTATACATACCAACATTTGAGATGTAAAACCTTTACTGAGAAGTTCCATTGTTAATGGAAAACATAATTTATCAGATTTTTCTCTCTCTTCTTATGAGATTCTAAAAGGAAAGTTAGCAAGTCTAAGAGTTCATCCAAGAGTTTCAACAGAATAAAAGTGGGACTTGCATGGAGAAGTCCGATTTCACATTCCATGTGCTACGAAAGAATTCTTTTTAAGGATATCACAGTTAAATTGATAGGGAACATTAGAACATGCAACCAATGAGAGTCACTGATTCTATCACGGAGAGCAGTCACAAGCAGACTAAACTACAGGTTTGTGTTAGTATGATGCTACATCAAAGGGCAGATGCAATTTTTGCTGACATGACCATTCTCGGGTGCAACAGGGACTCTCAGTGCAGAGACAATGAAAGCATCTCAGCATCAGCAACAGAGAATGGGAGAAATGCTTATCAGAAAATATAAATAACTGAGAAAAAGTTTAACACTATCATAGAAAAAGATTATCAGTAAGGCAAGAACACTTACTCCACGCAAAATGAAAGTGATGAAAAACTGTTCATCTCTTAAGACTGGAAAAAGTAAGTCTATTCACACACATTCACCCAGAGAGGCAATCCCATTATTTTAATCAGAATTTTCACCTGTATTTTCAACACAAGCACCAAAACTTGGTAAGGCTCAAAGAAAGCTTCTCTGCATATAGAGAGGGAAGAACCAGCTTTCCCAAAATTTAAGCCAGCTGTACATACAGCTAAGTTCTTGTAACACAACGCTGTCTTTTCTGCCTGTTGCCTGAGAAATACATTTTTTTGTCTCTGGGGAGCAACCCAACCGGCTTTCTATCGCATTTCCCCAAAAACAAAATAAACCGCTCCCTTTTAGCAAATATCTTCTCTGATACATTAAGAAAAGTTTTAAACTGAAATCAAATATGTGTAAAATACATGAAAGTCGTGACAGAGTTGTCATGATTAAAAGTTGCATTTAATTCTATAGCCAGTTCTTCAGAAACAGCCAACTCAACCTTTTTGAGAATTTAGTCTGCACTGCCAACCACTTCCTCTAAATAAGAAAATGTTTCTAATGTCAGGTTACAGCACTTCAAAGAGCAGAAAGAAACAATCAACCTTGCAACTGAAAATAAGAAGTTCACAGGCAGACAGCAAAAACAAGTAAGAAATGCAAAGAGTTAGCACTACTGCAAATCTAATCAGGATTTGTGTCAGATCTCGCCTCATGCTTGAGTAATATAACAATTTCTAGAACTAACAGAGTCAAGATTCACTAGGCAAAAACAAAGTTGGTTCTTGCCTTGACTGGGTTTTGTTTTCCTAATCTCATTTTGCTTTTTATCAAAAATGAAACCCAAGAAGAAGAATCCAAATCCTCCTGAGTTTCATGTCAAAAATCAACACGTGCTGTCCACACAGTGGTACACGAGATTTCCATTCATATGTGGTGCAGCATGAAATGAAGACACATCCTGGGGTCTATTTCGCAGTTTATCGAGTGTGAAATAAGGTTAAAGATTTCACCAGGAAACGATAAGTGCTTTTATAAAAGTCAGAAATAACTTTGCTTCAAGATATAAGGTGCAGAAGGTGCCAGAGAAAAATCAGTAAGATCAGCTTACAATTACACTGAATGTTGTTTTTAGCAAAGTTTTGTTGCTCATATCTGCAGAACAAGAGATATTTCACTGGTAAGCAGAATTAAAAAAGAAATATGGTCCTGTATTCAACATGCAAGATACCAGACATGACAAAAACCTGCAAACCCCACCTTGTTCATTTACTTATCAAGCTTGTGTATTCCACTAAATACTGTGAAAGCATTTTATTTTCTTAACCATAACGGAGCTAAAAAAAACCCCAAAACAAACAAAAAAACAACCAACCAAACAAACAAACAAAAAAATCACTTTAACAGTGCAAGTTCAAACAGTGTTGCTCCTAAAAGCCTGGAGCTGTATACTGGAAAGGAGTCATGCAGGCTCTGAAAACATCCTTGTCTGCTATTGACCCGTTTCCTATTGTATATATTCTCACACACGCTACAGTAGATTAAGTTGGATTCAGAAAGAGAGGAAAAGGGGTATCCATTTAAAATAGAGAGAAGGGAAACACTTCAAAGAAACATTTCCTTTAAACGATTGTTCACTATTTCGTTTTTAAAGGAGGTAGAACTTAAATTGCAACAGAAAAATTGCATTTCAAAAGTCAAAGTGATTAAGAAGAATAAATGAAAATTTCTTTCTTGGTCTACCTACCAGTGCTTTATCAATCCATGCCAAAAGTCTGTACATTTCCTCTACCTCTGAAGCATTTGCAGAAAAGTTCAGATTTGAAATAGGTAAACCAAAGTTCATCACTATACTAACAAACTTGAGTCACTTTCATGGATGCAGAATAGCTCTGAATTGCAATTACAGAAAGCCACCTGCAGGCTTGTTTGCCCCCTCTAATAACTGACATGATTATAAACATCTGTAAGTAATTATATTCATTAACATTATACTCCTCATGACGTGCACCAAGTCGACACTGCTGCTGAACAGCATTTATCATCTGGTCAGGAAACACTGATACTCATAACAGCATCTGGCCACAGTAAATGCTCTGGGTACAATGAAATGCAAGAGCAGAAAACTTATTCGCTATGAAAGGGCACAACCCTTGTGGATTACGTACAATTCACGTGGGCAGGAAGGTTATGTTGACACAAGCTGAGAACATTTACATTCAAGTGTGACAAGGAGATCAGGGAAGGTGGGCCTGCAGGAGGAGCAGGCAGTCTTTCCAGGAAGATTGAGAGTCCTAAACTGAGCAAAAACATAGATATTAAGCACAGAGATATGAAAGTCACGTTCCTACTTTGCATTTTCTTTATAAGCAGAACTCAATGAATGGTGATCCCCTTGCACCATCCCATTTCCTTTTACGAGAAATAACCCACATCCAATTTCAATGCTCCAAATCTCCTACAGCTCAGAGTGAGAGATACAGAGCATCAGAATGGTACTGTAGAATGGTAAACAATTTATTTGCACAAATTCTCCACGCTCAACTTTTCAGTGGGGAAAAAAATCTATTGTATATTTGTCTGCAGCCTGTACCTACATTAAATCCAGTCAGATTGGCTGTTTCTTTGCAACCAATCTCTCATCGCCACCTTCAGCAGCATTTATGAACTAGAACCTTTTAAAATCTGAAGTCTTTCTATCCAAAGTTCCCTTGAAAGGACTAACTAAAGCATTTCAGTCACACAGTGAACAGATAGAAAAGCACACCCAAAGTTACACTTCCACGAAAAGTACTGACGTCTATGCTTTTTTCTAAAAGGACATCTTTTGTATAAACCCCAGCTCAGTGCACCAAGAGTAAAGGTAAAGTAATGCTCTATTCCCCAGTGCATTACCTTTCCCTCTGTATTAAGGCACTGTCATTTAGAACCACTGTTTATATGCACAACCTCCCTGCCGCAAGTAGTTGTCCCTGCTAATGCCTACTCCTCACTACCTCGGTTAGGCAGTGTCATACTTCATCATGTTCACCAACAAGAAAGATTGGCTGTTTTTGTTACCTTAAAGATGTCACTGAACCGGTCAGTAGGAATTTGCGGAGTTGTGTCCATATGATTTCTGACACAATTTAATTTCTCTGTTTCAACACTGTTCCACTCAAAGAACTGCTGAAATACCTCCTGAGTCATATGCTTCAGATTCTTGACCACACATCATCTCCAGAGAAGCTGTCACCTCCTGTGTGTCAAGTAAATCCAGCAAAAACAGATTTGCAAACAAGGTGAATTCTGTGACCATGTGTTACCTACAAAAATCAAGATATTTAACATAGAAAAGGTTAGTGCTATCTGCTGATATAAAATTATTTTTACTACAAAGGTCTCTTTCTATATCCAGTGAAGTATATTTTACATTCCACTTGCCTTTGAGATCAAGTGCCAGTATGTCTATCAGAAAATGCAATGCAGCAAAGGGTCTCACATAGAGATCATCAAGTTTGGGTTTTTCCTTGAAAACATGATAGAAAAAGGCACCACAAAAAGTTTAATGGCTCAAAAGAAGTCATTTGTATTCTAGTTGCTTCTTCCCTATGGTCTTTAAAGTCATACTCATCAGGATAAAGAACAAAATGGGGTTCGATTTAAAATGCTCCTTATAGAGCTGTTCAGCTTCAGAAAACAAAGTGAATTTCCACTAAGGAACAAGGGGAGAAGCCAAGGAATGCTTCTGAATGTAAAGTCACTTGTCAGGAGCCTTTTAGACCCTTGAGCAACCAAACAGAACACCAAGTAAAACAACTGACACTACCACCACAGGCTGCAAAGGGGCAGCAATGGCCTCCCCTTGCTGAGGGCTGCAGGTACCGTGAAGGTCAGCAAGTGACTTTAACCAATTTTGTAGGACTACACATGGTGATCCTGCAACCAGACCTGGCACTACAGACACATCACAGTGGAAGTTCAGATTGGGGCCAAAAGTATAAGAATTTCCTCACATTATAATTAACTAAATACAGTGACCAAAAAAAAAGCAAAACAAAACAAAAAAAACCCCAACCCTCCACTGAGCAGCATTTTATAAAAATTACAAAACCACTTTCATAACAATAGCTACTACAATGAACAACATTCATTCAGTATAATAGACTGTTCAAACAGCAATTTCCAACCGAGCCAAGTGACATGAGCTTTGTACAAATCTGCTTGTCTACAAGCAAATACCAGGAAAAGATCTGCGCTAAATTTATGGAGGCTGTTGGAATCATTCAAGTGCACAACAGAATTTTCTCACATTTTTCTGAGTCGATGGGATTCAGTACACCAGGATACACATAGACAGAAAAACAGCACAGTAAAGTAAAAGCCAGGTTCAAATGGAACAATCTGAAGGAAGGAGGAAAAAAATCAACCAATTTAACAGCAAACAAAAGTGGGTAATAGAGCAGAGAAAACTGCTCAGTAACAGTTTCATATCCAATATCACACTCTGTTTACAAAAATAATAGCACTAGTCACACCAGGACAGTATCTGCATGTATTCCATTGGGCTGTCTTCAAGGAAAGAATCCTGTAAGTTAGGTCCTATTTCATCCCATTTGTTTTTCATACTATAAACACATTTCTCTAAAACACTAGCCACTTCATCAGCATAGGGATACAGAAGCAGTTTCCAGAAGGACAACAAACTACCATATGAAGATGTCTCGGTGGCCTACATGCACTTATCCCAGCCACTATCTCTAAGCACGGTAATTCAAAGGGAGCAGAACAAGCTACTACACACTGTCCATGAGGCAAAGGAAACTTGCTTACGGATAGATAACGACTGTTCAGCTCACACCCTAGTTTGCTTTAGGGTAATTTAGGTGTATACCCACACTCTCGGCTTTCCTCTCAAGCATTGAGAGGAATTGTCGCTTGGAAAGCATGGAACTTATCAACCAGTTATTTCAGTCCTAGCCAGCTGAACTCAACTGAGGCTGAAGCTGTTTGAACTGGCCAACAACAGTTCTGACCAGGAGGTATAAAACACAAGTCAGACGAGATGTCTGACAAAGAAGAGAGTTTGCAATACACAGGCTCAGTGAGAGGGGCATTAGCTCCCAAAAATCTCAGAATATCTGAGAGATATGGAAAAATACTCGTTTCTCTAGGACAGCACAGCATGACCACTTCAGCTCTATAAATTGCAAACAAGGTTCTCACTAATATTTGGTAAACACTTACTTCACTTTCCCTACGTGGGAAAACTACTTTGGTCTTCCAGCTCCTAACACAAGAGAGGACCATCAACACAGTTAAGCTGAAGGTCAACATTTAATTAACACACTTAGCAGCATTTCAGTACCCCTTCAAATATTTTCAAACACTCTTAAAATTTCACTTCTGTACAATTATGCAGAAGATGCTTGGTGCCTACCACCTAGTGGATTCACACAGCATAGCCTTTAAACACTCACACAAATATCCCAAAACCAACCACAAAACAGAAAAAAACATACAAACAACACACCACAACTTTCCTCTATCTGAAGCAGCAGGACTCTCACAGTGCCTCCAGTGAAAGCCATGAAATGCTACCTATGCAGTAACTTTTTCCAATTAGACACCAATCCGTACACCAGACTATTAAGAAAAAAAGAGCATGAAACATTTTTTTAATGACATTGAAAAATAATTCCATTGGAAATTAAGAAATTCCATGAAAATTTGAATGCTTCGATTTATTAATGCTGCTTTAGCCGTATACAAACTTATGTGCAGACTGCAATCTTGGTGATTATTCGTAAGAATTCAATCTCATATACGTGTGGACGAATAAATCTCTGGAATGCATAAAGACAAGCTGCCTAAATACTAAAAATCTTTTTTGCCTCTCCACACACATTTGCACAGTCAAAATGAAGGCAAGTAATATTTCTGATGTTAAAAAGAAGAAAATAAATTATTTCTAATAGCAAAGTCCAGTAACATTTCAATTTGCAAAGTCCTCTTCAAAAGTCCTTACTGCCTCTACAGAGCCTCTTTCCCTATCTACATGCTTACTTTCTGGGTTTGGGTTGTCTGAGAGGGAAAAAGACTCTTGGTAGGAAAGCATATAATCGCATCACACAACACACTACCACAATTTACAGGATAATTGCATTGATGTTTTAATGGTAGATTCTTTCATTAACAGCCATCTTCTACTAAATATTTGGGGCTTTGTGAAGTCTTATTAATCACCAAACACAGTACCATAAAGGGAAAGCACTTTCCTAAATCCAGGATCTAGACAATAATTTCCCTCTAGACACAAAACATCTAGGAGACCAAGATCACAAGTAAATCAAGTATTACAGGAGTCAGATCTACAACTTACCTTGGAAGTATCACCTAAAACTTAATCTGCTGATGTCAAAGTCTCCAACTATAAAATGTTTAACATTGAAGAAACGTCCTCCACAGGTTCTCAGTGTTTCAGAATCTATACCGATCAGAGCAATCTCCTTACCTGTAACACTCTTGAGGGCTCAGAGAGGGCAGTTGATCCACTTCCAAAATTAATTCTTTCACTGCTGAATACAAGTTCTGCTACATCTCATCTTGCTTGATAATCAATTCATCTCTTTCATCCTATGCAGAAAGAAAAGCAAGTCAGCAACTCTCACACAAAATTGTAGAAAGTGATACCAAAAAAGTATTAATCATAGAATCATAGAATCACAGAATCATAGAATCATAGAATCAGATGGGTTGGAAAGGACCTCTGAGATCATCAAGTCCAACCCTTGATCCAACACCTCTGCAGTTACTAGACTATGGAACTAAGTGCCACGTCCAGACTCATCTTGAAAACCTCCAGGGATGGAGAATCCACCACTTCCCTGGGCAGCCCATTCCAACGGCTGATTACTCTCTCTGTAAAGAATTTCTTTCTGATATCTAACCTAAACCTCCCCTGGCACAGCTTAAGGCCATGCTCTCTTGTCTTACTCCTGGTTGCCTGGGAGAAGAGACCAACCCCCCCTTGATCTTGATGATCTCAGAGATCCTTTCCAACCCACCTGATTCTATGATTCTAAGTTCACAAACGTCCCAATTTTCAAGAAGGACAAGAAGGAGGACCACAGAAACTACAGGCCTGTCAGTCTCAATTCAAGCTATGGAGACGATTATTCTGGGAAGTATTGAAAAACACCTGAAAGGCAACAGAGTCATTGGTCACAGCCAGCACAGCTTCATGAAAGGGAAGTCCTGCTTATCAAATCTGATTTCCTTTTATGACAAGGTAACCCACCTGGCTGATCAAGGGAAGTCAGTTGATGTAACTTATGTGGATTTCAGTAAAGCTTTTGATACAGCCTCTCACAGTATCCTTCTGGACAAACTGTCCAGCACACAGCCGGATAAACACATCATGTGCTGGGTGAACACTTGACTCATGGGTTGAGCACGGAAGGTAATAGTGAGTGGGGTTTGGCAACAGGACTGGTGGTCTGTCACTAGTGGAGTTCCACAGGGCTCCATCCTCAGTCCTGTGCTCTTTAACATCTTCATAAATTACTTGGAAGAAGGACTGGAAGGGATACCGAGCAAGTTTGCAGACAGCACAAAATTGGGAGGAGCTGTTGACTCCCTCGAAGGCAGGGAGGCCCTGCAGAGAGGCCTCAACAAATTAGAGGACTGGGCAATCACCAACCATATGAAGTTTATCAAGGGAAAGTGCTGGATTCTGTTCCTGGGATGGGCCAACCCCAGATGTACAGACAGACTGGGAAATTAGATGCTGAAAGGCAGTGCTGTGGAAAGGAACCTGAGAGTCCTGATCAATAGCAAGTTGAATATGAGTCAGCAGTGCCCTGGCAGCCAGGAGGGCCAACTGTGTCCTGGGGGGCATCAGGCAAAGCATCACCAGCCGGTCAAGAGAGGGGATTGTCCTGCTCTGCTCTGGTGCGGCCTCACCTTGAATACTGTGGCGGGTTTTTTCATTGCAATATAAGAAAGATATTCAGCTCTTAGAGTCCACAGAAGGGCAACGAAGATGGTGAAGGGCCTTGAGGGGAAGCCATATGAGGAGTAGCTGAGGGCACTTGGTCTGTTCAGCCTGGGAAAAAGGAGACTCGGGGAAACCTCATTGCAGTCTAAAACTTCTTTCTGAGGGGAAGAGGAGGGGCAGGTACTGATCTATTCTCTGTGGTGACCAGTGACAGAACCTGAGGGGAATGGCCTGGAGTTCTGTCAGGGGAAGTTGAGGTTGGATATTAGAAAGTAGTTCTTCACCGAGATGGATGGTGCTGGAACAGGCTCCCCAGGGAAGTGGTCACAGCACCAAGCCTGACAGAGTTCAAGAAGCATTTGGTCAATACTTTCAGGCACGTGGTGTGACTCTTGGGGATGGTCCTGTGCAGGGCTGAGGGTTACACTCAATGATCCTTGTGGGTGCTTTCCAACTCAGCATATTCTGTGATTCTGTAATCTCCGTGGGACTGCAAGACTAGCATGATGCCAACAAAACTCTTGTTCTCTATCCTTCACTTGCCAAAGACTTCAAAATACTTAAACCCCACAAGACCCTTAAGATGTCCTGCTTCCAGCTGCTGCCTATTAATCTTGAAAGCCACATTAATTCTTCAGGGAGCTCTACACTTCTAAACACATTCCCACTTGCATACCCCTTGCAGTACTTGGGCATTCTGAGGGATACCTGACATCCTGCAGAACTCCCGTCTTCTTTAATTTTCCGGATGTAAAATATTTGTGACACTGCTATGACAACTTCCCCACTTCAAATAGCAGGGATTTTTTTTACAACAGCATGTTCTTGGAAAGTTATAAGATTTCATGCCACCATTCCTTTGCACCTTACCTTAGGAATAGTGTCAGAATGGGTGGGGGAGCCTAGGGGGTGTGAAGGAGGTTGGTTTCTGAAAAAAAAAATTAGTTTTTAAGCTACACATGAGGCCACACATTGATCACACAAAACAAGAGGGCCACACAAATACCAGAAGCAGCAAAGTGCTGTAAGCTTCTTTCAGCACTATTTTGAGTATTTTGGCAGTGTAACACACTACAACTCATCATGCAGACATGACTTCATTGTTAGCCATTCACAACTGAAATGAATGACAATGTCCAGACCATCTAGCATATTCCAAGAAATTAGTCCATCACTCAAATAGTTTTCAAGAATGAAACACTTTTTCATTATGTTTGTCATGGAAGAATGCTGCTTGCTGGGGTTGGCAATGCAAAAACAAAACAAAACCACAAGCCCAAAATACCTCACACACACTGTCACCAGAATGGCACCAAAGAAATCACCTCCTCTGTTAAAAAAATACCTTTGAGACTATCTAGTCACACCACAGAACCTGCATCCCTCCTAACTTTGGTCCACATTAACAGTTTTCTTTTCCTGAATCTCCAGCTCACCTGAGTCAAAGCAAAACTGGCCAATGGGGTGAAAACAAGTTCTAAAATGTCTTTGCTTTACTTATGGGCTGTTGTTCAATACGACTTACAACTTACGGACCCCACTAAGTTCACTCATCCTAGAAGGTAAACACACGCAGGTATTCTTCACAAGAATGCCAAGGCAATGGAAGGATTCAAAAAAAAAAAAAAAAAAAAAAAAAAAGAGGTTTATTTCAGTTGCAAAGACCACTTTTTGAAGATTGTGCATGCATAAGGCCCCAGGGGCAGAGGGCAAAGCCCTTCGTCCTCCAAGGCTTTTCTATCTTCTCTCTCTCCTCCCCCACTCTCTCTCTGGCCCAAGGAGGCCATGTACGTGTCTACATAGATGTTATCTCTCTGCATACCGGAGAGCAAGGCTGAGAACTTCTCTTGTTATTCGGGGGGAGGAGCGGGAGCACTGAAACTGCCTTTGAGAAAGAGTCACCATCTTAGGCAGAAAGCCTAGCTTCCCATTACAAATTCTTCTGGAAATTTATGTATTCCTGTGGTCCTATGCAATCTCCAGAAAACTGCAACTGCTACTCTCTCACGTGGAATCATTACACGAGGAATTTGTACAAGGAAAGCTTGTGCAAGTGAATCCCTAAGCAGCCCTTCCTCCTGGGTAACTCACAACCTAGCTATTCTTCGGCACACTACTCCCCTATACGGGATGCAGCATTAACATTTCATCTGCTTATTAACACTTATCTCAGTGTGGTCAAGTTTAAACATTTGACCTGAGTTTTAGTAAACAAAGGAATTTCTTTTCACCAACAGGGATCAAATGCATACCATGCTCTAGAGGTTTTCCACGCTCGAGCAACAAAAACAGAACTTACTTGGGTTCTCCTCATGGCTCAATGTTTTCTAGTCCATTTCACAAGCTGTTAAATTCAGTATAACACAACAAAGCTTCTTAAGCAAACACGTTTAAAATGGTTTAAGTCATACCTGCAAATAGCCACAACACATTCTCCTAAGTGAACAACTACCATCCCTTCCCTGCCTTACCACAAATCCTGCCACAGACCGAGGACACTTCCCGTTCCCAAAAGCAGCACATACCCGTCCTTATCAACACAGCCAAGCCTGCACACCCACGCAGGCTCCTTCCGATCTGTGGCTCCAAAGAAGTTGCACTAGGTGGCAGCTTTCCCTTGTACAAGTCCATCTTCCCATCGCACCGCATTTCCACACCGCACCCCCTGGGCTCTCCATAGGAGGGAAGCACACACTAAGGAGTGACATGCTGCTACAACAGGAGGTTTTGAAGACAGGCAACGCAGCTGCAGAGCCGAAGTGCTCTCTCTTACAGCACAGAACCCTCTAAGTTACTGTGTTCTGATTTCCTTATATTGCTTTGTAAAATCAAGGGTGTCAAAATGTCTATGTTTAACACACACATACCAAAACCCAAAAAAACCCTGCCACAAATACATCAGTTGTGGCAAATGTAGCAAAGCCTTCAGTGTTATCTAGCAAAGGAGAAATGTTTCTGTGCTGTGCTCTGCTCATGCTGTCCAGCTACACTTACAAAACTCAAATACTCTGTCAATAGCTGTCAAATTATATCTTCTGAGAAAAGAATAATTTCAACCTATCACGTTTCTGTATAATTGAATCCTCTTTTAAGCCAAGTCATATTCTGTCCAAACCTTCTGCAACTTTTCCAAGGAACACAGAACAGTGAGAGAAACATCTGTAACCACTTTTATGGCTTGTGAGAGCTGCTCCCCAAAATGACTGTTCTTTTTTATGTGCCTAAGTTATAAAGAAGAAATAATATTTTACCAGGATTTTTTTTCACAGCTCAGGCAGTTTAAAAATTAACATTATTCAGACCCGTTGGACGTATAGATTTTGAGATAGCCCCTGCCATGTTAATGACCTAGTTTCTTTCAAAAAGTAACAGCAGCAATTTATCTCATTCATTTGTTTGGTTGTGGTTTTTTTTCTTTTTTTTTTCTTTTTTTTTTCTTTTTTTTTTTGAGAAAGGAGGAAGGATCAAGAATACATTCATTATACCTCACTATTGACAAGGCTGTACATGGAAATTCCCTCCTGCTCCTCATTTTCCTTTTGTTCTATTTCCTCCCTTGGTATTTTTTTCAACTCATCTTTCACAAACACATGTACCAATTTACACATCCCTTCTTAAAGGAGATGATGGTCACTGCTATTTCAAGTCTTCTTCCCACTGCACTTTTGTCTCTTCTTTAAAAGTAGAAAGGTAATTTGGAGTACTCAAAGACATACACCTCTCCCAGCAATAGAGATACCCAAGGAACTCTGACTACCAGTTACTTCTAACAATTTACTAATTAACATCTTCCTTGAAGATGGAATTGAAAACTCTTTTTGCTACAATGACAGTAAAAGGGCAGAAGTGAACCAAAGTTATCTGATAAACACTGAGAAACAGATCATGCAAATTCTGGTGTTAGCTCCTAAAACACCCAGGTTTCATCTGTGCCTTTAGGAAATACTCCCCTCTGCACAGAACACTGCATTTTTCTTAGAAAATTAAGAAAACAAAACTTTTGGGAAACAAAAAAGCATGCATGGTTTCAAGAGATAAGCAAGGCAATGATTAATAGTATTATTTCAGAAAAAAAAACACATACCTAACTTTTTTCAGTGCCTTCACCCCAACAGCCAAAGTTCTTGTTTTCATTCCAATGAAAGTACGTTTTTCAAAGCTTTCAGTTTTCTTAGATGATTCCTTCTCTATGAATTATTTATCATTTTTGAAGCAGTGTTTCAACAAAGTGAGGGAAAGATAGATCAAAAGTCACAGCAGTCAGCCAAGGCTACTAACATGCAAACCACAATCTAGACTTTTGAAAACTAGAGATAAACACACACAGAGCGGGCCCTCCTCAAAACACTAACAAAAGGCCTAGAAAGACATACAAACCAATGAGAACAATTTTATTATTATCTTTGTAGAGCTTAATAGTTAATTTCCTTCCTCTCGTTTCAGCAGTGGATTTCTTCAGTTACTCCACATTTACTAGCAAGTCTTCAGACAACATGGAATTTTTTTCTTCCCTTGTTGAAAAATTCCTACCCGTTAATTCAGGGAAATCAAGTCCAGGGTCTCATCACTCCCATCACAGCCACACCTCTAAATAGTGCAGGAAAACCTCTCATTTAACTTACAACCAGCCTGACCTTCCTATGAGGAGTATCCTTCAGAAAAACTAAGGAATAGTCGACCCAAAAAAAAGCCCAAGCACCACATCAGGCTATATTCCTCCAGGGGCAACCTAAATTTGAAAACTCCTGCTCTGATTCCACAGAGATGTTTTTATATCTTCCACTGTAGGTAATGAAATGCAGACTGTAAATGTTTTTAGCCTTTCGGACTAATTTACATGATATTAATAACAACAAACAAACAAAAACAGAAAGGCCAACAAATGAACAAAACAAAAACATATAGAGATATAAATAGTTTTGTATTTGCAGATATGCATCCAAAGTCTTATGATGCAGGGTGTTTTTTGAAGTGTCCCTTGAAGCCACCACCACCCACCACCCTTATCAAATAAATTATTGCCTACCATAGTGTTTTTAGCAGGGAGGAAGTATTTTCTTACTTAAAAGAATATCCACAGCCTTTTCTCTTAAAATAGTTTACTTGCAATCAACACAAAATAGAAATTAAAATTTGTAGAAAACAGGGTGTTTTTAAAAAATCATCAGACTTTATGGAAGAAATGCTGTCAAGGGTTTAGTCCCTGTACTTTCTGCACAGTGTTTATCAACCCATAAATTTTGCTAATAAGTAGGAAGAGTTTGCACAGACGAAACAGATCTCCTTGAAATGGGGATTAATATTAAGATTTATTGCTACACACAACAAGAACTAAGGGAAATACTTATATACACAGCTCTAACTAGTTTTCCTATAATAACAAACTTACATATTTACAAATACCACCCCTCCTTCTCTTCCTCAAAAACAGTCCAGAGGAAGAAAGAGAAGGAGGAAAAAACAAAAGTCTTTAAGATAACAGTTCC
>VXAY01002912.1:777874-819342 GCA_013399855.1 Oxyruncus cristatus
GGGGCTTAGTGTTAAGGCTTATCTTTTGGACAAAGTCACAAGGTCGTCAGGGGCTCAGCCCCTCAAAGGAGAATTCACTCAGCTTCTCTACCATTCTGTGGGTACAATTCTCCTGCAGCTTGCTACATACAGCTTTCAGGTGATCTAATCTTGGTCTCAAGCCATCTCTGCCCTCCCCGGGCTATCCAGGCCTCTGGGGGAAGAACCCACACGAAAGTTTCGTCACTCCAAATCATTTCCACAAGTGGCAGGGGTTTTAGTTTTAAAGTCTTTTCCCCTGCTGGAGGGAGAGAGGGGGGGCTCCCCTGCGCTTCTGCACTCCCTCCTTTTCACTGACCTTGGAGTTTATATCTTATCTCAAGTTCTTCTCTGCTCTCCGCTGGCTGAAGTTTCTTCTGTAACGTTTCAGCCAAGCAGCTTTTCTCTGGAGTTTCCTCTCCACTCTGCTACGTGCCTCGGCCAGAGGATTCAATGCCATGCCTGCCCCCGGCCCAAGGCCAGGGGAGGAGGGGGCTCAGCCCCCACTCGGGGGGGCCCTGCTGCCTCCCTTACGCCATGGCTCTGAATTTCCTTCTGCGCCACACACACAACCACCACCTTCTTTTCCGGTTTGAGTCAAATATGTAATTCGTAGAGACGTAACAGAAGTCCTCTATTGGCTACTTAGCCGGAATTTCACCTGGAATCAACCATCTTCTACTCTAATACTGAGGGGGATGGGCTAAACCATGACAAATGCTTCTAAGATTTTCTTGCATTAAAAGTGTTTTTCTTAGCTGCAGTCATGTATTCTGTTGCTTGTCAATTTAGTTTGCATAGAAACAAACATCATATCTTCAGTGGATGCAGAATCTGTGAAATGACAAGTTAGTTTATCTGGAAAATAGACGTTCTAGGAAAAGTTAACCAAGTAGCAAAGCTGGTTATGAGTGGTTTTAGTCTGCAAGTAAAAGAAAAAGCTGTGTGCAAGTTCGGGGTTTGGTGATGTCAAAGGGATTTACAAAATGGCAGATTTTCCATTCATATCTGTGAGGATAAGAGTTTGCACAACATTTTTCTGAATTCATGCATACATAACACCTTTTCACACAGTCTCTTCATACTTCTGCTGTTTATCACACTATTACTGAGTACTGTGCTTCTATTATAATGCTAGGAATCTCCCCTGGAAAGAAACATAAGCATCCTTTCCATTAAGCAGCAGTTAAGGAAATACTCATTTTTATGCAGTTCTAAAATTCCACAGCTGCTATGATTCTGTGATGCTTACAAATTTTCAGCCCAACACACATAAAACTGTTTTTCCCTCTAAGTGAGGAAAAAACAAAAAAAAGAAAGGCAAAGATCACACCCTGACACACAAAGCACGTTTTTAATCACCAAGTGATTAACCTGAACACCTTCATACGAACTAGAAGTTGCATCAAGTGTGGTGGCAAGCCAGCACACACACCGAGGGTCCAACCTGGACTGAAAAACCTGTGCTAACACATATTGACAGCATCTCCCTGCACCAGGGCAAGACAAGTCTTCACTCAACCAGTTTAATCCTTCTCTATTCCAAAGAACAGTTCAGAACTGAACCGCAGTATGATGAAACCATAAGACAGAAGCATTGTCAGAAACACTCGCAGTGAGAAGTATCCACTTCACGTTTCCCTATACCTGAAGTTCACATTTCAGCTCTTGAACCTTCAGTTCTAGTTCCTTCTGCCTCTGCAAGATATTCTTCCTTCTGAGAACTTGTTTCTCTTCAGACATCTTCTGATCTGATCTTATTTGTCCCAAGCTAGTGTCTGGCACTGAGGCAGAAGCTGGAATATTTTCCTCTTAAAAATTAATTAATTTTTAAAAATCACACAATTTGCAGACAACCCTTTGTATGTTTTCCCCATCATTAACTGAAAAGTCTTCCATCCAAAAACATCTTACAATACACTTACATCTTACAATACTCACTTACAATACAAACCCACAAAAGTCAAAGTCCATTGTAACTCAAATCTCCTATCTAATAAATAAGCCAAACTTTAGGTTAATGTTGGGATCTATACCCTAAAAGTTGTTTTTGTAACAAAGAAGAGTGATGTAAAGCCATCTGTCTCCAAGTACTGTGACAGTACTGTACACTACCAAAGCTCCACTAGATCCCGCATCAACTCCATCCTCACCTGTATGGCTTTGATTACATCCCAGCTTGTTTCCTTCTGGGGAATGCCACCCCAAAAATGCCTGTGATGTGCAAAATATACAGAAATGGAATAGAGAATCTCCTGGCTGCCTCCTTCTCAGGCCAGTCAGGACAACTTTATACATAAAAGTGCCTCAACGCTGTGTGCCAAAAAGAAAGAAAGGCCCTCTTCCTGTCTTAAAATCAGATCCCCAGCATATCTTTAGCTCAAAAAACAGGGCAGATGAGGGTATCGATAAACTCAGGGTAAGGCACTTTACTATAAAGTTGGACTATTTCGAAGAACACATCATTTCATATTAGTATATGTTAACAGCATAGACCTGCCTAAATGATCTAAAACAGACTTTGATACTGCGCTTGTATGTGGGAGGGCATGCCCTCAGGTGATTCTTTAAAATGTTCGAGAAGCTCAAATTATGGAACACTGGCAAATTCTGAATAAGTTTTTTGGGAGAACATTATACTTCTTACACCATCTCAACTTTCTGAATGCCAAGTAACATTTTTCCCACCCACAAACATTTTCCTCAGCAGCCTGTTGCCATGGCAATCCTAGCAACTGCAGGACAAGTCTCTTTAAAAAGGTTTCTGACAACAACTGTATCTGCCAACTTACCACCACCTCTTGTCAATGTAATTACAAGTTGCAGACAAACTGTTATCCCCTAAAGCTTACTTCAAACTGTGATTGCTGGCTTTGTTTCTTATAAGCACACATTCTTACATTCCCACACAAATAAATCACTGTAAGATGTCTGCCCTGCTAGGCAAATGTACTTTTACAATCCATATGTTTCTCCAGTGAGTTTTTAATAGAGATAAATAAGGAGTGGATAGCTACAAAAAGGCTCAAGGACAAGCCTATGGAAATGACACAGATGCTAAAATAAGCAGCACTGCATTGGCTATCACTGTAAAATCTGCTTCGAGGCCCAATGGCCTGCAACCTTCACTTTCAACTAAGCCTCCTGATATCTTCTCCTCTGCTTACAAGCTGCTACCACTTCCTTCTTTTCAAAATCTTTCATTAAGATACATCAGAACTGTCTGTCTCTCAAAATCAAACAAGGAAGAGCAAGCTCTCCAACCAGCAACACTACTAATGCATAGTTTTCTATAATGTCCTAATTCCCACCACCACACCATGCACACATACTCACAAGTATTTCCTTTCCATTGAGTACCAGCACTACCTGATGCTGAAAAGAGAAGAATTTAAATTCGTATTTTAGGCACCCACTTCCACCTTCTGATATACCACCATACCGGCAACTGGGCTATTCGGATCACTCACACCAGGAGCTGTATGACATTCCACTGGCTTGCTTTGGGCCAAATGTATGGTTTCCAGTAAAATCCTGATTCCCTGAGCTGGCAGCTACTCGATCAGAGCATCCTCTTGGGGTCATGTACAGCGCTTGATCAGACCCTGTTTACCCACTGTAGAACTGAAACTTCTACCTTCCAATGTCAGTTTTGTGTGACAGCTACTTTTATTTTCCTCATCTTTAGTGTTTCCTGGAGATGTGTATTTTTAGCAAACCCTGCCGTGACCACCTCTTCTCCAGTATCTACTTTTTTGTATTCTGCCTGGGCAACAATAATACCATCTTTATGCTTGGCTTTGTGATGTATTTTTATTTATTTTTCAAAAGCTAGGCTGCTCAAAAACTTCTTCCCCTCTAAAATAAAGATATGATGAAGTTGTGTACTGGACACTCTGAAAACTTTAAGCTGAAATCCACCATCTCTCTTCAGAGAAAAAGATGGCATCTTTAAAAACAAAACCCACATACCTTGGGTAAATCTTACATTCAACACATTTATTCAGAAATAACGCTATTATCTGCATAACTGCAACTGTACCCTGACCTAATCACTGTCAACATCAGGCTGGACTTCAACACCAATAGCTCTCCCTCAATGTTCAGCCTTGAAGAATTCAGTATCATAACTGACAGAAATCCAAAGTCCCATCGACTCTCAATAGAAGTTGGCAACTGGGTTATCCAATTCTTTTATAAATCTACTTTACTCAAACTATTCATGCAGAAATTGGGAAATGCCAGAATTGGCAGACACCAGTTTCACCAAAGACAAGCAGTTTTGAAAGACTGGGGAATGTATTCAAGATCTTTTGCAAGACATCTGCAAGAAAGTTATCTTTTATTGACAGAGTTTTCTTCTTATTTCCCCACCACTTCTGAAAACAAGCTGGTTTTGTTAAAAATTAAGCATGGAAGTTGTAGGGTCAGGAAAGCTACACAGAGCAAGCAAATAAAGCTTTAGCTCCAGCAATAAGAACTATTATTGAAAAAAAGAAAAAAAAGAAAAAAGAAAAAAACCACAAAACCTCAGGGAATTGACAACAGAGATTTTCATCTGTCTTAAGAAATCACATTTAATAATGTCAATAGGACCACAGGGATGAGGCCATGCAAGGTCTCTTGGCATCTCTTCTATATGATAGACGAGGCAAGCTGGACAGATGCTTCCTGCTTCCTCCTCCTCCGGCAACATCTGCACCCAAGTCACTGGCCAGTGAAGCACAGGCAGTGCCAGTGACAATCCTTGAAGTGGCATGCTATGACTGTAAAAGGTGTCCCAGAAAATGAGACCACCACTAGTAACACTTACCAGTCCTGTTGCCATCACTTCCTGAGACTTTCATGTTCAGTGCTGGCCCGGAACAACAGGGTTCCTACTCCCACCTGCTATTCTTTCTCTTGACCAAAAGTTTGCATAGTACCCAGGCATTCAAGCAGCTCGTAGGTGTAAGTGAATTTATCACAGATTCTGTGACCAAGGGAGGTATTATGCTTTTCCTCTGAAGGGAAAGAAACAGAGGTACTTTGTTTCCTTAGTGCCAGAAAGAACTTGGGTCAGACAGAAATAGACTTGAGGCTCTGAAGATGGCAAAAGCGCACTCTAAAAATCACCTCCCCGGTACAATCTGAACCATTTTTGACAAACCATTTAATTTCTAGAGTAGGTTCACAGCAACAGATCAGAGAGTCCGTCCCAGTATACCCTGCCTCACAGTTAAACAGAGGACTCCTCCCGGGAACACTGTGCTGGTATTTGGCAGCATCTGCTTCAGGTCAAGTAATCTAAATAAAATAAAATCTGTTACTCACCTGGTCACACATATTTAAGTTCTGATCAGTTGGTCTCTGCAGTACCCAGTGTCTGTACTTCTCATCAACACTGCAAACATTGCAAGTTTGGTGGAATTTTAACTGAGTTGGGTCTATTCAGAATTTGAGATTTTCCACAGTCATTGTACAACACCTGACACTGCATAATAAGATAAAATATAAATCAGCAATAAACCTCCTACCGAAATGTGCACTGACAACTACTAGAATACAAGCACACTGAAGAGATCAGAATCTTCTTTACTGGGCCCTGATACACTTCAGAGGAAGGAACTGAGTTAGAGCAATCTCTTACTCTGGCACCTGTCTAAAAGCTTAGTGACAAAACTTTAAGTAACAAAACAGATCTCCACTGGAAATTATTTTCTCTAAAGGCTACAGTTAAGAAGCAATATAGAAGACTTTTATGGCCAGATATGTAATATTTCCATGCCAAGCAGCCTGTCTAGAATGACTATTTTAAATAGAAACTATCAGCCCTCTGTATCAGTCTCCTAATGCTGATTAGCAACTCTTTCAGGTCATTTCCATCAGAGCCAAAAGCTGCCATCACCCTTTGGATGTTTGTCATAGAACTGCTGCTAAATATGTCCTCTTTATCTTCTCAGGGGTACTTTATCCAGCACATTCAACATTACAGATTTTTAAAAGATCTTTCACACATCTTGAGATGGAGAAAAGAACCACTTCTCTGAAAAAAGCATATGCATCTCATGATGTATACTGGACAAAGAAACACAATTCAGCATTCTGTATATTACCTTATTGTAGTATTTCATGAATGTTAAAAAAAAAAAAAAAAGAACAGTGTTTCCATAATTTTACTGAAGTGTGAAGTCCAGCAAGACTTGCTCACACAAAGTAAGTGTTTTCTTTAGGAGAGCTAACAGTTCTTAAAGAGAACTTAGAGAATAGAGCCCACAGCATAATCAAAGATGAAGAAAATACCTTTAAGAGTGGCTACATAGAATTAAAGCCTTTATATCCAGGTGAAAAAAACCCAAAAACCCAACATACACAAAAATTGCTTACCTTACTAAAATCAGGTTTGCCAAAAACTGCATTAGTCCAAGGACAAGCTTCAGTCAGCGCACAACATATTTTCAAGAGGTCATTACATCTACTGGCATTCAAAGTGTGGAGAAAGCATAGAAGTTATTAACTGTCATTTTTAATAGATACTTGATGGCTTATAACAGCCAAAAGTTAAATCAAAACTGTCGCACAGCTGTTGAGACAAGTAAATGCCCCACCTTAATCTTTCAGTCTTCATTTTATGTGCACTTGCAAGCCTGCTCTCAATTTCTTCCAAGAATTAATGAAACAGATCTGGGCAGGTAATGTACCTCAGACAAATAGTTTGCAAAGAACAGTTTTAACAGTTTAATTACCAGCTATCTGTCTGCAGATCTTACTTACCAATCCTCACAAATGTTAGTATGCATGTGGTATCTGTTTTCTTTCACTCCTTAATAAAAGGAGGCAACAGCTCCGCCATACCCCTTGTTCTCTTTACATGCCAACTTGGGTTTTGGTTTGGCTGAGAGAAGAAGAGTTTTTCCACTTAAAACTTAGTATCTGAATGACTGTAAAACTAGGTCAATTCCAGTGAGATGGCTTTCAGGAGATGCTTTTCTGCTCATAACTCAAAGGAAAGAATCCAGAGCTCAGAGCTGGAAAGAAAACACTTGTGCAACCAAACAGATAGTTAACCTTAGAAGCACACTCCTAACTTTTGTACCTTACAATATTAAATAAAACACTGCAACAGAGTTTCAGAATGCCAGGAGGAGAATTAAGTATGACTATTACATATAAATACCCCTTTATTCTAAAAAGCTGTTCCATAAACAGAATGAGTAAAGTTTGGTCCCCCTTCCCAAATTCCTGTTGGGAACATGACAAGGAGCATTTCCTCCACCAACTGGCTCAAAGCTACAAGGATGTTGACCGATGTGCACACATTGATCAGCCTGCAGACCAAACAGGAAAGGCAAGCTGTGGTACTCCTTCTGGATTTTCCCCTCTCCCTGCTGCAGCCCCCACATCAAAGAAAACTATTAATTGTTTGGGATCTTTTACTTTTTCTCATTCTCCCCATCCAACATCCTCCTGCCCATCTACAGAAAAATTGACACTTTTAGGGTAGGAGATCCACCCCCAGCAGGACTCCCAACTGCCTCCTACTGTATTCCTCAGTCAAGAGCAAATATTTTAGCCATCAATTTATTTATTTTTATGACCTACCAAATATTCAAGAAAGTGTAGCTACAGATTTATTTTATATTCTTGTTAATCATGCATTCACTGCATGGAAATTCTTTTTGACATTTCAGAAAAAGATAACGGTTTAAAATTTCCCTTTAAAAGGGAATACTTGCAATTCTGAAATCGAAATGAAATTATTTTTCTTTTTCCAACATCAAATGCTATCATTTATTCTCACTTATACAGAAACTTGCTGAGGGGGAGGAGGTAAGATTAAACACCTCAGTTAAAATCAAATATTTTTCTGAATTAACCTGCACCCAAAATGTTACAGCTTCTTCAGCGTGGCAGCCCACAATATGGAAGTGTTCAAGGCCAGGTTGGATGGAGCTTTGAGCAACATGGTCTAGTGGAAAGTGTCCTTGCCCATGACAGGGGTTTGGAACTAAATAATCTTTAAGAGCCCTTCCAACAGAAACTATTCTGTAATTCTGTGATATTGAGAGAAAAAAAAAATTATCCTCAAGCATAAGATTATGTACTTGTTTGTTTCAAAACACACCCCATTTTACCTTTGTCATACTGTTTCTTTCTGTGACAAAGGATTCTGAAATCCGCTGATGAGTGTGGTTCATCAACCACAAAGTTAAACATTCTGATGGTGAGGTGAAGATGTGGCAGAGCTGATAAAGTGCCTGATAAAGGAACAAACAAGTGGTACTATGGAGAACTTACCTAAAGCTGCTGAGCTGACACAGCTGGCCTGGAGACACCTGACTGACAGTCAAGCCCAGTCCCACTTTCTAATAGCAGGGTCTTCTGATATATCCCTTTTTGGAGTGTGTGTGGAGATTCCTCCCTTGAGTGAGGCTGAGCAAATGAGATTTGCCCATGGTCATTGGTATGGGTGAATAACACCAATCTCTACTTAATAATCATCTTTGCTAGTTTTAATATAATTGCTTCAACATTGCTTCAAAATACTGCACTGTACTATACTAGTGGTTATAGCTTCTATACTGTGTAGCAAATAATTCTGATTACAATATTTTAGTCTAATCCTTATCATAATAAATATTTTTTATATATAAATGTATCTGGTTTGCCGTCCCTAATTCTGAGGGATAAAGTTATACAAAAGTTCAATTACATTTGTATGATTGTTTAGACATAAAATGTTGACCAAGTCTGGGGCTAAGATTAGATGCAGCCCCAACTAGACTCCTCTCTGAGCAGGAGTTCAGAAAGCAAGGGGTCCTTGCTGCACCTCGTGACTCAGCAGGAAGGCTTCTCTAATAAACTTTATTTGAAGCTCCCATTCTGCCCATGACACAGCATTACATGTTATGGATGAGCCTGGGACCTTCCCTAGGGAGGAAACTGAAGGAACCTGTGGGATTAGTGCCCAGCTGTGCCAGACAACATGGGTAAAGTGAATGCAAAACCGATGTGAAGCATTCACTCCACCAGAAAATAAATGCTAAAGACTCCAAAGCAAGTGTAAGCTTCTAGGCAAAAGTTGTATATTTAGTTACCCAAAAGACACCTGACAACAGGTACACCCGTGCAAGGTCTTTTGGACTGGAAACCCTTTGTTGTTGTTTTCAATTATTTTTGTGCTAACTAAAAATACAATCACTACCTGCAAAGTTGCCTCGTTTTTCTTCGGCCACATGGCTACAAACCACTTCTAGAGAGAGGCTCCGGGGACATACAGCCACAAGACCACCAACTGTTTAATATGCACAACATGCTGTAAAGACACTGGACAGCTTGACAAAGTAAATCTGCACGAGTGCTGTTACTGGTTGTGAATTCACACATCACATTCCCCTTCCTCCCAAACCTAAGACAGACAGACGTGGTTTATATTTAGCGTCAGAAACACACAGGATGGGAAGGAGACCCTTGCCCTCCACTGAGGATCACTGACCCATGTCCACTCTCACGAATAGCCACGGTACATCTAAGCCTCTTCATGGGATGATTAAAAATAGCGAAAAAATGCTGTTCTACACTCTAGGAGTGTAATAATAATGGCAAAATATTGATTTGAGAGCCAGCTATTTTAAAAATGAGACATGCTTAAGCTTTGCTCAAGACCTATACAATTAAGCTTTAACAGTTTAGAGCACTCTTGTGTAGGGGAACATGCCTGATTTCTTGGATCAGGGTCAGAAAGAGTTAATGTGTCTAGCTGAATGACTGATATACACCCACCAATAAATCATACACAGGAATGGTAACTTATCTGTTCTATGATATTTTGTTCAAAGTTCACGGCTGCTCTCAGGAAAACAAACCATCCACAAGTACCAGTTAAAATGAGCTCTTTATTTAATTACAACTGTTAATGGCAAACATACTAGCATTTGGTCTCTGCTGTTATATTATTAAAAACAAAAATCTTTTGTAATGGATGTATAAAGAGATTTTTCAGTAGAATTGGAGGTTGTAATTTTGATCCTACAAATTTATCTTTTTTTTAGGATAAATTCAAATTTCACTTAAGACGTGACATCTGTGTTCATTTTTCACAGCCAGCAATATTCAGATGATTTGTACCTGGTTTTTCATGCATAGATATAAATAAAATTGCAGAAAAAAAGTATTATGTGAATAACAAGAAGCCGAAAGTATGCCTTCTAGTAAGGAAACCGAGTTTCTTTTCCTTGGACATTATCAACATGAGGGAAAAATGGTCAGAACTCCTAAGCAATATTTAAAAGCAGTTGATACTTTTATGATCCAACCTGGTTTCCAACTAAAAAGTAATACCATAAAATAAATGTAATAATGTTTTTGTATCATTTAAGTGGAAATATTAAATAAATTTAAGCACAGAATAAAAAAAAATTTTAAATTAGTTTAACAAAACCAGTTCGTGATGATCATAGTAGAGCTTCGTAGGACTGGATTTGGCAGAGCTAGCATTTAAAACTGACAAATATTTTCAACTTACAATGTCAAAAAAGCACAATACATTATTTCCTAAGAGTTTTGTTTTGTTATCAGTATAAAAAGGAACACAAAATACAATTTTATTGTGACTGTTAAAACCTCTGCCCTTAACAATATTTCTCTGTGCCAAAGCTCATCCCCAAAACACACACGTACATTTCCAGAACTGCACTCCCTAGTGGGTATAGTCACAGGCATATACACAAAACTAGAATAAACTTCCCCTATGAAGCTTGTGACAACCTCTCTGAAAACTGAAATATGTTTTTTCTGTATTTTTAGTTACCTTTTTTTTAACAATGTTATTTATATTTAGGGTTTTTTTTCTTGTGATTCCATTGTGAAACCTCTATTTACTTACAAGACCAAGCACAGGATATGTAGAAGGGATTGCTTGCCAGGGCCAGAAGAGGGAGCTCAAATTAGTATTTTCACTTATTAGGATAAAGCAGCATGTACCTGTGTAGAATTTAATGGTAAAGGTATTTTTAAAACAATAATTAGACACTTTGATGTATTATGCATTTAAACTAAAGTAACAGATTAGCCTGTGTGATTGGCACCTGCAGTAATGGCTGTATAGGTCGGAATTAAGGCAAATGGCTCTCTTAAATCATTGAATTTCAGGAACTGAGCCTTCCATTCCCATCTCACTCAGATTCCACCACTCACTTTATGATCCACCTGCACTCCCAAGAACTCTCTTTCCCTACCACAGCTGATATCTGAACAATAAAGCAAGTTGCCCTGCACTAAATGCCTTCAAACTCACCTCTTTTCCTTTGCCATGTCTCCAAGATGTCTCCAAGAGACATCTTCAGGTATTTTTAAGGACAAACTGACTTACACCTCTCTGTTTTCAAAGGAGAATACGTTAGCTCAGGCTCTGCTTTTATCTCCTAAGCTGCACCCTCTGCCAGTTATTCTTTACCAAGTTCTTGCTGTACTGCTTCACAGAATTAAACCACTACACAAAGTCACCAAATTTTATATTTCCCTGTCCACTACCTTTAATACAACACATGCTGCCACAGCTGTGCATAGAATGGACAGCTGGACAAAGAATACAAAAGCACATCTCCTCAGTCTGTGTTGGATTAGACATGATGAATCTGCTGGATAGATAAGTTTGTATCAAACGCTATACAATTATTTATTTACAGGCAATAAATAACAAATCCATTTACACTTAATGTTTTCAGAAGTTTAGTGCAATAGTTGTTATGGACAGTAACAGACAAGCAGAGCTGGGAGAATGGTACCACCAGAGAAATCTGGGATAAAGTATACAAGCAATATCCCTTCAAGTAGCTCATAAGTGTGGAAATGGATTTACAAGCGTACAGAATGCCACATGTAAAAGAATATTTATATGACGGCAAGAACAGAGCCTAGAGAAGTGTGAGAGAAGAAGGGACTGTTTGAATTTTATGTAAAGGCAATTAAACCAACAGAAAGGGAAAAAAATTTAAAGGAAATATTAAAATGTCAATATTAACAGAACAAATCTCACCAAGTAAAAATCCATGAACAAGATGAGTTCAAAGGACTCTACAAATAAAGAAAATGTGTCATAAAAGTCTAAGAGTAAGACATATATTTTCTTTGCCCTCAGACAACCTAATATTTAAATACATGGTTATTCTCTCAGACCTTAAATAACAGTTCTGCAACTCTCTGAATATGATTTTCCATTCTCAAAGAAATATCTCTGTAACAGTTCTGGAGGTTAGAAACACATTGATTAAAGAACCAATTTTATTATAACAAGAAAATTAAAAATTAATTTCAGCAAAATAACAAAGCAACAGAATAAATAAATTAATAAACAGAAGTATGCAGGTAGACACAGAGAATAGTGTGCCAAACAATAAATATTTATTTATTTGTTTATTAATCTCATGGCTTCTTTGATGACACTGGACTTTTCCCTCTCCGTTTAGCAGCTTTCTCCATTTTCAGCTGTAACAAGAAAAGACATCAACAATGACTGAAGCCCTAATTTGCAAGTCAGCTAACAATGCAATATTAAATTGCTACATCCAGCCGCAAATTTACCAGAGTGACACATGCAGTGAAGAGATCTACAGAGCATTATTGGCCCAACCTAGCATTGCTTATGTTTGCACCATAGGACAAAGGAGCACTTCCATAGCTCTACTGCTCCTCCCCTATTCAAACCAGGGCTGCCTTATTTCTGATAATGGCAGTCTAGGTATTTATGTATCCCTCAAGGCCAGTGTGCCCCACAAATGTTCAAGGGTTTATCTTCGTGTCAATGAAAGGTAAAGCAGCTTTATGACAGATGTCTAATAGATACAGTTAGATGAACCAGCATGCACAAAGTCACAAAGGAATGGTGCTGAGATAGACGTTAAACCTCTGTCTCACTGTCTCCTCACTGACCCACAAGTTCATGACTTCCTCTTGTTGAGATTTTTTTCTACACAGTATACTCTTACAGCGTGGTATGATTTACCAACACGTATACATTTAACTCTGCCATTTTGTAGCAAGACTATTAATCCAAACCAATGTACCTCAAGTTCTTGTTCTCGAGTACTTGTTCTCAAGTGTTGTTATATTAGTGAATGAAATTATATTTAGAGTAGTTACATGAAAAGAATGCATGAACTTTTGCATCTAATACTAGATATGACACTGCTAACAAAAATGCAAGAAAAAAAATTAACATGCTTTTTCTCCCTCATAAAATAATGTCAAAAGGAAGTCAAGCCTCATTCCTCATTTTTATGTCCCTACAAATGAACTCACTGCTAAGCAATCCTGTTGTTGGTCTACACAGGAGCTGATTTAAAAAAAAATTTCATTATTTGGACGCTTGAGGTTTGTAGCTGAAATTCCAACTACCTTTTCAAAAAAAATAAAATAATATATTGAGGGGGAAAAGGAATGGAGGCATTTGGATTTGTTACTGGTTGTGAATTCATTCAGTTACTTCATGATAGTAACATGTTTTCT
Source organism: Oxyruncus cristatus (assembly GCA_013399855.1). Classification (NCBI taxonomy): domain Eukaryota; kingdom Metazoa; phylum Chordata; class Aves; order Passeriformes; family Cotingidae; genus Oxyruncus; species Oxyruncus cristatus. The sequence goes on from VXAY01002912.1 coordinate 791,378, forward strand.
GTGAATTGATAGAGTATTTTTAACATCAGACCATATTTTGTGATGATTTCCAAAATAAGGAAAACTATTTAACATTTCACAAAGCTAGACCAGCTTTCTCTTTAACAAACACCTTGTTTCAAGCACCGATCATAACAGCAGTTTCGATTTTAAAAGTTAATTATGCAACACAGCCTTACAAAAGAATTCATAAACAGTCAAGACACACTTCAGCTGAGATGGTGGAGCTAAGGAGCTTATGTGGGGAAAGAATAGGTATTTAAGCATGTAAGTAACTTATACCACAGGGCATTTTTATTTGAGATAGTCAGTGTGGTGGAGGAGACACCTCTAAGGGAGTGATACAGATCATCTAAGAAAGACAAACCAGATTTAGCCCAACTTATTCAGATATTTATTAAAAAAAGAACATTTCTTTTTGTCACAGAGTAAAATATTTCAGTTTTCTGTAATGGCAGCTTACTTCAGTTGAAATCTGCCCAGTTAAAGTAAATGGCATCCCACATGACTGACCTCTGAAATCCTGTAAAAGCTCTTACCTGTATTTAAAACATTATGTTAAGAAGCTAGTGCTTTCTCAGGAACAAGAGAAGGAACTTTATAATACATTTATATGCTACTTAAATCACACATGTATCTTTTTTAGACATCCTCTTGTGAAAGTGTATTTAAATTAGGCAACAAACATAATTACTTGCCCGTTCTTGATAACGTTTTTCAAAGTAAGCCATGTCATCTTCTTCTGAAGGTTTTCCATGAGAAATTTGCCCTGTAGCACTTGAACTACCTGAAAAACAAACAAACAAACAAAACCAACCAAACAAACAAAAAAAAAACCCCTCATTTTTCATTAAGGATAATTGTTATTCCATTAGTTATGTTTTACATTTGGCAAAATATAATGAGAACTCACCTTTACAGGCAAGTACAAAACACAGCAGTTGGGATCAAAGAGAAACCTTTCTTTAATCTAGGCTAGCAGCTATTATAAATTGTCTTGGAGAAGTTCAACAGTTACAGTAATTGCTAAATTTTTATACTAAACCAGGGACATAAAATAGGCATAACTGATCTATAATTCCATCTAGAAAAGACTTTCTGGCAGAAGGCAGTTTTACATTATTATGCTGAATATGTGCAACCTGTTCAGATATGATGAGCTTCTAGTAGGAATTAAAAGTTTTAAAAACTGACCCAATGAATAGGTGACACTGTTAACGGGAAAGATAACAAATGTTAGGAGAAAATCATTTAAGGTAAAAACCACATCATGAACAGAAATAACAAGCATTAAGAAAACAGTTATTCTAAGCATGAATGTTGTACTAACTTTTCACATAACAAGGCTTCAATATTCAATGTTTAACTCTTATTTTAGCCCTAATCATCCTTTAATTCCTTAATAAAATAATTCAATTTTATATTAAATTCTTTTTGTGTAACAGTATTATCCTACTTGTACATCACCTGCTCTCTGTGAGATGGTTTGAGCGGAACTAGAAGGCCCCTGCAATGCTTTTAGAAATGGATGATCTATGCTGGTAATGGGGGCTTCTAAAAGCTCAGCAGAAGGAGCACCTGTTAAGAAAAAAGTCGAATGAAAACAATAATTAACTTCACAAGATAGATTCCTAATATACATGATGGGGTCTAAACAAGGCTACAAATTCATATCTACAACTCTCAGTGCAGTCCCCATAAACTTGAGTTAGCAAAAGCATTAAAACAATGACTTCGAAAGAAATGGAAAGCTTTGTTTCTTCAGTTACTGTGGAAATACCATAGTTTCTAAACTTCTGACAAATCCAGGAAACCGGATCAGAATTTAAAAAAGAAATAATGAATATATGGCAATTATAGGTAAAACAGTATTTCAGGACAAAATCCGTCCATTATTAAATGACACAAAATCACAAAATAGCAGAAGTATCAAGGCCAACTAACATGTCTGTTCTATGGATTACCTTTGGTTTTTTTAGGCTGAACAGCTATTAACCTTGGAGTTTGAAAATAAAAATACTGTAAATATATAACCAAGAAATTCCTGGGCACTATTAGGCTAAAGGATTAACATAAATACAATGTGGAAGTATTAAGAGAAAAAGAGAAGTCACAGTTCTTTCTAAAATATATGCTGCATTTCAACCAGAAGCAACTGGGCTGAACACCAGAACTATTGATAAAGAGTTATTTTATCAATTCACTACAGGAACTTCAACAACATGGTCACGGTGATCTCTTCACACCAAAGAACTGCTGGAAAAAAGAATCTGTCTGCATTCCTACTCCTATTGATCCAGTTTGCCTTCAAACTTTGAAAATCTATTTTGATTTAGTACTTTTCAAAACTACTTAGGTGGAGAACAAAAACTTCACCTCAGGTCAGCTGCACTCACCTATTCCACTGTCATCAAGTCTCATGTAGCCTTCTGCTAGTGAACTAAAACCAGTCAGTCCTCCCATAGCAGCATAAGGAACATCCTGCCCCACAGGCTTTCCTTGGGCTAAGCGCTCCTCTTTGGTTTCCACAACTGTTTCATGAGTGTATGTTGGCTGACCACATGCACAGGTAAAGCAACTGTGAAAGCCTGAACACTTGGAACCTAATAAAAAAATAAACGAGTGAGATGATAATGGAATTTATACCTTAACGCAGACAAAATAGTTTCCCTAAACTGATCTTGTAAAAAACTAGAGTTCCTTCACCACAAAAGCTTCCAGCTATATCAAAAAATCATATAAGCATAAAGGATGACTGTGGAAATTGGATCATAGAACCCATCCAGTCACAAGGTCTCATTCAGTCAAGTTTCAAGTACCTCTGGGGATGGTGATTCCACCTCTCTGAGCAGCCTGGGCAAATGCTGGATCAGGCATTTCTTTTCTTATATCTAACTATATTTCCTATGTTGCAACTTGTGTCCATTGCCATTAACAACACTCCTCTCTATCCACTGACAAAAAATAAAAGGATAAGAAAATCTGACACTGCGTAAAGATGACAACCTGCCAGCATTTCGGCAGTATTGCCTCCAAAGTTGTACAGCACATGACAGTGTTGCATGGCCAAAAAACTTCAGATCACAATTTATTATATAAATCACAATTGAAAGGTCTTTTAAAATTAGCAAAATTATCTCAGTAGTAAACAGAGATTGTGGCGACAGCAAAATGGGTTCTACACAAGAGTACTGTTAGACTGACTTCCACAGGGGTTTTTAAACTTACATAGTCATAGGATCAACTGAAATAGTTATACAAATGTCATTTTACATTCAGAAACAGAGTGGAGAGAAGTGACTTATCTGCCCTAAACTCAGGGGATAAAACTGTCATCAAAGTCCCGCTGGAGCAACGATGTGACCAAGAAATTGAGGAAGTGATTTTGCGAATGTTTCATTATACAAGTTACTCTGCTTCCAACTCACAGTTCATTTTGCAGAGTACCAAGAAAGATTCTTTTAAGTCTTGCATAATATGCTCAGGGATCATATTCTTGATAACGTTAAAGGCTTTTTCATATAATTTTGGGCAGTCCCTGGAAACAGAGCTCTGTATTGTGTGTTTGGACACAGAATGCAGTGTATATGATATATAAAATGCAACACCAGTATTTTCAATTATAATTTATCTATCACACTGGATTGATCAATACTGAACTAGACTAATACCATTACATTAAAACAACACAAGTCCAAAACAGAAGCAAGTCTTGGCACTTCTCTGTGAAATTTGTGAATCCCTCAGAAGTGTCCAGTGGTATTGAGAAACACTAAAAAAAGTGGATAATAGAAATTATTATTGAAAACACTGTGTTCTACGGATTCAGTCTGAACTGTCCAATTGCACATTTAAGATTTTTGTATCACTTAGAGTAGATCTTGACAGGCTGTCATATAAATATTTTATGGTTTATTCTATGGGATATGATTCCCAAACAGTAAAAGCTGTTTACAGTTTTTCCTGTACAAAATAGAGACGTTTTATGAAAGCAATATAACAACAGAACTCTAGCAAAAAAATCCTCAGCTTACATAATTTGAGGTTTCAAATTAAAACATCTTTATGCATTATTTATTTTATGTGGTTAATAACTAGTGCTGTTTCATTACATTAACCTCAAACAACTAAAGCGAAAAGCTTCCTCTTAATCCCTTCTCAAAGCTCTTCCTTGAAACTCCTTTCCCATTTGCATTTCTGGACCCACAATCTATATGCTCAGGAACTGCTTTGTTAGAGTGCTAACAACAATATTATTTGCGAATAAAACACTACTTCCCATGGTGTTGACAAAAGATCCGTTAACATTATATCCAACTAGGCAATAAAGGAATGGAGATCAACCCTTCTCTCTCTCAGACTACCAAGTTCAGGCAGAAAAGTCACATGCATGCAGCTGGAAGTGACAAACTGCAAATGCGGTGCTTTCATACTGCCTGACTTCAGGCATCTGTCTCCATAAACACCTAATAGAATCATTCAGAAACTTATGCTCCTTCACAGGACTTGGGGAAACCAAGGATCTTGTTCTAAACCCTCCTGCAAAAGGTGATGTCTTCCTTCCCACTTCTCATCCTTCTTCGAGGACCAAAATACGCATCAGCGACAAGTGCAGCATATACCTAATACCCAGGGATGAATATAGATGCCCAACTTGCTGTTTCTGTTGAGTTTCCTAGCAAAGAATGCTGCAAGCCCATCTGTAACTTACAAGAGTTACACGGAAATCCAGGTGCTGCACTGTGCTGATCAGCAAAGTGTTTGCATCTACAGCGGATGGGCTGCGTGCCATTCAGAGGGACATAGTGGTAGGACTGGCATGGACAACATCTCACTCTACAAGGCACACAAATAGGGCGCTCTTTGGGAAGCACTTCATAGTCCGTTTTGTGTTGTTTATACCTAAAACAGGTAAAAATGATAGCTTTCAGAACATTGTTAGTATTTATCATAAAAGTAACTGAGAGGCTTATAATTTACATCACAAATTTGGTTTTTAAGTATCCTTAATTTTATTACTGTTAATTGTTAATTTTTAATTAAATGCAAATTATCAGACGCTTTTACAAATATTTATTACATTAATATCACAGATCTTTATGTTTTGTTTTGACACCACTATCAGAAATAGTATGATCTACAATAATTCATGCGTTAAAGCTGAATTTATTGAAGACTGCAAAACCATTTTGGCCTCAAAAAAATTTTGACATTTCGATTTAAGAACAGTTCTTACTGTCTAAAAGCTTATTTTCTCAGCTCTCAGGCCTTAAATTAACTTGCTTATGTGGTACTATAAAGTATCTGGAAATACTTTACATTTTCCTGATTTTTAAAAATACAGTGGTATGAAAAAAAAAGCGCTACCTACCGGTGAGTACAAAAGCACAGTGTCTCTGGTCCCACAAGCTTACAGTCCATGCCAGTTGGTGATCTCCAGCTCACATACAATCTGTTCTGTAACCGAATTGGTAGTACTTTTCTTTTGTACTCCTCATATTCCTCAGGAATAAAGAGCTTTCCTCCATCATCATCACCTACAATTCTGTAAGCATGTTATAAAAAGAACCATAAGGATATGAAGAAAATAAAACTAGATTTCTCCAGATATTTTTTCACATAATATATAGCAGTACTTTTGCTGTAAATGCAAAAAGAAAATCTTGTATTCATAATACTGTTCTAGGGATATACATTTAACAGAACTATAGCTGATTTTTAGGGAAATTTTGTGAATAATGCTCTTTTAAAAAAATTGCTCTGACAGACTAAAAATAGTCTTGTAAAACAAAAGGAAAAAAATAAAGGCAACTACAAAGCACTCCTTTTTATATGGCAGAAAAAGCAACGAGTATCAAGGGTCATGTAACCAGCCAGCTCTGCCTCAGACTTCTTGAATAATCTCTGGCAAGTCACTTCACCCATCGACACCTAACTGTACTGCAGACTTGTTTGTATCAAGAGACCTAATCTTAGTCTAGTTTGAAAGTAACTGCAAGCAGGAAAACAAACTGTCATCAAAGTAACAAACAACACATCCAAGTTGTCTTCTAACTTGCAAGAAGGCTATGATAGTTTCTGTAGCTAAAGTTGATGGGAGCTGTATCCCACAACTCAGGCAGGCCCACTTGCTTAAGCTATCACTACATTCAAATTCAAGGTCACTGAATGTCTGGAACTCCAGAGCAGCATCCACATTCTGCATTTCTAGAAACAATTGATGACAGTAAATAAAACCTGTAAAATACAAGTAAGACTTAATTGCAACACTTACCTATGCTGAAAGTTAGTTTAATAATGTCTGTAAATATTTTAGTTTTTATTTGTTGGGTGCACTAAAACACATTGAATGAATCATTCTGTGTCAAATATTCTGTGAATTTGTGCATTGCCAGTACTGTACAGTACCAGAATAATGTGCCAACACATTGCTGTCATTTGCACATCAACCCAGCCAACGCCCACTGAATCACTGTACATCTTATGTAAGCAATACCACTGTGCCTTCCTCTTGTGTTTTACTCAAGGTTTTCCTAAGCTAAATTAGGACCACATTTCAGCACAATGACTGTGTTCATGTTTATTTTTGCTTAGCCTTTCAAGAGGATGACGAGACTAGCAAAGACACGCAAAGTAGTATGGGGGTTTTATAGAGTGCAAAACTAGAACTCATGATGCACGGAAGTCTGTGTTTTCTGACAGAGCAGTACAGCTGTCAGATTATCACAGAATGGCTTGAGTGGAAGGGGCGTTAAAGACCACCTAGTTCCAGCCTTCCTGCTAGCCCGTATGGTCTCTCACAGCACATCACAGAGACAAGCTGCCGGGAGGGCCTGGGTGCGATGAACGACGCGTTCCTTCGCTGCTGACACAACGTTTACGCCATGCCCGCACCGGGGCACGCCAGCCACGGCACCTCCGGCTGCGGCAGTGAACGGCGGGCGGTGGGTGTGACTCAGCGCAGCCGCCGCAAACCCCGCAGCAGCGGCTTCAGGNGGCTTCAGGAGGGCGGGAGGCGAGCGCGAGCATCTCCTCAGGAGGAGGAATCCCGCGCCGCGGTCCGGACACGGGGGATGCGGCACCGCTGCCGCCGGCACCCGCCCCAGCGACCCCCNCCCGCGCCGCCCCTGACCCCTCCCCGCCGGTACTCCGCGTACTCTTCCAGGGCCTCCGCCTCCACCTGCAGCCGCTCCATGACCGGCCCAGCCGCCGTCAGGGCGCCGGGAGCGCCGGGCGCCGCCCGCGCACGGAGCGCGGCAGGCGGGAGGCAGGCGGGAGGCAGGCGGGAGGCAGGCGGGAGGCAGGCGGGAGGCAGNGCAGGCGGGAGGGCAGGGCAGGCAGGAGGCAGGCGGGAGGGCAGGTGGGTCGCCCGCCGCACGCACCGCACCGGTTGCTGAGATACGTGCGTGGAACTACGTCTGTTCCACGTACACGGGCACAGTGTCTGTGTGTGTGCCGCGTACACGGGCGCGGCGAGCCCCGCGCCTGGATGTTTTCCCGAACGCGGCTCGTTTCCCGGTGCGCAGCGCAAATTCCCACACCGCATTTCTGTGTTTTATTCTACGTTGCGCCAAGGAGGGAGCTAGGCGGTAACCCACAAAAGGCTCACCGGTCATCAAGATTTACATTGTTTATACATGTTAACAAGGGCATCAGCATTCATTGGTTACAAGTTACATAACTTTTCTGTTAACACTCAAACCCCTATTTGCTACTGGTATCTCTTGGTTCTCATGAGAATCAGTCTGCAGGTGCAGTTCTCTCCATTTGAGTCTGGGGTCCGTTTTGAGTAAGTGGTCACGATCGCCCACTGCCGGAATTACCTTTCCCCGAGTTACTGCTCAGTTCTGCTGACTTCACTCCTGGTGGCTCTTGTCCAGATGGCCCATTCATCTTGGGATTGTCTTCTCTTTTCCTTCAAACAAAAGATTAGCCAAACATACAACATTCACAATGCAATTGCTTAATCATAACTATCTAGCTATAGCTACTGATTAACTAAGAAAAAAAAATTCCAGTTTGATTCAAATCTTAAGCGGCTCAAATCTGAGGGGCTTGATATCAAGGACAGGATATATATACATGGTGCACACATCCCCCTGGAATGGCAATCATCCCCCATGCGTCTTGGGATGGACACCCTCCCTGAGCGGCAGTGCCGAGGCACAGGCACACGCACATCCACAGATGTGTGTGTGCAGATCCATGCACCTGGGGTGCCTCAGAAAGGCATCCACAATCACGGGTGCCACCAGCCACACAGCACACTGTGTCCACCCAAGCCCTCCCAGCACTTACATTGTCCTCAGCTGCTGCTGCTATTTAGACCACCACATTCCTGGTGAGTACGTGATGGGTATTTCTGGCTGGTCACTGATTCCCCATCACTCTTCCACTATAAAATAAAACATACGTTCCATTACAAAATGTGCATTTTGTTCATTGTTCAAGACAACAGGAGGCTAACTTTCGGAAACACTGCTAACCAAAGACAGTTCTTAGACTGGCAACCTGCAATTCCCAATTCCTCTCCACGTGGCACAAGCAATGCCACCACATTGGAGCAACTCCTCTGATGTGTTTGAGGGCTATAGTGAATACACCACAGACTGCGATTTCAGGTACTGTTCTATCCATGTAAACTACTGCTTCCCCCTGATACAAACACCCTGGCCACAAAGTAACCAAGTATGTGAGGAAAAGAGGCAGTATATTTTCTTTATCTGAGCTTTAGGAAATTGGTATTTAAATTGTGCTCTGCCTGCTAGCATGAGCTGCAAACCCTCAGACTGTCAAATTGAGACCCACAAGGAGAGGCTTTTTCCATACCATACAATGACACTTGCCTGGCAATGAAAAGGTACAGCAATTCAGGGAAGTCCTCAGATTGTTTTGAACTGGACAAGCCACAAGCAATGAAGCAGAAGGTGAAGAGGAATGTCACAAGGACGATGGCAGTGTTTTGCCAAAACATCCCCCAGAGAGAGATGAAACAACAGGGACACTCTCGCGTTTCCAGCAGTATCTAAACAAGGGGACAGGGCATATGGTCTGGGCATTTGTCCTGTGGCTATGCCACATGTATAAGAAATTTCAGTAGAGGAGACAGCACTGCAACGCAACACACACGTTCTGTCACACTGAGATCTGAATATGAACAGGTCACCCTTAAAGGCAGAAAGGGTATGGGAGCAAGTCCTCACTCCAGTCAATACATCTTCAAGTAAGCTAGTGGAGGAAATAAAACCCCACCAAAAAATCAGGATTGTTTCTCCAAGGAAAATTTCTCCTCTGACCACAACTTTGAGAAAGAAACAGATGGGGGGAAATGGGACCTTGAAAGCAGGACAAGAAGCTCTGCAGACAGGGAGTTTGAACATTACAAGGAACATACTGCTACACAGGAGCTGCACAAAACTGAAGATCTTTGAGATACCTTATCTGTATGCATATTTCACTGGTGCCAAAGATCCCAGCAGTGCCAATAAAGGGGGGAAGGGGTGGAAAGAGCTCTGGCAAGCCTGGTTCACACAGAATGAGCAGAGCTCCTATGTCATGGGTTGATGTGCCTCATCTGTGCAAGATCTTTGTTAAAAATAGTCCTCTGAAATAGTTTGGGTATGGAGAGCAGAGCCAGGTTTCTGAATAAGGCAGCTTTCAGTGAGGGTTCCAAATGTTAGTCGATATTGCACTTTAGTATCAGATTACCTGTGAACAGTCAGTGAGAACTTATCAAGAGCAGGAAATCAAGTCAGTTTTTAGTGAGGCATCTGTCCTATGAACTACCTCCTATCACAAAAATTTAGGATTTATTTCTGGATTTGAACATAGCAAGTGTTTTCTGCAATACAGTGTTCAGCATATTAGCATCCAGATCTTATTAGCTAATAAGACCCCACTCAAGATCTGCTTGGATCCAAATCTGGATCTGTAGACTTACTTGGGAACAGATATGAAAGGTGAAAGACTTTGTAATTGACAAATGGAGTTCTTAGGTAATAAAGGGATTTCAAACACTCACTGTTTTATAGTCATAGCATGAGTATAGGAGTACATTTTGGATTCAGAAAACCCTCTCCTGTCCCTCATCTCTTCTAAGAGATTGTTAATAGGCATCCAAAATAAAATTCATTAAAGACTGAGTCAAACCAGATTTTTCATGGTAAAGTACCAAATAATTTTGAGTAGCAAGGAAGGAAAAAAAAGGCTTTCTGCTCCCATGAAGAAGCCATGAAACAAGGTAAGTAAAAGGAACAGGAATCCAGATGGCATGTTTTACCTCCTATGGTTGTGATGTAGCATACGGATGCTGCTGGCCCAAGATCTCTGAACACATCAAAGTGGGTTGAACATATGGACACTTACTTACAGTACAGTTCTGTGAGACCTAAAGTACTGCCTACACATCAAAGGCAACAGCTTAATGCTGCATGGGGTGTTGACAGTCTCTCTCAACACCCTCTGTTAACAATAAAATGTGTGACCCTTTAAATTTTTTGAAACCCTTACAAGTTTGACAAGTGCTTAAAATTATTCTCAGTGAAATTCCTATGCAAATTGAAGATAGCCACTTTATAAATGCAAGAATAAATAATTTAGAAAAAAAAATGGTTTAATATTTTGGACCTCAAGTCATTATTTTGAAGTAGTAGTCAGTCATTAGATACTCATTGACCAGATCCATAGAAATAGAATCAACTGTTCTGGAAACAAGAATTAAAGTGGCAAAAAGAATAACAAATAATTTCCATTAAATTGTTCATCCATATTTGTAACCAACATTCTGATATACTTAAAGGTAAACCCAAGCAGTACTCACTTTTATAAACTTCCAACCATGACCATAAATTATGCTACAATAAAAATTAGGGTTTGTATTATTAATCCCAATTTACAGTATTCACAAATGTTTCTCTTGGGTTCTGCTACCAGAAAAACAGAACATGATTAGACATCTACAGACAAAATAAGGTGATGAATGTTACAGGGAATATGTAAGCTCATGCACAAGTAAGGGTCAATTAATAATGAAAGGGTTTTGCTGGAGGTACTGACAAACATAGTTGGGAAATTTGCAGTAATTAAGACCACTTAGAGATAATTCAGCAGCATTGTCATGACACCAGTGTTTAAGAGAAGTGATTCCATGAATGTAACATGAGGTTTTTTTAACTTAGGCTTAATTTTAATAACCTAAATTATATTTTCAAACAGATACAAATGCCTATGTGCATCATTCCCAACAAACTAAGATTAGTGAAGTACCAATTCAGTACACATCTTTTCCACATGAAAAACATAAAAAAGTCTAATTTGCTTTTTTAGCTACTGTAAAGGGAAGTCTCCCATTTCATTCTTGCCTTTGAAGGTGGCATACTATCAGATACGTTAATTTGAACCTCACACGTAGCAGACTGCTTTGTTTAGTAAGGTACAAACTAATGAAAGGGCACTGGGTAAGGAGGGTCATGTTTGGATTAATTGTTAAAGATATCAATTGGCACTCTACATCACCCTTAAAAATACTATACCAATTAAGTAAGAATGTTCTAGACATTCAGCTTATTCAATGAGTTTGAGTGTTTTAAGGAGTTAAAAGGGTTTTAAGAAAACATTATCAACTGCAATATTAAATTTTATGTAATCATTTTTCTAAATAAACTTCTTCCCAAATTTACTCTGCTTCTGCATTCCCATGAACAAAGGCCACGATGGCAGGAAATACCCCCAGAGCATGTACATGCACAGGAGGTGCTTGGTCTCTTAAGCAACTTGCACACATCACAACATGATGCAGCTTGGAAACCTCTGCATTAGCAAATATATTTAATTCAAATGTAGATCTATCTAGCCAGCTTCTTTAAATGATCATGTAAATGAAAACCATATTTAGCAGTTACTTGGACAAACAGACCAAACTGTGCAACATATGACACGTATTACTGGGTACCAGGGATACTGATGTTTCACCACACTAAACACAAGAACCTCCATAGCCTTGTGTATTTTTCCTTTAATTTTAAAATTATTGCATTAAAAACAGATCAGCAAACTTCTGTGATCCTAACAGTGCATAGGTAGCTCGTTAAGAGCCATCTCAGTGTGTTTCAGAGAATCTGTTCATCTGTCCATCTCTTCATCCCAAAGGTTCTTTAACATAGAGTCACTCAGCACTTTTTCTTCTTCACACATAATTGTCAGACAACGCTTGGACATCTTAATTACATTAAGGTTTATATGGTAAAATTCCAAAATTATTTATTTAGAGGAAGAAAGCAACAAAAAGAACTGTCTGTTTAGACAGCAATCAATATACCCTTTTCTTTCCATTTTTCTTCATTAGAACTTTTGTTTGGGAGTGGTTCTTGAACATTTTTTGCTACTTACATTAAGCAATCATTCACAGGCACAGAAGTACTGACAATTACCTAGTGAAATCAGCTGATAAACACTCAGGAGGCAAATTACAGCTGGGAAAATTTAAGACTCATAATTTACTGAAAGATTTCAAGGCCAAAGCCAAAACACTTCCCCCCTCCCTTCAAATCAGCAGTTCTTTATATAAGAGGTTATATGCCCCCCTGCCCTCCAAAGAAAAGGGAAAAACAAAAAAAAAACCAAAAAAAACCAAAACACCAAACCCCATCCAACCTAAGAACCAACCAAATTTATGAAGATTCCATATTACAAAAATTGAAGCAGGTCACTTTGGGGGGGATTGTGATGTTGTCTGAAATGGGAAATACACAGCTGCATCATTAAAAACTGCAGCACAGTAGAAACACTACTTAAATATTTCTCAGGAAAAAAAATTAAATATGTTTGGCAACACAACCAAATCCTGCGAAACTATCAAGCATTTTAGAGCTGGGGTAAGTTGTAGGCTTTCTGTTGCTTCTTTTTCACCCAAGCCCTCAGGTTCTTAACACAACCTCCTGCCACTGCAGAGCTGCCACACCTCTCCCATGTCCTATAAAGGAGGCTGCAGGCTAGAACATGCAGATGTATTCTCGTTACTGTTGTTAATAGGAAAGGCAGCCGAGACCGCCCCCCTTTATCCCTTCCTTGCCTTTCTTTCCTTAGTTTTCCTATTCTGAAAAGTGTTGTCATCTTAGCAAAAAGGATAAAGCTCAGCTTCCATCCCCTGCACTGCTGGAGCACAGAAGTCATGGAAGTGTGCAGGTAGCTGGTGAAGGGAGAACGCAAGTCAGAGGCATGGCATGGCAATGCAGCACAGAACAAGACTAGCCACAAGAGGGGCAAGATATATCATGGACAGTGATGTAATGCTGTATCAACCCCTAATAATGCTGGTTTCAGGCAAAATGAGATGTAGGATGCTACCAGACTATTTTTAACTTGCTCTTTGACAAACAGTTATTTGCCATAAAACAGAGGTAGTTCACAGTTTTGTCTATGTATTTGTCAAGTACAATTCCAATGAGCTATTGTACTACTGAAACATGAAAAAAAAAGCAACTATTTGCTAATGGCACCATAAACTACCATGACTGCATGTATCAGTCTCCAAAATCCCTGCAAAAAATAACCTGCCTGTGCACACAGTGATAAATACTCACCCTGCAAGTTTTGTTATGCTCGTTTAACAATCCTCAATAACTTCGTTTCACACACCCTTACAAGAAAAAAAAAAGTCAGTTTTGTATGCACACACAAGAACAAGGTTCTGATTGGTACTAGACAAGTATCTGGGAAATAAAATCACAGATAGACAAACATAAAAAATTATTTTCCCATTGTCAATAGAAAATTGCAGATTCGAAAGAAACTATGCACCTATCTTCTTTACTCCTATGTTAAAGAGCAAAGTTTCCACCATTAAAGATCAAAACTAGTTATTTTATTTTCAATTCTTTCTTCCCATAGCTCTAACCTGAGGAAAGTTTCAGGGCATTAGAATTTAAAGAGCAGAACAATTCAGTGACTGAGCAGGAAGAATTCCAGATAGAATACTACTAAACCTCATAGACACACAACTTTCCAATCCAGAAACAGATAGAGCACATGTAGCAAAACCGACAAGACTGTTTAATAATAATAATAATAAAAAAAAGAACAACAGGAACATTTACAAGTACAATTAAAAATTTATTTCTCTTTCTGCATTGAAGTGAGTACATGTTTACACAAAATGTGACCAAAAAAATCCTCTGGATACTAACGAAGGGTGCAAGTGCATTTTCTTTTAAAACCATCATAAATATCAGCAGGAAACAGGAGAAAAACCACATAACTTTGGATGCTATGTCATCCAGCACCTCTGGTTTTACCCACCCCCAAAACCCCCCCACACAGGACACTTTTGGCAAAAGTCCCTGAACACATCCTCTGTCCCCACCAAACATTCATTACATTTTAAAAAAACAGGTTCAGTGGCACTTAAATATGACTTCAGGAACATTTTGAAATACAGTGCACCCATGCTGCATGCATTTCACTTTGCTGTAAGATTAACTTAGACATAAGGCAAATATTACCTTACGTCTCAAATACTCCATGACTAGACAACCTTAGTATATACAATTCTGTTAAATGCAGAGATGCCTTGTTTCCCTTCACTGATTTTCCTTCTGATCAAGAAATCAATTCAGGGAGATAGTGTGCTATACTCATCACAAATCGCAAGGTATTAAATTGTTAAAACAAACAGCAATGAATAAAAATAAACCGTATTCGCATATCCAAAACTTATTTCCGTCACTTAAATAATTTCATCTGCAATTACAAAATACATACACTTAAATATCTTTGTAAGAAACAATCATCTAAGATATTACAGATTACGACTTGCTTTTGATAATCTAACTGCCCTAACTCTGGCGCAAAGATAAACCTGGACAGTGTTACTACCTAGAATATTTTCCTATTACAATTAATTTTCTTAAATATACAGTAAATTCTCTTAAACTATTCTGACAGATAGTGCAAATAAAGACATTCTTTGGGTCACAATTTTAAAATATTACCACCAATGCTATCCTCAGTTTAATGTTGTTTAGTAATTAAGTAACAAAATACTTTAAGTATACACATTTTCTAACATCTGCTTAACAAACGCGTTTTCCTCAGTTACCTCGGCTTAAATGCAGATCACAAAAAATTAATAAGCTACAATGCTTCTCACCTATCCAAAAGATATGTTATATTCATACTTAAATAAATATATTTATAAACCTATCTATAAGTTCCCCATTGCTTTCCATATAGTTTTATTATCCAATGGCATACTACACCAAATCATGATATCAAAATATCTTTAAAGACAACAAAGATCGCTTCAGAAGTACTGCTCAAAGGCAATGAAATAATGCTTTGAGAACCTAAGCATGTTATGTTAGGCCTACACAGAGCCAGCACGCTGTATAATAGAATAGTTTATGCTTCTTTTAGAGTCAACTACTGTTTTGCCTTAGCCAGAGATAAAAAGCTTATCTTAAATATTACCCATCGCAGATGTAGCAACACAAAGCGGCCCTGTTTGCTATCTAATGTTGCTGGCTGGTTTTACACGTTTATTTGAAGTTACTGGTGCCTGATGGCTAGTTCCATTAGTAGTATTTGTTGCTGAGCCATTCACAACAATGTAATCAACCTTGTTTTCCAATTTCACCAGGCGCTGTAAGATGTCATCCAGAAGAACAGCAATTGTTCTCTTAAGATCAGCTGAAGATAATGGAAAAAACAAATTTGAGACTATTATTTACTATGTGTGGGAAAGAACTGCTATTTCAACAAATTCACATCTTAAGACTTGCTATCCTCCCTACTATACACTTTGGAAAGGAACGCAGATTGATACACAAGTATAGCTCCTTGATTTTTCTTTAATACCATTTCTTTGTTATTTTATGGATGGAAGATACCACCATAACAGGAAACAGTGAAGGCAGCCCATTAAATATTCAAGTGTAAGAACAAAATCACTAGTTGGAGCATTAGAAGTAGGAGCATTCAAAGACAGTATTTCAAATTTCATCCAGCCAACAGTACTAGAATACACAGCTATAACATCTTTTAGCCTTGGACAGGAACAGAATATATTTAAACATTTTCCAACATAAAAAATGCGGTTAATAGTTTTCCCCTAAATAACAGATCTAGCCCATAGAAAAACTGCTATGACACAGTACCTTATCGCTTATTATATAAGCTATAAAGTGTGTGGGGGGAATCTATCTATTTACACTTTTGCTGACTGAAAAACAGGAGTTTTTTCTCTTTAAGAGCAGTATGTACTACTTTGAAAAAGAAAAAATGTAACTTTACAGCGTTCATTTTAAAAAAAAAATATTCAGGTAACTAGTATAGCTTTTTTCCTCTTACCATATCCTGCCATAGATGCTCCACCACTACCATGCATTAAATTTTTATTTTCTTCTGCCAGTGCTTTGACATATCTTCTGCTGAGATCTAATATCTGTCCACGCAACTCAGCACTGCTTTGGCGTCTTGGATACTGAAAAGTGTAGCGTAGCAACATCAAACCCCAGATGATTCCAAAAACTAGTAAAAACATACTCAGTTTCTGGGACATATTTTTTCTTGAAAATGTTAGAAACATCTCTGATGAAGGCCACAGGCGTGTCTTAATCTCAAGAAAAGTAACTGGATTTGGCTTTGTCAAATTATATTACATAATAAACAAAAATAAGATTTCTATGAAGTGAAAAATCTTCTGGCTGGGCCATCTTGAATACATCTTCTCATGTTTGGGTTGGTCTTGATTCCTGAAATTTGTAAAGTATCACCTGGTTATTCAAAACTGGTACAGTTATTGAGATCAAGGACAAGTATCAGTTCCTAAATACAGAACTATATCATCATCTAGCAAACAATTGTGGATTTTTATCTGCTTAGAGGTTCAGTCATCTTTCTATCTCACCTGTTATTTACAGTGTTTCCTCTTCCTATTTTTACCAATTTTTATTCTCCAAAAATCAAAACTTCTATGCTTCTATGAATCCCCTTAAGTATTTTAAATACTGTAATTTTAACTGCCCTTAAACCCAAATGTATTTCATACAAAATGCAGTATCTAGAAGAGACTTGTAAAACATTTATAGACAACATTTTGATGAGTTATACACATACATCTACACACAAGAAAAAGATGTTGTACAATGATTCACATGATTCTTATTCTTCACTTAGAAGCATAGGGCAAGTATAAAGAGATAAAATGCAGCATAAAATTTCTTGGCTGGTTAGTTAGTTCAAAGTCTCCTCTTTTGGTTTTGTATACCATTAAGAGTTTTTGTTTGTTTTGGTGTCTTGCTACTGAATAAAGAAATAAAACCAAAATTAATTGGCATATTGAACCTACATTTAGCATTTTACTACAACTTGAAAAAATGTCTTACCATAGCAGCCAATTCTGATTCCTCAATAGATTAAGGCTTCAAGAGAGAAACGAGTGGTAGAAAAGCTTCAGCAATTAAGCAACAAATATCCAGACAGTTTGAAGCAGTATGAGCCACACATCTTCAGGGAGCTCTGTAACAGGGAAAAAAAGGAGATTTAAACAAAAAAAATTGAAGAGACCTTCATTTTCTCGTGGAGTGGTTGAAGTTGAGGGCTTCAACATGTGTTTAAAACAGAAATACATTTTTAAACCTAACTTGAAGCAATTGTCAGGCAAGAACAGAGAATTCATTTCCATTTTACTATAAATGCATACATTTAAATGCCCAGTAACTGACTTCAACACAGTTTTAAAAGAAAACTTCGTAAGAATCTCACTCAATATTTCCTTCTTCTTCTGTTATAAGGCAGTGACTTCAGATGGTCAAGATTCATCATTTATGTACATGCACATATATTTACATATGCATCATTTTCTTAATTTTTACCCCTCAAACACATCCCACCTTTTCAGTCTCTTTACACACATATAGCTTATATTCCCCATCTCTGAAACTACTCCAATTATTTAATACTTTCTTGAATGACAGTTTCTACCATTCAACATAATCTGGATAAAGTCACTCATTTTACACAATAGTTATGCTTTTCCCTGTTACTCCCTGTTCCTCCCCATGTATTACCTGACACGAGCACTTTTTAGACTGAAGTTGCACATTGAATAGAGCTCCTCACCAGGCTTTCTGTAGTGGTAGTTAGGTCTCTGTTTTTACCAGAATATTGGGACCGAATTTCTCCTGCTGCTAAGCTCTCCTCGAAACAACTCTGCCTCCAAAGCATTTTTTCATCGCCTCCACCGACTTGTTCAAGCGGCCTTATGCCAACACACCATGGTCTGCTGCAAACACAAGTGTCACTGCCAGCAGGGCTTGTCGCTTACCCTTCACCTTCACTGTTCAGATAATCCTCTCAACAGGCAGACCAACGTGCCTGATTCGAGTGGCAAATTTTTGAAGCGCTCTAAAATCAACATGGGTATCTAAATTATTCTGAAAATTATTAACCCAAGGCAGGGGCAACATTAGGACTTGGACACCAAAGCTGGTGTAAAGTAACAAGCTCCTGTGTGTAAAATGCCCTATAGTAAGTGTCAGTATATAAAGCCTTACTTTTACTATTGGGTGCACTAATGCAAGTGGCAATCACAAATCACCGAGTGAGGAATAGCTTACTTCACCTCCGCTGTGGGATATGACCATGCACGTGGACAGACAGCCAAAAAACAATAATTTGAATTCCCACTGTAAATTCAGTGGGATATACTTTGTTCAAGGAACATGCTTATCCCCAAAAAAGCTGTTTTAAGAGACAAATTTGTCTGAAGTACAAAAAAATAAGAGAGAAAACAATAAAAACGTACATTCTACAGCACAAAATTTGGAATTGTGTGGTTTAAGATTTCCTGAAACAGATCCTCTCCAAACATGCGCTTTTCCCTAGGTCTTTGCCAAATCCCTGGCTCTGCACTCAGACTTTAAAGCATAAACTGCACGCACATCATTATGCATCTACATAATCCATGAACAGTATCACATATGAGGAAAATATTTACATATGAGGTCCAGGAGTAGAGCATTCACATGACGGCTTAGAAGACCAAACAGTATTTCTCAAGAAAAGAACACAAGTTTCAACCCTCATTCCAAAAAGTCTGCATCTTCTATTAATTAAATTAATAATAATAATAAAGACTGAAAATAAGAGATAGTTCTTGCAGAATTTAAATTAAGTTCAGCTCTCCACAGATGCCTAGCCATATCTCATCCTGAAGCATTTAGACAATATCACTACAGCGCTTTGGAGTGGAAATAACTCTGCCATCACAATGTAAAGAAGACCACAAAGCCAGGATAAGAGGTCTAGCCAAGAGGAACAGATTGAATAAACTCCTGCCAAGGAGCAGCAGTAATTGCAGGCTGGGCCTTTGCCTTGTGTATCTGATTCACAGTGCACACACTAACTACTGAAACCAACGGAAATCAAGGACTCAACCTGCTGGGAAAATGGCATAATACCCAAACACCGACCCTGGGCAAAGGAACTGGGAGCAAGGTGTACCAAAATGAAGGCAACTATCTGTACTTTTCCTAAGCATTTTTAAAGGCCATTCCCCCATAATGAATTCCACTGTAATTTCAAAGTTCTGTAATATCTGGTCTTCTCTTTCCCCCTGAAGCATGAACTTCTAGTGACCCCTAACACACTCCATGCAAACTCTTACAAGATTACACAGTATGGAGTAACAAAAAATATAAGTAAGCTTATACCCTCATGATTTCAAAGTAGGAAAAAAAAGAGTATTGGAGCAGCAGGTGTACATATTAGGAAGAAAAGAGCACAATAAGTAAGACAAATGGATTGGAATATTCTTTCACCTCTTGTTGTCCTGAAGGGTCAGCACTTCTCTATATGAACATTATAGTTTAAACAAACCCTGCCCTCAGAATGGACCTCTGCTTTCAGTAATTCAGAGGTAGTATCCCATGAGATAACAGCACACATGTAAGAAGAAACATTGCCCCTTGTCATCTTTCTTCTCCATTATTCTCTCCTTCTTACCCACCACTCCCTGAGAAAGGGAAAAGGGAAGCCGAGACTTCCTTCTTCACACTGACTTATCCCAGATAGGAACGCAGGCTCATCACTCTCCCAACCACAGCTGAGGGGCTTTTATGGCAAAGGCAGTCAAAGCACCACAGAGAGCAACAGGAAAAAAGGGTTCCTCAGAGCTATGCCTTGCTGGAATTCGTACCATCCCTAATCATGGAGACTGAGACAAAAGGAAGACAACTATAAAGATGAAGGAGTGCAACCAGGACAAAATTTGAAAATCTGAGGAGGGAAAGAAAAGAAACAAAACAAGACCCCAAACTAACAAACCCAAAACAAAAAATTCAACGAAACAAACCCAAATCAAACAAGACCCCTGAGCTGACTATGCAGGCAAAATGGCAATCCAAAACTCCATGAAGAACAGAATATCTTCCAGATAATCCTTTCAATAAGCAGCCTGAAGTGACTGATTCAAGTGGCAATTTTCCAAAGTTCTTTAAAATCAGCATGCAGATCTAAATTACTCTGAAAACTACAAGCCCAGGCCAGAGGCAACATTAGAACCTGGAGCTAACACCAATTTCTGAATGAGGATCTGACACTAAGTTTGCCCTTCACAGACATATAAAGAGTTTGGTTTTCTTCACTGTTGCCACTGCTGGTTGTCTGAGAAATGTACTACCAAAACCTACCAATGCAGATTCAACTTTGTCCAGTGGTATCACAACACTGGCAACAGAAGTCATGAAGTAAGGCACTCATTCCCTCCAAAATAAAAGCACTCTATCCTATGAGCTGTATTTCAACATCAGTCGTATATAAATTATATTACTGAGTGCATGAAACGAAAGAAACAAAGGCAAAAGAAAAAGCAACAAAAAATCCATTATATGTTCCATAAAAAAGCAACGTTCTAGTATCCACTAAATGCTACTTAACTAAACAGTAGCATCAGACTTCAGTTTGAATACTGACTCTTCTCCATGGAAACCAGCCCATACTTACAAAACATCCTTCTTGGATTTTGTTGCAAACTCTTTCTCAGATTCTGCTTTACTTATTTCCAGAAAGACACAGAGATTATATTAATGTACAGCACAGAAATGAAACAGACTGTAAGGCAAAGGAATGCCTCATACGTTCTCTGAAACAATCTCAGGTTATCAGGAAAACAAGGCATACCCAAATCCTTAAAAGGTTACAACACACCTTACAGAACTCTGTCGATTCCGCTAGTTTGGTCTTTTTTTAGTCATAATTTTTATATGCTATCTGAGAGACTCCAGCCTTCCTAAACCACTCAGCAGGGCAAATTTCAACCTGTCCTGCAGAGATTGTGTGTACTCTCTAGTTTTGAAAAATATACAGGACAGATGAAGATAATTATTTGTAAGAGAAAAAGAGAGCAGCTCATCCATCAGGTATTTTTGGTTGTTACGAATAAGCAGCTTTAGCAAAAAAACCTAACAAAACAGAGTCAACAAGATGTAAAGAATCCAGAAAACCGAAGCCTGAAAATCCCATTTCATTCAAAGATCAGAAATATTTTTAAAGATAAAGCCAAGAAAAATGCAGTGAAAGTATTATTGTTAGCATACAGTCAAAAAAGTCACCTCTTCAGTTACATATTTTGAAAGATAGAATGCCAACTACTGAGGCAATAACTCCTCGGTGATACTCTAGAGACCTAGACAGGTCTCTAATGAACAAATATACTAAGAAAGGCTTGAAAAATGGGGATTTTACTCAGTGTATTACTTAGTACCATAATATTTATCTGTTCCTCACTGCCAAATTATCATCAACAATGTGACACTGTGAATTCAAGACCAAGTTTGGCTTTGTGACCAGTTATTATTATGAACTGTATAAACACAAGACGTGATTTATCAAGATAGAGACTTAAAAAAAAAAAAAAGCCTGATACAGTCATAGGAGACTGCATCCAACTACAGAGGAAGGGGGAAAAAATCTTGTAATAGAACAGGCAGCTGACAGAAATTAGAACAGTACAAATAAAAGCTGACATTAATAATTACTATAAAATAATTGCACAGTACAAAATTAGAGTTTATTACAATCTCAATGGGAACACAAAAAATTTATTAAATTACTAATGATTTAAAATTAACATACTAAAATTGCAATTATACAAGAAATTACTATTAAATTCATGGTAACAAACATCCCTGGGTACAGAGAGGGTACTGTATCAGTAAACAATTAGCTGTGCTGTAAATAGTCAGGATGATACCTCATTGCCAATGAACATTTCAGGAAGACAAAAATCATGGGGCATTACAGAATACCGGAAAAAAATGCCATAGTTGTATCAAAACTCTATTCTACTATTTTTCTTTTTTTGCATATACTGAGAGTGTGCTTGCCCTGGCCCATTTCCCTCTGTGATCTCCAAAATATTTTATTGCCTGATTTTCCAACAGAAAACTTGAAGCATCACTCAGCTGACAGGCAATGATCGCACTGACCATTCTGAGAGCAGACAGGCTGGTTCCATGTTATTTGGAAAACTAACAGCAAAGTTCTTGTGCAGCAATGAAAATGGGAAGTCTAAAGAAGACTGACACACACAAAAAAAGCATAGAATGTATTTACTGGCCAATTAATCCCAGAAGACTGGAACAAGAAAATAAGCACCTAGAAGCCCAGGAGCTTATGTGTTGAGACTTTGTGGAATGCCAAAAATGATGTTTGCATTCTGGTGATTTGCAGTGATAGACGGTTGTTGGTTTGGCAGTAGAAGAAAAATCTTCATGAGGTGCAGCTGACAAACAGGTTCTCAAAGAACTTAAGTGTTTATTGTAAAACAGGACCCTGATTCCTGGCAATACACAGAAACTTCAGTTCTCTGTTCCCACACACAGCACAAACTCCATTTAATAAATGATTGTACCCACGTCACTCATATTTTAAAACTGGTGTACAAGGAAGAATCAAATTCTTCATATTTTTAAGGGCACATCAGTTCTAGAGAGCATGCCAATAAAACCACTGTCCTGTACTGGCACATCTGTACCGGTGACTTTTGCAGACCAACGCTGCCCAGGTTCATTGATCGGTGAGGTTCACTCAGCTGCACAGCACCACAAAAGAGCAAGATATTATGCTCAGAACCAACAATTAACAGCAATGCCTGTCCCCAGACAAGTGAAACACAATTGAGCTGTCTTTTGACAAAATCAACTCTCACTCAGCATGTTAAGTACTCCTATGATTTGTTGCTGTAAAATTCGGTCAACAGAAAAATGTCACAGCAGAGAGGCAAAAGAGGATACTCTCCTGACAAAACCTCAGCCATGCCTAACACAACAGCGCCCAGCAAAATGCTGTACCTGTGTGCTGGTGAAACTTGAGGGTCTTTCCAGACTGCATCATAGATCAGTTGACAGAAGAGACAATTTGTATTAGTACCTGCTAGGCTCAAGAGGAAGAATCAGCACCACACAGCACACTGCCTTCTTAAGAGCAGGTACAAAGGCACATTCCTGGGCAAAAAAAAAGGCTGTCCTATCACTATGACGGCTGCTGGGCTGCAGGTTTTAGCAGTTCTGTACCACTTTTGGAATGTGCTGCCAAAGGAGTCTGCCTTTGTGTCTTTTCCAGGACATCTATCTTTATACCTTCTCCAACAGCATGTGTTTCTTCATTCCCTGCTTCCGCATGCCATAGACTTGCAACTACCAGGGAAAAGTGATAAAAAGTAAAATTTATCCTTTTGCCTTATTGCTACCTGTCTTTTGGGGAATACCTTTAAGGATGTTCCAAATGAAATCACAGGAGATGGGAGGTCTAAGGGAATAGCAAAAATGGGTAACTACCAAGAATACCTATTCTACAGTGCTGCAACAAAGAAATAAGAAAATCTCCTTATGTGCCCCAGTCTCTCAGTGCAGCCAACAAAAGTCACAGCTCACCAAGCAGACACATAGTGTCTGACCTACTGACCAGCTGCTGGGACAATCTCAGATATATCTTAAACCAGAAACAGTTTTACCTCCCACAGGCCTCTAAGAACAGCACACAATTTGTTTTGTAGATGAACTTCAAGTTTAAAGCAAAAACATATTGCTTCAGACTTGAAAACCCACACAACAAGCTAACAGTGGCTCTGGTATAAAATTATCTGAGAGCCCAAACAGTAGATTACCTTTTGTATGTCAGTATTTTAGAAATACTGGTGACTTTTTTCTATTTTGAATTCATGTAGTCCTACTTGCATTGGTTTTATTTTGCATTATGTCTAAGGAGTCTGCTCAAGTACTTTTTGGTATCTGAGAGTATCCTTTTTTTTTCAGCTCCTCCCCCCTTTATTTTGCCTACTACTGTCAGTGAATGCTTTAAAATAAACCAACCACTTAAAAACAGAAATTCTTTGTTCCTTGCCTGTGGGCAGTCAGCCAAGATTCAACATTTTGAGAGGGGAAATGACTTGGCAAGGTTTGTGAAGAAAATTAAAGCATGCAGATATCAATAGAGACAGTATGTTATACTTGCTGAAGTTCCCTTCCTCCCACTGGGTCCATCTGGGCCCCAAGACATTTCTATATCTCTGTATTAGCTTCTTGGGGACAAAAAAAAAAAAAATTCAGTTTCTTTCCCCCCCGGGACACTTTATTTTCTGTTTATGCTTAACTGCTGCCTTTCAGGTCACAGTAGGACCTTTGCTCCTAAGAGTCAGTTATGACAGAGCATAAGGCACCTTCTTGGCTTCTCATTTCCCAGTAAAACTGCCACAATTTTTTAATTGCAGTTGAACACTAGGCTGTGACAAGTCCTCCCCTGCAAATTCCTAACTAGTACCTCTACTCCCTTGTGAAATTTCACAGCTGTCTTTGTATCACTCTTTCCAAAGCCCTTGGGACTTCAAAACTTCCTTCTGAGATGATAATGTTTAGCTAATTTTAACTAGGTTTACAGAGAGCCAAGCCTGCACGATGATGAATGTAGGCTACTGATAAGAGAGTGATTTTCACCGAGCATTCTAAAGAGACCTAAAAGGAAGGCGGGTGTCATTAAAGAGAACGAAGAGGGGAGGGGAAGGGGGGAGACAACTAACAAAGTGACAGCTGCAATGGGGGAGTGACTGCCACTGCTCACACATGGACACACCATGCAGCATTCACACAAACACAATTCCTGTAGAACGGCAACAAAAATGGACTTCTACCACCGGGGAGAGAAGAATAATTTAACTTGCCTGGTTTTCTTTCAAGAAACCTCTAGAATTCAAACTCTATATGAATTTGTCCATCAAAATTATGTTTCTATGGCAAAACTGCAAAACAGACAAGGTATTGGATTCATTCCATTCATCCCAGGAGACTGATCCAGTTGAAGATTTCAGAAAAATTAACACTACAGGAAATGTTAAAGACAGATAAATCCTTTTCTTTTGCATCTTTTACTAGTTCTAGGTTGACTTGTCAGCTCATCCTAGCATAGTACAGGGTCATGACAGACATTAGTTAACCATAACACTACAGTGGTGTGCACTGCAAAATATTCTGTTCTAAAAATTTAGTAGAAGGTACTCAAAAATTTAACTGGATTATTTATCTCATGGTAGCCTCTTATTTCTTCAATATTAGTGAAGAAACCAATTTCAGTGGAATAACTTTTAAGTCCTCTTGTTTAGGCCTCTAGTCCAGGACCTGTTTTATGTAGGCAAACTACTGATTCAGTTCTGAGCAATCCAAAATTAATCTTTTAGACTACACAGGCAAATGCTAATATACGTAATTTTTTGTAAAGTTGACAATCACAAAAGAAAATATATGAGATTATTAATAATGCTCAGCTGAGGAAACCCTCAAATCCATTTAATAGCACAAGTTTTCAATTACAGGTGAAAGAAGTTGTCAATACCAAGTACTATATAAAGTATATTTTAGCAGTAAACTTGTACAAGGACAAAACACATTCATTTGAATGACTGAGAGTCACAGATTTTTGACAGCTACTGGAAAACAGCTATTTTTGACACTTACTAGTCTTCAGATATGTTGACTACACAGCTGACAATTTAAGCTGACAGCATGCATTTATCCTACTTACAGTCTGGGCAAGATGCAAGAACTAAGTGCCTTTTACTAGTCTTGGAAAACGTACAAGTCATCACGAACTCCAGGGGAAATATCTTACTTTTAGCAGTTAAATGACATTCAATCCCACAGCTAAACCACAATATGGGTTTAGCTAATACCAATGCTTCCTTCAAGGAGATAACAGCCAAAAGGAGTCTCTAAAAGTAGATGACACAAAAGGTTGTGTTTTTTTAGAAAAAGGAAGTAGCCTTATTTCCAGTTCTCAAAGCTTTAGGGAAAAGATCTTTTTGCTAGAACAAAGGAATTCCAGTATTATTGTTTAATTCTCTGAAGCTCTCAAGTACCTGAAGTGAATTATAAACAGTTATATGTTTTAACACATAAAATAACAGAAAGAGGCCAGAATAATTTAGGCTTTATATATACGGGCATCTCCAGCAAGAATGGGAACAAAGATAACAATAAATTTCCATATTTGGTATAAAACTGCAATCGTTCCACTTGTGACACTAGAACAAGATGTTGCTCACAATCTAATATCATCTTCATATTGTCTCCTTCCTTTGGTATCCTCATGAGAGTGAAACAGCAATTCATTACATTTGCTCCAAAATAAACTCTACATTACAATTAGAACAAATCACATGCATGCTTAACTATGATGTTCAGCATATCCATATTCTGAAGACTCTTTAAAAATGACGCAATTCCTACAAAGCTCACTTTTCACAGTGAAAAAACATTCTCAAACACACCAATGAGCCAATTCGGAGGGCAAAACAACAATCAAAAAATCACAAAACAACAGCAACAAAAAAGATCTAGTTAACCCTATCTGAACTGCTCTAAGAAAATTCCACATCATGTCACAGCACAGAACAAAAATTCTCTCTGCTTGTTTTGTGGCACACAAACACAGAAATTACACTGCACTCTAGCTGTCAGTATCTTTTAGATTATAAGACACATAAAAGAGAATTTACAGGATACTACCATGTTAGGTTAGGGAACTGAAAAGAAAGTTTATTAATAATAAATGATGAAGAGAGCTACAGAAATAAAGTAGACATAATAGTACGTTATAAACATTTACAAAAATAAACTTAATGGGAAGATTTAAAGTGCAGTTGAAACATCATCAGATGTTACATAGAGAAGCAATTTTATTATATTGTAAGCAGGAAGCATCCCACAACTATTGATTGCTGTCAGGAAGTTGCATATATTATAATCTCTTAAAAATGAATGTTTCAAACCTTGCATATTTCCTTCAATATTGCTTCTTCCTATTTATTCAATACTACCAAAGAGACCAATTTCAGTGAAACATTTACGCTCTGTTTGTATGTAGACTTGTTAGTGCCCGAAGATCACTTAACTTGACATTATTAAGGATACTGCCTTAGCTTAAACGAGAATTAAGTAATTCGCCCCTCTGTTAAGTTCCATCACATCACTGTAATCAAGCTTTGCCTCTTTAGAAGTTGTGTCCTCACTGTATGAGATCTTGCAGAGTCACTGCAGTCACAGTTTAGGACGGGAAGACCACTGCAAAGGGTGAAGGAAACCAGGCAATCCTTGTTTCCTCCACCACTTCCTCCCCATCCAAGGACACTGCATCACAGCCCAGGGACGCGGCTCTCCGGCCGGAGGGATGCCCGGATCACCGCACAACTCACCGCTCCCGAGCCCCGCAAGGACACCGCAACACCGGCGCTGGGACCGACACCCGGCGGGAAGGCAGCCAGGAGGAGGACAAACGGGTCCCACAGCAGGGCAGCTCCCGGAGGAGGGGCGGCACGGCGCGGGCGCTCAGGCGCGGTGCGGACGCGGCCGGCAGCCGCAGCCGCCTTGCGCCATCCCGCTCCCGCCGGAGCCTGTAAGCCACCCCCCTTTCCCCGTGCA
>VXAY01002912.1:828076-869119 GCA_013399855.1 Oxyruncus cristatus
GGGTGGGGGCTCTCGGCGTCCTCCGGCCCGGCGGGGGTGGGAGCAGTGCAGCTTGGCTTTAAAATGGCTCCTTCGGGCGCCTGAGGTTCGCCTGGGCCGTGGGCGACGGCCCACGACCCCCTCCGCTCCCCGCGTTTCTCCGCCACACGCTGCCTTGTCCCTTCGCCTTCGGTGGGATGCGGGCCCCGGGCCCCAGTGCTGCAGGTCGGCCCCCGCCCGCCAGCGCAGGTTATTTTCTGTGAGAACGGCGCTGCTGTAGCCCCCGGGGTTTCTGCCCCCTGCTCTGTTTCCCTCCCTCGATCCCCAGCCGCCCTGTCGCCCGCCAGGCCCGCAGGTCCCTGTCCTGCCCCTCCCCGTCCCCGCTTCCCGGGCTGTGGCCGGGCAGCTGAGGCCTCCTCCCGCCCGAAAGAGGAGGCACCCCGCGTCCTTTTGTGCGAGGTGCGCTGCTTCTCCTGGCTGCAGGAGCTGCCTCGGGCCGGGCCCCCTCCGGCCATCGGGGAGGTCCGGCCGTCGCTGTTAAATCAGCGACACTCATCGATCGCACAGCTGAAGGGCTTCGGAGGAGCTGCTGTGGCTTTGTAACCTCGTTAGGCCTGTGTCTTTTTCCTCTGATGGGTGCGGGCTTTTGTGTACACGTGTGACAGGTCCATTCTATTTTCAGTGTTTTTGTGGGTTTTTCTTAGGCATGATCGAGGCAAGCAGGAATTAGAAACTGTTTGAAA
The DNA here is from genome assembly GCA_013399855.1 of Oxyruncus cristatus. Classification (NCBI taxonomy): domain Eukaryota; kingdom Metazoa; phylum Chordata; class Aves; order Passeriformes; family Cotingidae; genus Oxyruncus; species Oxyruncus cristatus. Next base: position 828,799 of record VXAY01002912.1, read on the forward strand.
CGGGAATAAAATGTGTGCTCAGTCCTCCTCCTCCATCACCATATACTTTTTCAAAAAAATTGGCAGATTTTTTTGTGTGTGTGTTTTGATTCTTCAGAGGAACCCCTGAGCATCCTCTTGGTGACTCTGATGAACAGTGACAGTAGGTTTGCAGTTATATGTAGTTACTGTCTGGGGAAACAAATAGTGAAATTTCGGAAGAACGGTGTCACATTCCAATAATTGTTTTTACACGAGAATTGTTGCCCTTTTTGTGGTGTCAGTTAAAAAAAAAAAAATCCATAGGCCTAAAGTTCTTTACCTGGCTGTGCAATGACTGCTACTGCTTCCTCGGGTGGGGTGAACAAAACCTGTTCTTGTGTTGATTGCTTGGACAAATAGGGGCTGTATAGCTAAGATCTATTCAGGTAAATAAACTGATCTCTGAAAGGGAAGGAACTAAGTCTCAGAAAGTTGAACAACGAGTATGCTTGATTGGGTAGGGTGGTGTTTGTTTGGGTGTTTTTTTGTTTTGTTTTTATTATTCAATCATTTTGCAGTCAATATTTATATTTTTAATAATTATTTTCTTGTATGTATTCCCAGTGGGGGTTATTGTTAGGAAATAATTATATTTAGGTTAATATCCAGAACATTTATATTGGGTTCCTTGATGGATCTGTTGTTATTAGAAAGCTGTTCTAGCTTTGTGCTTTCAGTATTTCTGCACACCGCCTCCTGCCAAAGGTAGAAGTAAAATAATGTTTTTCAGAGTACACAAAGCCTGAAAAGTCCTATGTAGCAGCTTCTGTGACTGCTATTTATTAGTTGGGGTTTTTTGTTGTTGTTGGTTTTTGGGGGGTTGGGTTTTTTGTTGTTGTTTTTGGTTGGTTTTGTTTTGGGGGGTTTTTTTGTGGTGAAAAATTTATCTGTTGGAAAGAGCTGCTGAGTCTTCGTTTGGAAAACTTCTCTTTTTTGCTCCATAACACTGAGATTTCTCAATTAGTCTGGCATGTGCCAGAGTCTTGTCTATTGGCATTTTTGTAATTGAATATAATGGCAGGTACTTGATTAGTTTGTAATTTGGGGGAGTTGCGCTTCTACTAAAGTACCTTTGTAAGCATTTTTTTTTCTTCAGTAATACTTTTTTGTTGTGATGCTGCTAAAATACTTGAAATAAGAAATTTCATTTCAGAGTAACGTTTTACATTTCATTTCCACTGAAAGTGTCCCCAGGCATAAAATTAAACATGTGCAGCTTTGAGGCTGTAGTGTTTAGTCTGCTATTCCCAATTGGATAGGACTCTGTCATGCACTGAATATCCTGGTGCTTCAGTTTGCTCCATGCAGGCACATGAGACTGAGAGTAAAGCAAAAATTTTCACTGGGAGAAAGAACTGCAGAAACCAGGAAGAAGTTTGTAAAGAACCTGTTTTCCTGGAAATTTGCAAAATAAGAGTTCTGAGTACCCTTTCATCTCTTCCACCCCCTCTCACGCTTAAGTACTGGCTAGTTTGATGTGCTTTTAAAAAACTAAATGCCAAAGAGGTAAGGGAGCTTTTAAGTTTATTTTATGCCCTTTTATGTTTTACCTGTATAGATGCACATTGTCCCAAAACACTTCAATGAAAGTTGAGTATGATCAGGATTTTTTTTAAAAGCTTATTTTATCAGCATTAAGGTACTGTCCGTGTATGTGCTTTGCCTGTAATTTATTATTTTAAAATCATAATATTAATTAATCTGAACAGGAAATAGAAAATAATTATGGAATTAACTTGTCAATGAAATTGCTTAACTTACACTACTTGAAAACTTTCATTTCTAAAATATTGGATAAAATCATTGTAGAGTTTTTTTCCTTTTTGAGCTCACTCATTTCTCTATTGAATTCTCTTTTAAAGCAAATGTTAATCAAATATGCTCATATTAATCAACATCTACTCTGTTTTTGTGTCATTTTGTTTCAACTTAAGCAAGTTTTCTATTAAGAACGTGGCTGGTTGAATAGAAGAAATCCCCCTCCTCAAGCATGGTGATTTAATGAAAAGAAATTCATAGAAGAATTAAAAATATAGTGGATGTGCTAGAGCTAAGTTTATGGACATTAAGAATAAAAAAAGATTTTAAGTTGTGCTTCTTATCCAGTGAGTTGGTTTTGGAAAAGTCAAAGTATTTTATCACCATTGAATGCTTTTGGTGAGGAAGTTAGACAAATGAGGGCTTTTTTTCATCTTGTATTATTGTCAGGTAACAGGCAACTCTTTTTTCCTTTCATATTTATCATTATTTTAAATAGGATGTCTGTTTATTTAGTGTGTGTTCTGTGGTACAACTTAAGATGTTTCCCAGAGCAGTGAACAAGAGGGATTCTAAACAAATCTGCACTTCAGTAGCTCCACATGAAACTTTGATTAGTTTTTTTTTGAACTTCTGATAACGTTTGACTTCTGTAATCTTAAAGGTTTAGTAGTTTTCTACAAGTATTAATGTGCTGTTTGTCTAAATAGATAAAACTTTTTATCAGAGCCAAGGTAGAACTCCCATTTTATAGCTCTATTGGTTCTCTTCCTTCCTTCTAATGAGATGTCTCCTTCTGCTCTGTGTAGAATGTTACAGTGAGCTAAATAGTAAAATCTAATAAAGCACTTCAAGAAATGTATGATTTTGCATGTCAGCCATCTTGTGAAGGAAGTATGCATAATTCGTAGGTATGCAAGCAGCTTTTGGGTTAGTTTAGCTGTGAAAGTCCCTTATATTTTCTTCATGAAGCTTGTATGCGAAATACTTAACTACCTGTGGAATTACGTAACTGATCAACTTTGAGATCATTTCTTTGTAAAAAACCCCAAAAAACCAAACCAAAAAAACGGTGTCGGGGGTCGGGCTTGTTTAGCTATTGTATTCCACCTCTCCTGATGTGGCAGTCTGCCACCTCTGTGCAAAGGAAGGCATATTGCTTTCCATACCTTTTGAAACACAGGCACGATGTGTGCTTATGCTCAGAGGTTCTGTGTTCACCTGAAGAGTGCTGTGATCACCCTGTGGTGTTTAATGACCAGTGTGGGAAACGAGTTTTTCTGGAAGTCAGGGTTTTATTTTTTCTTTTAATTTTTTTTTGTTTGTTTTAATCAAGCTTAATAAATTCTAGGTTGTTCTGGACCATGTCAGCTGGGAAGACTGCTCTTTTTGAAAACAAATTCTTTTTACCATCTTCCATGTGGTAAAGGAGTGACTGCAGAAGCCTCCCTGAAGAGGTGTATTTTCAAGCCTCAGTGAGAAGATCAACTTGTAATTTCAAAAAGTTTATTGCTGAAGCCTCTCCCCCCCACACTTTTTCATAAAGAGGAACATTGAGAAATGCATAAAGTTTACTTCAGTTGGTAACTTTTAAAATATACATGTCTTCAAGGTAGCACAACTTACGAGTTGCTTTTTATACAGAAGTTTATTATGTATACTATTATAATATTTATAGAATAATTACTACATAAGGGATCAGTTATGGTTTTATTATAGAGTAACAGGACATAGCATGAAGCCAAAATGATTTAACTTGTCTTGTAAATTTCAGGGAAAGTTGGTAAATTGCTGTCAAAACTGTTTAAAATGTCATCCTGTCCTTTCTCATAAGTGAGATGTCACTCACTTGACAGTTTCATCTAGTGAATGTAGGCTGCTGCTAAATTCCTGTTTCTTTTTTCCTAACATTTTTCTGTCCCCTTAGAGATTGACTTCATTTGTGTTTTTTTTTTAATTTGGGTAGGATTTTTAGTGGGATTTTTTGAAAGTCTGAACTATCATTTTACTGGCTTAATGGTATTGTTAGACTGCTTGTTGTCCTGTCCTTTTTTCACCCCATGTGTATTTCCTCTTAACAGGGGCAAATGAATTTCACCTGAAATTTTTGGTGATTTTAATGATTTTTTTTTTTCCGTTTCATTTCCCATGCTTGGTTAGAGAAAACCTAGTTTAAACTTATTTCGTTCTTTCTATTTAGCATCTTGCTCTAAATTTTGATACCTTTCAGTCATACTCTGAAATGGTAAGGTGTGAGTTGAGGTAAGGCATGACAGAAGTTCAGGACTGAAGAGTAGTGTAGAAGAAGAGGTTTTGGCTTTTTGTTTTCTTTTTGTTTGCTTGGTGTTTTTCATAGGGGACAGGAACAGGTTGTTATTTTGGGGTTTTGTTGTGGTTTTCCCTACCCCCCCATGTTCTTTATCATATCTTCTCTTGGTGAGTGAAAACTGAAAGAATACTTCTGAAAGACTTCTGCAGTTCCACTCTGTGTGAAAGTGGTGTAAATGCTTTTAAAATAGTAATTATATTGGAAAGTAGGATTTATTTTGAAGGATGCAAGGAAGATAAGCAATAGACAGAACATACATCAGTTGAACAGCTGGACCAGTATGGATGAAATACATGGATGTGGCTGATGTCTTGCTCAGGTGGATCATCTAAAGTTGCTGATGGTTCTTCAGTGACTGGTTTTATGTGATCATGAGGTAATGGGGAGAGATCCTTACCATTTCATTTTGTTATTTCTGAGAAGAGAGAAGGTAGCAAGGATATAAAATACTCTTTAGTACTCTCTTTAAATGCTTCTAGCTGCTCATCTTATCAGTAACTGAAGCCGCAGACCTTGGATTTTGTGTTTGTCTACAATAACTTCTTCGGCTTCAAGTTCCAATTCTTGGTGAATCATTAGTCCCATTTCCTGGTGTATCTTATTCTGAAGAAGCACCCTGTTAAAATTGAGTTGGGTTTTTTTCTGTAGTTATTTTTTTTAGGTGAGGGGTTGGGAGTTTTTTTGTTTGGTTTTTGTTAGGCTTTTTTGTGTTTTATGTGGTTGGCTTTTGGGTGTGTGGTGGGGGAAGTGTTATTGACAGGTGTAGCATTTGTTTTGAAAGGGAAGTCTGATCTGACAAATATTATAAAGTTAGCTGTTGCTTCTTTTCCTGCAGGCAGTAGTGACAGCTGATCTAGATAGTTTGACGTGGTGACAGTGGCCAGACAGTCATTTGGCCCTTAAATGACTGAGGATCTTCAGAGGAGCAAGATAAGAAAGTGCTGAGGATCCAGAGTGCAGTATTTAGTTTCTGTGTAATAATGGAGCTGAGATCTGAATGTATCGGTTGGTTAAGGACTAGTACAGAATTGAGAGATTTTAGTGCTTTGGATGGTAGAGGTGTCCGTTTTCTCATGTTGAAGATAACATACAATGTTAAATATTTTTGTCATTCATATTGCAGAATGGATATAAATTGTTCATGAGGAACAGTTGGGTTGGTATAGACTACGATACAGCTTGCTAATTGTTTCATCGTAGTAGGAAGTAGAGGAAGAAAATTCTTTAAAATCTTTCTTTGTGACTCCTTGGGGCTCTGAATCTCTTAATCCTTGCCTGTAGTCTTTCTGATATAAATCTTATTAGGTACTTTTTCAGCATCATCCTTAAGTCCTTAAACTCTTGCATGTTACTGTGATTCCCTTTGTCTCTCCTTTTGAAGCTTTGTAGGAGGTATAACTAGGTGATCTGTGTTGCATCAGAAGATGAGATGTAATTGCTTGCCAATGGCAGGCACGGTGTGCAACTGCTATCAGGTAATTTCTCTTCAGCTGTAATTTATTTGGTTAAGGAAGCTTGAAATATGTAGGAATTTAGGCTGTTGCCTCTGTCGCTCCAGTGTTGAAGTTGTATGTTTGTTAGTGCAGACCCTAAGGGTCTTAAACAGTTCCAAAAGGACGTGACCTACGTGAAATGATGTAATACTTGGTTTTGGCAACTTAATACAGATTTGCTGTCATAATTGATATTAAAAAAACTTCGCGGGTGGTAATTCTCAGGTGCTTTAGTTGAATAGAACACTAAGCTGACTTTTACATTGTCTGGTATTTTTAGCACCTCCCAACACTTCTAGGCTGTGCAGTGTCTGGGGAGTGAGGTGGGAGGTGATGGGTTGCTTTTGTTCAGGCTTCCAGAGTTCTTATTCAAGAATTGATCTTTCAAATGTAAAAAGCATGGACAGTGCAATATCCTCACAAAGAAGGGGCATCTGAGGGGGCTTTTTATTGAACGGTGTTTTGTAAACATGATGTCACTTTGAATGTCACTTTTTTTTTTCTATATTACTGGTCATTTTTACTAGGGAGGGGAGTAGAAATAATTCCCAGGGAAATGGGCAATTGTTGCAAGGGATGAGGTATAAAGGAAAGAATTTAGGAAGCTATTAGACACTGAAGAATACAAAAACAGAGGAAAGATGATGAAAAAGCATGTTACTAGTTCTAAAACAAAATTGTTTTATTGTGAACAGTGGCTTTCAAAAGTAAAAACGCTAAAGCAAATTTGGTAATATTTCAAAGAGTGTACATAATTTTTTCGGAGAAAGTAAAGTAATTACCTTTGCAGATAACCATCTTAATAAGGGTACCTGTTACACAGACCTGATGATATGGTCCACCTGTCACAGCCAAGCATTGAATTTGGCCTTCATTGTTGAAGTTTGGCAGGCCTGTCATCCCAGTAGGTGACATTCTCTATGTGTCCGTTGTCCTTTTCATTGAGGTCAAAGGGAATGGTAGTGTGGCTGTGATACTTGGTACTAGAGAGTCTCTCAGGTTCTGTTTCTGGTGGATTTATTGTCTTGAAATATGAGGACAGCATCTTTTGAAAAGAATTTCAGCCCAGAGTTCTGAAGAATTTTAACTGCAAAAGAAAATGCAAATCTGGACATAGGTGCAGTAAGAAATAAATTGAGAAAAACACTGTGAGGACAGGCAGGAGGAGAAATAATGCAGATAAACATGAAATGTAACATTTATGGGAGGGGAACTTGCTATGCGTTTTTTCATTAAGCATTTTGCACGCTTTTGTGAATTTACAGATTTTCAGAGCATACTGTTCTGTAGGGGATTTTATAGCTAAGCTCCCTAAAAGTGCTGTGCACTATAAAATGTGAGGAAATCCTAACCTGCTCTTTGTTTGCTTGTTTTCCTAGTTTTTCTCTTGTGTGCCTTACCATGCAAGAAAAAAAACCTTCCTGTCTTTACTTTTATTGAATTGCTTTAATTGTATTATTCTACATCTTAGTTTATATGGATTATATAAGGAAAACAGGATAACAATGAGGAAGAAAAAGTAGGAAGAATAATAATTTGTTGCTTATGCCTATGTGCATGTATTATGCAAGTAAGTATGTACATAGATAGGTTTTGACTGGAAATCTTTGGCCATTCTGTTGAATTGATAGTGTCTTAGTAATTTGTAGGAGTAAAATTTGGGATATTCAATATTGAGAAGTACACAGCTATTATTTTGGGGGGGGGGAATCAATGATATCAATACTTCAGTATATTTGTGCTAATTAGTTTTTAGTGTATCTATGTATCTTACCAAAAAATTTGATGGGAGGAGGGTAGCTTTGCAAATACAGTAAAACACTGAGAACTCAGTAAGCTCATTGTTAGAACGTAGTCACTTATACAGTTTTAAAGATATTTTTTTTAAAAAAAGTTGTTTTATAAAATAGTTTCTTGCACTTTACCTGCTGGCTTTTCAATTTGATAGATAACATCTGAACTCCAGCAGAGTTTTATAATCCCCACGTGCTTAAATATACTAAATGTTCTTTTTCCATTAAGGTTAATGTTCGTGAAGAAATTGAAGAGTTTTTTCCAAGAATGTGGAAGATAAATCAAGATAAAAGAAGGCTAATGAAAAGTATTAAAGATCAGAAAATTAAAATTGAATGGGGGAAAAAATTGAACAGAAGATTGGTCAGATAGAAGCACTTGAATATTTTTTTAAGGCTATAATGAATTGTTTGAATTGGGGAAGAATACACGAAGTATGAAAAATGAAAAACTCAATGAAGAATGAAGAAAAGTAGAAAGCAAGAGTGAAGTAGAATTAAAAGAATCTGGAAGAATGAATGGGTCCTAGGTTAAGTAAATGTATGGTTTATGTTCCAGTGTCTGTATGATCAAGTTGTAGATGAATTTGCATGATTGCTTAGTTAATAGAGAATTGGTGATCTGGTTCAAGCAGGGACCTATTTGAGGAAAGCATACAATATTAACAGTGGGTTAGCAAAATGAAATTTGTTTTGGAGGGTATTGCCTAACCATTTGTTTTTCAGGAGCAATCAATATAATAGAATTACTGTACTTTAAATGTTAGGAGTTAGGCATTTATGCAACCAATACCATTTTTAATACTGTCTTTTTTGTTAGGAGTCTCGCTCCCAGTCAAAATCTCCAGCTGGGAGTCCTGCTCGTGTAAAATCGGAGAGCAGGTCAGGATCTCGCAGTCCATCGAGGGCTTCCAAACATTCTGAATCGCACTCGAGGTCAAGATCAAAATCAAGGTATGTCCAGAAAATTACTTGTCAGCTCAGTGTTACTGGTGTTCTTTTGGTAGATTGAGATTTCTTTTCCCCTGTTGTAAAAAATTATAAAGCTTCTGGGGTTGTGTTAATTTTTCTGTTTGTGCTGCTCATAGATGAATGAAGTTGGGGAAAGATTTCATGGATATGAACAGAGAAAGTGCTATAAATAGGAGTAATGTAGAAATCACAGCTAAAACTTGTAGGTTTGTCTCTTCCAAAAGAGAGGGGGTTGCATCTTAATTCAGAAGGGATTACATCTCAGTTCTGTAAAGGTCCTACCTCCTCCCCCCAAAATCTTTCGTGGGGGAATTCTTGCGTGGACCTTTCTTTTAGGGGAATAAAGAAGTTTAGTGAGAACTGTAGCAAAGGTAGTTAGGGTTAGATAAAAAAGAGTAGGCTCTCTACTGTTGGAAATATTGGAAAACATTGCTGGGGATGTTCTTGGCATCACTGGAGGCTTTAAAAACATAATCAAAAACTACATCTTAAATTGGTTGTGAATAGGTTCCTGATTTATGAGAGCTCTAAGATTTAAATTCATTTTCTGATGCTGTATATCTTTCTCTGTTCTTTTCTACTCCAAGTCTGTGTGCGCAGAGGTAAGGCTTTATAGCTCTCAGTTCTGACAGAACTTGTGTGGAGCAGAAGAGATATGTCTGTGTTTTTTTCCTCTAATGCGTCATAAATATTACCTGGCTTATACTGCCAATCTTCTCTATTCTGTTGCACCATCATACGGATGAAAATGGGGGAGAGCGACCAAATCTTTCTCTCATCAATGAAGAGAGAAACCAGAAAACAGCATTTGTAGCTCTGCAGGGGAAAGAGGAATTGAGTAGTGTTATTTTGTTCCTCCTTCACAGTTTTTGGGAGAGATCAGTAACCCATCTTCTTTATACCCTTCATACCACGGCAGCTGAAAAAGAGTTTCTGTGCTCTGAATTCCCAAAGTTCAGGCTAATGTTATAGTTTCTCTTATTGCAGTGTTTAGCCAGATAACTACTTGTTTAAAACTGAGCTTATTGTTGGCAAGATATGTGCCAAGAAATTCTTGAGGAATTAAGCAGGTGTTTAGGGTTTTTTGGTCTGGAGTAATTTTCATTCCTAGGTGAACTTCATTTGTAGATATTGCGGCACTATAGTGCTGCGAGATCTTTCAGTTTTTCAGTCAAAACAGTGCTTTACAATGTGGCATATCTGGCTTCTGTATCATTGTGCAAATATTAGTTACATAAGCAGCCAAGCTGATAAAAGTTTAAACTTTGAAATGCCCAAAATATAATCCTTAGTGTATGCCAGAAGTACTCTCACAGAGTTAAAAATGGTGCTACCAAGCAGATTGTTAGAGGTCCGTGCAATCTTCAGATGTGCGAGGTAGAAGAAGCTTAATGATTTCAATTGTAGAGAACCTCTGAAAAAAAATTTTTGTCCAGGAAATGTAAGGCTTACATTTCAATACATTATGTGCGTGTGACCTTACTAAAGACTTCCTTTTTATTGAAGATCCAGATCCAGAAGACATTCGCACAGACGTTACACTCGTTCCAGATCCCATTCTCATTCCCATAGGAGACGTTCTCGAAGCAGATCGTACACTCCAGAGTACCGTCGTCGAAGGAGCCGTAGTCATTCTCCTATGTCCAACCGGAGAAGGCACACTGGCAGCAGAGTATGTCATGTTCATCAAGGCTGAGTATCAAAACAGTTGCTGCTTATCCAGGTTACCTGCAGGCTGAGTTTGACCTGCTGGCTCATCACTGGAGGATATGGGAATTGAGTGGGAGTGGGGGTTACGTGTGGGGCAGTCTCTGTCCTTAGAGCTGGGCACTTATTTCTTGGGCCTACGACTGGCAGGGAAACTGTAGAAATTCTTTGAAAACCATTCCATTGCAAGTCAGTATGTACAGTATAGTGACATCTGTTCTGTCAGCTCTAGAAGTTGAACCCTTCTGACTTTTTTTTATTACATTCCAAGTACATATAACCCCTCACAAAAATGAGAAGACCTTCTCTGTGTGTGATTGCAACCTGACAGTATTTACAAGATGGACTAGAGGATCCAAAGAAGGAAGTTCCCAAGTGTTTATTTGCTTATAACATAGAGCATATGATGTTGAAAGTTGCTTATGATTTTATACCTCTGATTATTTAATTTGGTTTAACTTGAAGTAAAGCCCTGTGCTGTTAGGTAGTACATAAATCTTAATAAACTGGAAAAATATACAGTTACTAAAAGGTTCAGTAAGCTTCTCAAAATATAAATGAGAAGTGTCTCTGTGTGAGCAGGAGGAACCAAAATTTAAGATACTGATGTCATTCTGGAGAGATTTCTGCCAGTGTCCTTTGTAGTCACAGAATGGTTGGGCTTGGATAGGTCCTCTGGAAATCATCTTGTCCGACCCATCTGCTAGAGCAGGTTGCACAGCCTCACATTCAGGTAGGTTTTGACTGTCTCCAGATAAGAAGACTGCAACCTCTGTGGTCAGTATGATCCAGTACTCGGTTATGCTCAAAGAAGTTTTTCTTCGTATTCAGATGGAACTTCCCATATTTCCGTTTGTGCCCATTGCCCCTTGTCCCATTGCTGGGCACCACTGAAAAGAGTCTGGCCCTGTCTTTGTGACGCCTGCCCTTGAGATATCTGTATGTGTTAAGATGCCCTCTCAGTCATCTCCAGGCTAAATAGGTCCAGCTCTCTGAGCCTTTCTTCATAAGAGGTGCTCCAGTCCCCTAATCTTCTTCATAGCCCTCCACTCCAGCAGTTTCTTGTCTAATCCGGAGCTTCTGGTTTCCTGTTACTTCAGGCTGATCTAAATGAGTGCTGTTAAACACAGCTCAGTGTTTTCCTTGTTGAGGGCAGTGGTACTTTTCTGATCCTTTTAATTTTAATCTGGTTTAGTCTTCAAATTTTTTGTTAATTTTGTCAAAAAGCACTCAGTTTTTTTGCAGGCTTAGCCATGTGAAGTATATCACCAGGAGCAGGTGATACCAATGTGAGGGAAAAGGCAAAAGCATGTGGAAAAGGGCAGTATTAACATACAGTGGTTTAAGCTGTTGTAAAGCAACATTTGTAGTTAAGCTTTTTGTGGATTGTTACTAGCCTCTAAGCACAATGTAGTAAATATTAAGCTAATGTCTTTAAAAATTGGCTGAAGTAACTGAACTTCAGATGGGTTAGCAGTTTTTCTGGTGAAAGGTAGAAGAATCCACTTCTTTAGGAAATACTGGGATGTTTTGCTCTGTGAAGAAGTCTTTCTGCCTTGGAAATGACTTTGTGAAACACTAAAATAGTTTTCACAGTGAATTTCACATTAATTCTAAGGACTAGTTCTAGTAGTGTCAGAATTAAACAAGTCAGTCAGATTTGGAATCCCCTAAATAGCAAGGTCCTAACGATGCCAGGAAGATTGATAGCAATTTTCTTCTGATCTTGTAGAGAGAGCTTGCGTACTGTGTTGATGGGAGGCAGTACAAAAACCTAATATAAAAGCTGCCTTTTAGTCCTCCACAGTCACTTTAGTCCTTCCAGTGGTGATGTAGCCATCAGTTGTGCTTAGGGTATGCAGACTGATCTTAGTACTTCTCCTGTGTCAGAAAAGGTAATAGGATTTAAGTGTAAGGGGGCTGTTAAAAAGAGGGTAAAAGGTATGGACTGTGTGGAGAGACTTCTCCAAACAATGATTTAAAAGACAGATTTCATTAGACTCCCAAGAGTTCAGTGAAAAAATCGGCATAGCTGCCAATGCCACTGAATTATCAGATGTATTTTTACTCCATGTTTCAATCTATCTCAACCTGTATAATTAAAACTTTCAGACTACAAACTGCCAGGTTTTGGTGTGCTCTTCAGCTACAATAAGGAATTGCAGAGGATTCGTGTCTTAAAACATAAGTTTGAACTTTGACAAATGGAAAGAAAGGAACTTCAAATACATGAGTAGTTTGGGCATCTTATTTTCACAATAGATTCCTGAACAAAAGCACTGAAAAGAACATGACAGATCTAAACCTGTTACTCTTTTAATCAGGCTTGGAAGGCAAGCTCTGGGGCATAAATTGCTGTGAATCGATGGCTTTGAAAATTTGAAACTGAAATACAGATTTCAGGTGTGTCAAATTCCAGTTGTTATTTTGGCAGAAACATTAACTCCCTGTGCTTGTTGCTGCTGTTTTAAATTGCTGCATCTAGTGTAACAGTGCCAGAAGCTTAAGTGAAAAAAGTGCTTAATTTTGATTAAAGTAATCTTACGGTGGAATTGGCATTAGATGAACTCTGTGACATGTAGAGAAACATAAAGGAGAAATTTTACCTTGTACAATTGCATATTTGACTTTGTTTAGTTGAAGTGAAATAAATTTTAAGTATCCCACATCATGTTAAAGAGTTGAGTTTTGCTCTAAAAAAGGATGCATTCTTGTGGATTAGTTTCACAGAACTGGCCTTCAACACTTGTTTTTCTCTGGATGAAAGAACCAGGTGACTTTCATGTAGTTTACGAGTGGGAAAATAAACTTTGAAATGTGACTGTTGACTTTCAGTATAGTTGGATAGGAAATGTTGAGGGGGAGGAAATTTTGGTAGAAGCTAAATTATAATTCAGTTACCTGTTCTTAGGAGCTCGGGTGCATTTAGCGTGTGCAGCTGGAGGCAGTGTGCACTCTGTAGTACCAGTGGTGACCTAACTTTTTTTAGTATAGTGGGAGTTCAGGCTGGCAGACCTGTTCTTAGCACAGATTTGTATGTTGTATCTGCAGCCTGTTGGCAATTTGAGTATGAAATACTAATAAAATGGGTTCTTGTTATTCTATAGCTTCTCTGTAATCTGAATGCTTAATTTTTATGAACTGAGTTTTTCACCAACAGGAGTAGTTTGTCTGGGTCTTCTTTCTGAAATAAAACCCATTGAAAGTAGTTGCCTTTTTTTAAGTATCCTGCAATGAAGCGTTAGCTTTGTAATAATGTATGTTTAGTTTTTCTTCAGATTTAATTTTTTTATATAACTTTTTTTAGTATAAATTTAATGAGTTGAACATTTGTCTTACCAGGCTAATCCAGATCCCAATACCTGTCTTGGAGTGTTTGGTCTCAGTTTGTATACCACTGAGAGAGATTTGCGTGAAGTCTTCTCCCGTTATGGACCTTTGACTGGTGTCAATGTGGTTTATGATCAACGGACTGGACGATCAAGAGGATTTGCTTTTGTTTATTTTGAAAGAATTGACGATTCTAAAGAGGTACATTCATGCTTCGTTATTTTTTACAGGTGTGCTCTTTGCGCATTGTCATCATGAATTCTCCATTAAAAAAAAAACCAAACATGTTTTTGAGTGTGTGTTCACTAGCAGGTTCTCATAGTGAGATTAATTTAAAATACTTTGTTCAAGCAACATGGCACCTATAAAAAGATCAAGCATTTTCATTCAGTGTTCTGATGTTTGGGCAAATTTTAAGTAGGAGCTGGTTTTAGTGAATCACCAATGGCTTTGATTTTAGTCTGCTAATTTAAAATGAAAATCAATCTTTGTGAAGCTTCTGTATCTATAGTATTTTTGAAACATTTTGGAAGTTAACTTTTGAAAGTAGTTTTCTGTGTCAAAATTCTGAAGATGCTCTTCATATTTTCTTCTCTAAAAGTGTGTTATGCATTTGAAAAATGATGGGCTTGTCTTGAAATGTGCCTTGGTCAATGGCTTTGCTAGTTGTATAGATGACTATTTACAACTCAAATGAGTTGTTCGTATAATTGATCTGTAAGGAAAGAATCAAAGAATATGAACAGCAGACTACATATTGTGACTCACCACAATAATCAGTACTTTTTTTACCCTGTGATGATACTGTGAAGCTTACTACATTTACTGAAAGTTGGAGATGAAACTGCTATTAAAAGTAAAGACACATCCTAAAAAGAAAAAAAAGTCTTTAAGCCTGCATTGGGGGATTATCTCTTTCAGGCAAACTGAGTCACAGACTTCATCTTGTTTATGGATTAATAGGCTTGGGCAGATGTTTCACATTTGCTGTTTGATTCTGTTTATATTTAAGTTTCTTTATCAGGAGATATTAAACATTAAATAAGACTCCTCTCATAAATCACTTAGCACCGAGGGAGCATGACAGCTGTGGAACCTTCTATCAGGAACTGAAAAATGAGAACATTGATGTTAGTTGATATTTTGATGAAAAAAACCTGTTTTGTGAATTACTTGATTGAAGGATACTCGGTTCTCGCCTTTGATTTCTGGTATGATCCAACTCAGAATCATTTTTTAGGAAGAGTAGGTGTAGATGTGTATATATGTGTCTGTTGCAGGTTACAGGAGTGAGTAAAAGGACACAAAACTTTAGTGTCCCTTCAGTATTTTCCCATTTTCACTTGGAAGGTTGAGAGAGAGGTTAATAGGGTTGGATAGCTGTATATCTCCATCTATCTTTAATAACCAACTCGCTTCTAACTTCTAGCCTGGTATTTCTTTGCTCTGTGAGTTTGGTGGGATTTTGTAAAAGTGATTGTTTTGTAGACTATTTAAAGTCCAAAATACTTGCAGAATATTTCTTGTCATATCTGTGTGCCAGTCTTGTTTATTGTACAGCTTCATACATCTTCAGAAGTAGGTTTTTTTCCTGGTTGCCACGGGCAATGGTCATGCATGACACCATGCATTTCTTAAAATGTTCCGTGTAAATAGCATGAAGTAATTTGTTCAGTATAAAGCCGTTTTGGCAGATGCTACAAAACTGGAATGCAAAGAAAAAAACATGGGATGTTATTTTCATTCAGAAGTACAGAAAAAGATTAGCACCTTAAGCAGGAACTGAAATAGTTTGGAATGTGATTAAACCACATTTTTCTCCCCAATGGGCTAGTGCATGAAGAAGAAGAAAGGATGCAAACTCTCCCAACATCTGGAACTCAGATAATTGAAATACTTTGGCAAAAAGGACAGCAGAAAAACTTGTTTATTTGACTTATTTCACGGGCCTTGAGGACAGATTTGAAGATTGCAGTAAGTGGTAGCTGGTGTAGCAAAAGGGCAGAATAACAAAAACCAAACGCAATTCCCCAACACCCTAAATATCCTAATAAAGAGATGAGATGGCAAACTAAATTCCAACCCTTTTAAAGATAGATGGATTAATGAGAGTGGAACCTAACAGAAACATTAGGATTTTTCATCTTCACTCTTCTCCTTTAGGAGAGCTAACACAGGGAAGCCTCTTAGCAGGCATGCTCTGAAGCACTGGTAATACTAAAATTTGGCACCAAATTAACTGTCGGTAGTTACATTTAAACTTTGATAGTTTAAGATAGGTCAGTGTCAGTTACGCATGGATTCTGTTGCAGCTGAAAGCCATCAGGATCTTTGTCATCCCTGGTTACTTTTACAAACTGGATCAGTTACTGAACTGGTTAAAATGTTGCTGTGGGTCAAGATTCTGAAACCAAGTGGTACAGTTTGTAGTTCCATATGGTAGTAAAAACTTTTTGAGTTGTCAACTAGCTCGATGTGTTCAAAATCCAAAGAGGATGTTAAAATAGCATTTCTTAAATGGATACTTCACAATGTCCTAAAAACACCAAAGGGGCAGTTTTAAAATTTATTTTTACTGTAAATGTTTTAAAATTTCAGAACTTCAGATTATGACATTGTAGCAGCCTTGTTAGCAGTTTGTTACCGTCTTGATTGTAAAGAGGAGCAGAGGCTCAGCTTTAGATAACTACTACCTGTCAGAGCATCACAGTCTCAGTTATTCCACTTTAACAGAATGGGGAAAGATGTTTTCAGTGCATGGGCCCAATCCAGGAGATTTCTTGTGGAATCTGTTCTCTTCTGTTTGAAGCTCTACTGAGGTTGAGGTGAAACTTTATTATCAGACAGAAGGTTCCTTTTGCATTGAATATCTCTTATTGCGATGGTCTAGTGTTTGCAAGATAGCACGTGACTGGACTGTTAGATTCTGAAGGTGCTTGCAGACGCTGTCCTTAGTTCAAAGTGTGATAGCAGACAAGAAATGTTGAGGACTGATAGGTGTCTAGAAAACATCTGATGGATGTCTGGTGGTTGTCTAGAAAACCTGAGTTTTTGCTGTGCCAATGTTCTTGCCTGTGAGCTTGTTCAAAGCCTATTGGAAAAACTTATGTTATTGTCTAGCGTGGTTTTTTTTTTTTTTTTAAGAAAAAGGGTTATTCTCTGTTATGAGTGTAGCGGGCTTCATTTTTTATGAAGTTATGTTTTACTTTTTCTAAAAAAGAAAATTAAAGTAGTATTTCCTATGCTTTTTTGCCCTGTGTCTTGCCGTGTCTTATATTGGCCACCCTTCTGCCAAGTCTTCAGAACTGTGTGTGCAAAATTGTGCAAGGGAAAAGATCTGTAAATATTTGCTGAAGACTTCCTTCTCAAAATCTTTCGTATGTAGTTCTCAGCATTGGCAATGCTGGCATGGAGCCAGTGTTGTAATGTTGGTTTGCAGTATTTTCACTATATTAGAGGATATTCACCTGCACATCACATTAGGATTTTCTTCCTGTGTTAGAGGTTCACAAAATTCTATGTTTAGGATGAGAAAAAAATAAAAGTTACGGGGGGGAATTGATTGTGTCAAGGTTAACAGTAAGTTGAGAAGATCGTGAGTGAAAAGTGCTGGCTGTTCTAGGGACATGATTCTTACTGCAGTTACCAGAGATTCCATATGCCACTAACCAGCTCTTCACTAACTCAGAAGTGTTAGTTGTTTAAACTGAGGCTACTGTGAATGTACTGTCTGTAGGAGGAACTCATCGGAGAAGCATCAGCTACAGCAGCTGTTCTGATTTCTGGTGCTGGTTATATGTTCCTCAGTGTTGACCGTCTTTCAGAACTGCTTTCTGAAGTAGTGTTCATTAGCAGTCAAGACAAACTATTAACGTAAATCAGTTGCCAAAGACCAGAATAATAACAGGGTTTATCACTTTGATTTGCAAAACATTTAATCTGTGGTGGAAGCAGACCAACTTAAAACCATCATTATTGAACAAAACTCCCACAGTTTGTTGAAGAAATGTTATAAGTGTTGTGTGTGGTATCAAAAAGGACCGTTGATGTACCAGAAAAGAACACAAGAAGATCTCAAATGTTTGGAATTAAAAAGTTAGAGTTCTGGATCTCAGACTTCAGAATGTAAATGGACTGTTGTTCAAAGTTGAAATGGACACTCAAATTCAACCTTGCAGGCTGCAGGAAGTGTGAAAAGCTGTATTTACTTATGGGTTTTTTTTTTTCATCCCATCAGATTTCCCCCTACCCCCTTCCAAATTTCCTCTCAGTTGTCCGTGTTAAATCCAGACCTGAACCAGTGTTCGGTGTACTGGGGAGGGAGAAAACCTAGTCTATAGTGTCTTTCATCCCTTTCTATACCTGTGATACAGAGGAGATTGTTTTTATCAGTGGTATTAAACACAGTACAGAAAGGACTTCCAGTAAAAAAACAAACAGGAAACCCCCAAAAACACAGAAAACAGAAAAAAAACAACCAAACAAAAAGACTATCTTGTGTAGTTATTTTCAAATTGTGAAAATATGTTCAAAATAAGTCACAACATGAATTGCTCATTCGACTGTTGAAGTGTATTCAGTCTGTATGTTGCGAACTTTGTAGTGATGTCAAGTTATTGAAGTAATGCAATGCAGTTAAACACAGTTGAAATGAAGGTTCCATGATCTTCTGTACGTTACAGATATTATTTTGAACTCCCCTAGTGTAGTGTAAAGTGACTGTGACATTAGCTCTGCCAAGTCAAATTCTCTCCTTCCCTTCTCACTTTTTCCTCCCCACACCTTTCCCTCAGTGCCCACAGTACAGGTTGCAGAAATTTCCCCGTGTTTGTTTCCATGTCCAAGATGCTCTTTGTGGCATTATCCAGACTGAAAGATTATATGTTTTTGGTGGATTCTTGATTGTTTAATTAATACTAGTCACCTGTGTAAGTTCATGCATATACTTAAGTGCTTTGAAACTTGTTTTACTCTACCTAAATGCTAATGCATTTAGAAAATATCACATACTGTAATAAATACCAAATGAAATTGAAATCTTTGTTAATTAGAAAGAAAGCATTAAATTTGTTTTGAGCCACAGGAGACCGTGATGCTGTAGTTTGGGAACTGCTTATTTTGTCAAACTAACACCTTACAGATAATAAGTTTTGTTATTATGGGTAGTCTGCTGAAAGTTTAAAACTGTAAATCTTTGAAAATGCAGTCTAAGATTGAATTATTACCTGTGCCATTCCCCATTCCTAATTCTCTGTTTTCTGACTGCAGACAGAGTCAGAAATGTATATTCTGGTCTACAAAATGAATTTTTTCCATAAAATTTGCTACCAGAATTAATAGTACATGGTTGTAGCAATGCTCTTGCAAAAACCATGCAAGTATCTTTAACAACGTTCAGATATTTAGAAAAGAATCCAGGTTCTGATAAAAATGGATTGTTGACAGTTAAAGACTCCTAAGAGGGTATTGGGTGTCTTAAACACAAATATAATTTTGTTTTTCTTTTTAAAAAGTTTCACTTGATGGTCTTAAATAGTATTTGAGAATGTCCTCTGCATTGTTAGGGAGAATGTGCAATTTTTCCCTTTAACACTTATATGTTCTCAACACAGCAGTCATTCATACCCACAAACAGCAAGAAAAGCAAACTGAAACTTCTTTTGAATAGACATGAAATAAAACTGTAAAATCCAAAATTTTAATGTAAACTCTTAACTTCCAGTAAAGCACAGAAATGCCAGTAATTAAAATCATCAATATATTTTTACAGCCTTCTTACAGAATAAATACTGTTATATCTATGTTTCCTGAACCCAGCTGTTCGAATAGGGCTTTTGGTCATATTGCAGCAGTCCTTACCTAATAATGCCAGCTTAAGTACTTTGTGTCAAATACCTGAGATATGCACATTAGGAATGGTACAGAGAATTTGGCAACATCTTTGGAAGGAATTTCCATTTATTAATGACTGAAAGTGAGTGATCCATACTGTTAATAACTGTTGGATTTACAATGGCTTATTTGTAGGTTTTGGCTTTTCTGCATTTGGGGAATGTAGTCAAAATTATAAAAGGCTTTGTTATATTTGTATATCTGTTAAAGATTTTGTTTATTTTAATATTTTTAGTTGGCAGTTATTCCTGACAGCTGCTGAACCCTAAGAAAATTAAAGTTTTAATATTGGGTAGGACATTAGACTTTATGACCAGGGTGTTGGGCGTTCCATGCAGACGGGTAACTACGAACTAATCTTCATTCATTGAAATGTAACACATTTCTTGGTATTTCTAAATCAACTCTCAAAATTAACTCTTCATCTTTCTTGCTGGTATGTTGCTCTTCTCTGTACTGCTTCTTCTGTCGAAGAACTCTTCTTCTTGAAGAGGTGTTTGTTGGTTTAACTAAATAAGACATATGCCAGTTGTTCTGTACTTGAGGTGGCTTCTTGTTAGCTAAGCTTATTATTTTGCAAGTTGTTGATTGGACTTAAAAATTCTATGAAGCATAAAATTTCCTACAGGTTAGCTTGTGTCTTGCTGCATTTCCAGAAGGATGCTTTTCATCATGAAATTAATTTTTCAGCGAGGTATTTGCAGCCTTTTTTTTTGATTTGTGCACACAGACTTTCTTAGGATGTGTGCGCAGATTTATTTCAATTTAGTTCATCCTTGTGGAATGGGACTTTTAAAAAAAATTGGTGTCAAGGCTAGGAAAGTAAAGCTGAGGAGCATGTTTTAGTCACAAAACATATGAGTGTATGTTAAGACTTGAAATGCTCTGCCTTGCAGTTGGCTAAATGTAGTTCCAGTATTGTATGGAACAGAGCTCACTAGGTGGCGATATAGTATAGATACAAACAGTATTATTAAAATACAAACTCAGTGTAGTTAAATAGATTAGTGGTCCCTAAGTCACTTCCAGTTTGGGTACATCAGTTAAATCATGTGGGTGTCAGGTTTTCGTATCTCCTCCATAACATGTATATAAATTCAGTGAAGTTCTTGTTAGAGTTGCAAATAATTAAATTTCTGAATAATTGTTTCATTAAAAAAAAAAAAGAAAAAAAGAAAAAAAAAAGCTCTGCTTAGAGGTACTTTAATGTTTTGAGGTTGAGTGTTGGTTTTTTGCAGATAAAAAATAGCAAAGTGGTCATGTTCTTTAACTCAAAATTGTAACAGTGTCTCTTTTCCACACATGAGAAATGAAAATTATACATATTGAAATAAATGCTATGCTTAGCACCGAGAAGTAAGTGGTGTGTGCTAGTATTTCAGAGATCCTGGAGCAACTAATAAAAGCTATTAAAATTTGAAAAGCAAATTTTTAAAAATCCTTTCAAGTCTAGCATTAACAGTTAAATTAATTGTTGGGGGGGTTGGTGTTTAAGTTACTGTTGCATGAATATAATTCTCAAAAGTATGCTGTGCTCCCTTGAAAAACTTATTTTCATGATTTTGAGTTTATGAAAGGCCATTGTATTGACTCTCAAAGAGTGGAGAATCGGGCTAGAACACCCAGGGAGTGTGTGCAGGGGCTGCGGGCGGGTCTGAAGGCACAGGCTTCTTGAGTGCAGACCCTTCTGTTTATCGCTTTAGTGAGCTGCTATTGTGAGAGGGAGTGGGGAGGAAGGTTGTAATTAGGTATCCATGTAGGCTGAACCCGCCATTTTACTAAGCTCTGCTGAAGTAGGTCCTTGTAAGGGAGATGGCAGGAGGCTGGGAGAGCATGAAATGGCAGCCGACTAGCAGTAATCCGGCCATATGCACCCTACAGGAAGCCACTGTTTCGCACAGCTTTTGAATCCGCCCGTCCCCTCTGGGTCAGAGGCGGCAGTAGGAAAGGTGCAGTTTTTAGAAAAAAGCTGTTTTTACTTTTAGTTTACCTTCCTGATGGGTAGAAGACAAAGTCTAGGGAAAGTGACTGTGTTAGTAGTTATCACTGTGCTCTCTTAAGAAGGGATTGAGTGTCACATTAGTCCGGCACCCCAGTGCGGTCCCGTAACAGCACCGGCAAACAGGCCAGGGCACAAGAGATAAGCCATCCACCACAGTGGGGCACTAGTAACCAGTCTAAACAAAACAAGTTCAGGGCTTGTTTTTCTGGTAGAAAGTAATGTGTTTGTACATAGCCTTCCATATTTTCCAGTAGGCTGCAGATTTCACGTCCCTGTTCCTTGTCTCTCCTGTAGGCGATGGAGCATGCAAATGGAATGGAGCTGGATGGCAGGAGGATTCGGGTGGATTACTCGATCACCAAGAGAGCACATACACCCACCCCAGGCATCTACATGGGCAGGCCAACACAGTAAGTTTGATGGATTTAAACTGAATACTGGAATCTGGTTGAGGAAATAGAGCTACAAGTACTTTAAAAAAAAAAATTTAGAGTTATGCCAATTCGATTTTATCACAAAGTTACTAATACAAAGAATGTATTACTGTGGTTCACTTACACTGTTAAATCCTACTGTGGTTTATTGTATCTTTTAAAAATAGCTCCTTCCGTTTTTTAAAAAAAATAATACGCAGCATGATCAGTTAATGCACCCTTAGCCTACTGAAATACTAGGTTGCCATTTGCCTTTGATTTTGATGGGAATTAGACTTAAATCCCTCATGGTTTTGGGGTTTTTGGTTTTTTTGTGGGGTTTTTTAAGGTGTTTTTATTTAAATATTTAATTTGTATAGTTTCATGGCATAGCATTAAGTATCTGATTTACTACAAGAACACTTTAAAAAAGCTCTTAAATAATTTAAATCCAGATGAAGAGTAGATATCTAAAGGGATTTTTTTTGCCTTTTTCCCTAATAGCAGTGGAGGAGGTGGTGGCGGTGGAGCCGGTCGTCGCCGGGACTCATATTATGATAGGGGCTATGACAGAGGATATGACAGATATGAAGAATATGACTACAGATACAGGTACTTAATCTTTATTTCTGTAGGAACAGAGGATTTGTTGGGAAAACTGAAAAGTTAGATGGCAAAAAAATGTAGCAGTATTCTGTATAAATGCCTGTTAGGTGTTAGAGCCTCATTTGTTTGGGTTTTGTGGGATTAAAGCAGTCATCATCTTCAGTCTTTATGTAATTTGGTTATTCAGTTGGGCAAGGGGGCTAATTTTGCTACCTGAAGGAGGTTGAGCACGTACTCCATGAATCAAATGGACAGATAGAAAGGGAACTCATTTTTCCATGCTGTATATAGAACCAGGAACAGCTGATACACACTGCTGTTTAAAAAGGGATTATTTGTAGATGGAATTTTTAATGCTTGACATTTCATAACCATCTTGCTGTTTTGAAAGTTATCTGGTTTCAGGGAATGTTGTTCAACAAGAATTGTAGGCATCTGGAAAAGCACTTCATGTGTTTGCAAGGCTAGTGAGAGTTTATTAAATTCTTTGTCTGGGAATATCTTACCGTTTTAAACACTTCAAATAGAGAAATATAAAAGCATTTGTTAAATAACTGTAAGCCACAGCCAAATAAAGCAGAAATCATTCACACAAGCCAAGTCTTTCAGTGCTAAGGAAATGGTTCTGTTCTGTAGAAGTGATGTGAATAAGGCTTCTTTCATAATGGATGTTGTTTGGTTTCTTTTTTTAATTTCCTTTAAAGGAGACGATCACCATCGCCTTACTATAGTCGATACCGATCACGATCAAGATCCCGTTCCTATAGTCCAAGTAAGTTAATGCAAGTGAATAAACAGAATCTGGCTGTCATAAACATTGTTATATGAATTGATCAATGGAAATCTGGGAAAGCTAAAAAGCTGGGCACAGTAAACCTGAGATCATGTGTACAGTTAAGTTTATAGTAATTGTGTCATCTTTTGTTTTTTTTCCAGGGCGCTACTGAAGGTCAGAAGAGTTCCAGTTGAGGACTTGATTTTTAAATACAAAGTTCAGATCTTTAGCTTCCCTACTGCTTTCCCTTCCATACTCCCTTTCTTGTCCTCTTTTCAGCTCTTTCACGTCTTTGGTTCATTTAGAATATACATATTTTCAGTTGAAGTATTCCTATTTTCCATCCCTCCTTATTGTAGTACTCCTAAATATTGTAATTGTTGTAGTTTTTGTGTAGTAAAACATCTTGAGCAAAATGAAATAGAGAACCCAAAGTGTTGATACATTTTGGAAGTCATTCCTATTTAGTTTTTAAAACAGTTGGACTCCTGACTAATCAGAAGAGAGCATTGATATTTTTAAAGCGTGCATGTCATGTATTATACACTCTCGGATACTTTAACATAAACCTGCATTTCCAAGTAACTTGTTAATCTTTCTGTTAAAATGTTTACCTATTACTTTGATAAACAAGTAATGACTTTGAGCCTTTTCTGTAATGAGAAATTTGCTTAGATAGTCATGAACCAGAGGAAATTTTTTATTTTTGTTTTTTTTGGTCAGGTAGTTGCTTTGAGAGTAGATTATTTGAGCTAGAGAAAAATTTGGTACTTGGCTGACTGGGAGAATAAATCCTTGTACACTCAAAAATTAAGGCTGTGTTTTGTAGAAAAAAGTTCCTGAATTGCTACACAGTGGATAACAAATGAAATTAAAACTGTTAAAATCTTGGGGTTTTCATTGTACTTGGCTGGATATTTCCCCTTAATTGGTGCAGGAGAAAAAATATTTATTGAACATAGCAATTAGTTGTATAATTTGCTGTTCATTAAAAAAAATATTACTGACTTTTTGGTATTGCAATGATGATTGAAAAAAGTTTTGTTTCAAGTCCTTTTTGGAGTTTTAAAAATACATATGGAAAAACCTACAACTACATGTAAACCTTTTTTCCTCCTCAGTAAAAGTCCACTGACACATGGTTTCTTGTCTTTTGTTCTGCATTTTGTCGCCTTGGAATATAGGTTAAACAAGACTTGATACTGGTGTATGGATAATAAAATCAGCACTTATCTGTTGTCTCGGGAGCCTTGTCTTCCCTGAGAATCAGGATGCGGTTATATGGCACGGCTAAGCAGAGTGGGTTGTCCAGTTTTCTCTTGTGCCATCCTTGACACTTGCTGGAGTTGTACTGAGGTGGTTAAAGGAGAGAAACACTATTGGCTTTTCGATTTCTGGCAAGTGGCTGGTTGAATATCTGCTGGCACAGCGAAAGAAACAGGACCACAAAGCCCTCACAGCAGAATTTCATCCTGATTGTCAGGGAATGCCCCAAAAGACTTCAAGATTTTAAGAGTGGTCATGATTTTAAGATTGTAAGTGTTTGAAATAAAATCGTGTTAATTATTTCTGAGTGTCAATGCCAGGAACTATTAACAAGTAATTAAAAGAAACACACTAGCGCACATCCAGCTACTTTAAAAGCTTGATAGACTATGCCAGGAGAAATTGGTGACAAATTCTAACTTAAGTATTAGAAACACTGATGTTAAATCTTCCAACTGTAATGATTTTACTGGTATTTATTGGTGATCCAGACAAATTAGGAAATGTTAGAATTGTTCTCTAAACCAAAGAGAACTGTTGGTATATTTTGTTTTGGTTTTGTTCTTTCAAAACACGATTAGCCAGTGTGACACCTATCCACAAGAAGAACTGGAAGGAGGATTCAGGGAACTACAAGCCTGTCGGGTTGACCTTCATGCCCAGGACAGTTATGGAACAGATCACGTCGACTGTGATCACACGTACAGGACAACCAAGGGATCAGGCTCAGCCAACATGGGGTTTAGTAAAGGCAGGTCCAGCCTGATCAACCTGACTTTTTTTTTTTTTTTTCTTTTTTTGAATGACTGGGTAACCTGCCTAGTGGATGAGGGAGGAAAGGATGTGGATATAGTCTACCTGGACTTCAGCAAAGCCTTTGATACTGTCTCCCATGGCATTCGCCTGAAAAACCTGGCTTGGACAGGTGCAGGCCCAGAGAGTGGTGGTGAATGGTGCCACATCCCGTTTGCATCTGGTCACTAGTGGTGTTCCCCAGGGCTCAGTCTTGGACCCAGTCCTGTTCAGTATCTTTACTGATGATCTGGATGAGGGTAGGAGTTTTCCCCCAGTCAGTTTACAGATGACACTAAGTTGGGTGGGAGTGTTGATCTGCAGGAGAGTAGGAAGGCTCTTCAGAGGGTTCTGGACAGGCTGGATCGATGGGCCAGGGCCAATTGTATGATGTTCATCGAGGCCAAGGGCTGGGTGCTGTACTTGGGCCACATCAACCCGACATAGTGCTCCAGGCTTGGGGAAGAATGGCTGGAAAGCTGCCCAGGGAAAAAGCAGGTGGTTGTTCTAGTCAACAACCAGCTGAACATGAGCCAGCAATGTGCCCAGGTGGCCAAGAAGGCCAGTGGCACGCTGATTTGGATCAAGGCTAGTGTGGCCAGCAGGACCAGGGCAGTGATTGTTCCTCTCTAGTTGGTGCTGGTGAGGTCACACCTCCTAATCTTGTGTTCAGTTTTGTGCCCCTCATGACAAGAAAAGACATTAAGGTGTTGAAGCGAGTTTGGAGAAGGACAGTGAAGTAGGTGAAGGGTCTGAAGCACAAGTCACATGAGGAGCGGCTGAGGGAGCTGGAATTGAAGAAGAGGAGGCTCAGGGGAGACCTGATCACTCTCTACAACTGCCTGAAAGGAGGGTATAAACAGGTGAGGGTTGGCCTCTTCTTACAGGCAACCAGTGATGGGACAAGAGGACGTAACCTCAAACTACACCAGAGGAGGTTCAGGGTGGACATTAGGAGGAATTTCTTGGTGATCAGGGTTGAATATTGGAACAGACTGCCCAGGGAGGTGGTGGAGTCACCATCTGTGGAAGTGTTTAAGAAATGACTGGAGTGACACTTAGTGCCATGGTCTAGTTGACAAGGTAGTGATTGGTCAAAGCTTGGACTCTGTGATCTTAGAGGTCTTTTCCAACCTGGGTAATTCTGTGAAAATTATGGGGAGTAGTATGCAGAAATAGGCAACCAAATGCAAAAGCATGGAAAATAGCTGTAGGGCAGGTTGAAGGAGGCTCAGGGAATTAGGGTAAGAGAGAGAGAGAGGTGGCTACTTATTGCAAGGCATGGTATTTGTGGTCTGTAAATTGTGAAGGCTTGAGAAGGGTATATTAGCTAGAGAGAAGTTGAGCAAATCTGTTGCCTGGTAGCTAATCAGGCAGTGCTGCAATCCTTAGCTTGGAGGTAGTTTATTCCAACAGTTAGGGCTGTCAGCCTAAACATCCCACTTATCACAAGCCCATATGAAGTTATCAGTGGTAACAGCACTGTATTGTGTGGTGCATTTTGTGCTTCACGTTCAGTGATGTGATGCAGTCCATTTGAAGAACACATGAAAGTGGTAGTTCTTGCTGAATTGGACATACTTGTATATGTCTGAAATGCATGAATAATTGTTAGACTTAATTGGTCATCTCTAAAACTGACAGTCCTGAAATGGAAAGGGTAATTTGCAGCTATTTCCTCATTTATGGGGAGGAAATGGGGGCGCGGGAGGGGTTGGGTTGGTTGGGTGTTTGTTTTTTTTTTTTAACTGAGATCGGTTGTGCTGATATCTGTATTTGCAGGCTCTTTTAACTTCTGGGGCTTGCCTTCTTCCCAGGAGTGGGAGCCTCATTTCTGCTTTGTTGTGAATGGATTTACGAATGCTATTTCTTTAAGCTCCAGGTTCTGTTTATGAAATTAATTAGCATGGGCAATTCTCACACTGTGTCTGTAAACACAGCTACTGCAACAGATACACACTTTTTTCTAGATGTTTTTATACTTTTTTTAGTTCTAGATGAATTACAAGCCTAGTCAGAACTCTGAATAAATACTAAAGTTTTGCAACAAAGTAAAACCAAGTTAGCCTGAGTAAAACTTGATGTTGCTCTGTGCTCGTACACAAGCTGATGTTCACAATTAATCGCAGGGAATTACATACTGACTTTAAACAAACCTGATGGTTATCTGGGTTTATGTATAGCCTGAATTCTAGGCATAGGCCATAGGATACAAGATAACACTTACTCTTAAAGATACTGTGTTCCCAAATGCTTCCAAGAAGCGGCCACAAGAAGTTCACAACAGCTGCTACACAGACTAGTCCGAGACTGTGCATGTAAGGGAAACTTTGCACCCGATGACAACAGTTAAGAGACATACTGGTTTACATGTGAGGTCAGAATAACTTCCAAGTGTGTGTATATGTATAAAGATGATATGCATAAGGTGAAGTTTTTTAAGGCTGTTGTTTCATCATTTGTCCTATATAACTATGCTTCAAATCTGTAATGACATTAAGACTTCGGTATTACAGTGTTTGGCAAAGCATTTGACTCTAGTGCTGCATGATGTGAAATTGGCGTGGTCCAAGCAGCTGGAGAACGCTTTTTGGAAAAGCACCTTCTGCTACATGGCTTCACAAAGTAACAACAGTTTAGGCAGACTTACACCACTGCTGCCCTTTACTATCAGTCTGCTCTGCTTAGTTGCTGCAGTCCTTTAGAACTAATGAGAATAACCAGAGAAGGTAAACAATGTGGAATAAATATTTTCTATTGCTTCCTACAGAAGCAATTTGTTTTTTTTTTTTGGTTGGGCAGATGATGTGAATAAATTTCCCTTGTGCTCAAAGTCACCGCTCTTGCCTTTTAAGCACCAGCATAAAGGAGAACACAAAATGCAAACTCAAGCCACCCCACCTGCAGTACCTGTAGACATAATTTCTTGCATTGCTTACATTTTACTTCTGCATAGAATATTTCAGGTAGGATTGCCTCTGTGTAGGGACTGTTAGGCTCAGCAGAGGAAGGTTTTTCTGTATTTCATACAGTTGTATTTGTAAATATGAAACTTTGATCAAATTAAGGTAGAAAGCAGTTTTCTTTACGTAGGTCACAATGTCCAGATGGCACAAAAAATGTTATCATCACACTTCCTCAGTTTGACTTAAACTTGTTATTAAACTGGAGCAAGCCTAATACTTTTTCCTTCTACTGCTTTAGATGTGCATGTTTCATGCGCACGTGAAAATTGTCAGATAAACTAGTGGCCTTGGAAAGGCTACAAGTCACTTTAGTGGGCCTGTTGCTGAATTTCCTGAGGAAGTGAGAGACCACCTTACACAGAACGATTTCTTAACCTTTGTGGTGTTAACTGAGGCTGCATTTTCAATATCTAATAGCAGATCTCTTTCACATTCAAATAACAACTAAATTTGTTTGGCAAAACATGAAAGAAGATCTTTGTTAATAAAGGTCCGCAAACCTTTCCTTAAGTCAGTTTTTAAAGAACAAGCCACTATGATGCAAATAATTTTCCCACTGTACAAAAGGCTAGTGGTGCTTCCTGTGTAAGATTACTTTCTAAGCTGAAAAAGTAGTTATTTCTCTGATGTCACCCCTTTTTCTATTTTTTCTTTTGTTTTTGGTTGAGCTTTCCAATTGTGAAGGTGTCTCATACATTAGGGATCAAGAATGAAGATAGTGGTCACCGAGAACCAGTATTGATGTAACTGCTCTACCAGTCCAATCTGAGATTCTACCCACCTTCTACTCCCATTGCTGCGTTAGGACCAGGATGCGCAGTCTCTGCACAGCATCTGAAGTTCAGTAATTTATGATCTGCCAAAATTTCCAGGCTTAATTTTCTTGTGCTGACCCAGTGCCATAATAAATAGATTATAGCAGTAGTGGTAAGCAGCACAGGCACAGGGTAACCCTC
This sequence comes from Oxyruncus cristatus, assembly GCA_013399855.1. Taxonomy (NCBI): domain Eukaryota; kingdom Metazoa; phylum Chordata; class Aves; order Passeriformes; family Cotingidae; genus Oxyruncus; species Oxyruncus cristatus. The sequence goes on from VXAY01002912.1 coordinate 857,870, forward strand.
CAAAGATACTTCAGTATCTTTGTCTTTCAAGATTTACCCCAAATGAAAGTACTGACAGAGAACTCCTCAAGTTGAATACAGGTGTATCACAGGAACTTGCACAGACCTTTATATTTGCTTTAAATAAATAAAAATAATAACAATAATGAAAACATCTCTAAATTGCCTGCATATAAACTGGTATAAACTAATTGGGATAGAACAATGGATCAGTTCTGTGTAAAGTTCTGTGTTCTGGTCTTGCAGCTCTCTAGATGGAGGAACCGTGGGCTGTTTGGACCCCTATTTTTCACTGCTCCGTTTTTGTTCCTGTTCTCAGCACAATGGTAACTATCCAATCTTTTGCCAGTTTGGTTTGTTGGATGCAAACCATCATGAGATGGTTATGAGATGTATGTTTGCAGCACTGCCTCAATAGCTGTAAGCTGGCCCTCTGTGTCTCATGGTAGAAACCCTGTAAAACTCATGGACACAAAGAGAACCTGATGGATGGCTACAGGCAGCCCATGTTTATACTCTGTCTGATGTTGGTATTTAAGAATTTGTAGTGAGTGCTGTCTTCTACAGGTTCTGTGGAAGCAGACACCTAACGCCCACAGCAGTGCAGGAGAGGGCAACCACAGGGCATTGATTACTAAATCACTGTTGATGATACATGATTCTACTACACTGACAACACCGATCTTTACAAATATTGTGTAGTATCTAATCTCACAACAAACGTTCAAAATGCCTTCACCAGGGAACTTTCAACTGCTTGATGACTCTCACATGCACTGCTGAAATATTTTGGTGTCATCTGAACTGTGGTGGGATGGCACCAGAGTGGAGGACTTTGCCAGCAGCTGCTCTCTCCTGCTTCTCACCTTTCAAAGTCTAACATGCTTTCCTAGTGCTGCTATTTCTTTTCTACTCCTTGCCCTAGATGTCAGTTTTCCCTTTCTTTAGACTACTGGATTCTGTCCGGGATTTGGCAGAGAGGAGCAACACCTAAGAAACAAGAAGGTAATCTGTTTCACACTGAAAAATACCAGATACCAAATTCCATGGTTACTTTACAGCTGAATTCTGCCTGGTTGAGAATCCTCTCTTCCTTAAGGAGCTGCCAATTTGGATTTACAGGTTGTGGCTTTAACAGTTTTGTATGGTAAGTGCTTAGGAGTTGGTCTCTTTAAAATACACAAACAATCATCCACCCCCCAAAAAAACAAACCTCAAACAGAAAAAAACACTACCAACAATGAAAAACATCCACAAGAACCCAAGATTTTAACACTGCATCAAATACAACTTCAGTCTGACTAAATATATAGTTCCAAGAGGCAGGATCATCTCTAACAGGTTTTCTTTTTTTCAGAGCAATTAATTCACTTTATAGGAAGGTTAATGACAGGTAGTCAAGCTTCCCATTAGCTGAACGCTGACTTCCCCACCTGCTGCCCCCAGCCAGGTATGGAATTACTGCTCGGCAGCTCTTGCTCTCACTGGCTCTCTTCTCCCAGTGCCGGCTGAGGTGCACAGGATAGTGCTCTGTTCTCCTTGACAGAGAGGGGGGAAAAAAAGCAGAGATAACAGGTCCTAACCTGCATTTCACATTCCAAAGCCTTTCCTCTTCATGTGTCAGTGTACATCTGAGCGGGGAAGATGCCAGCCTCATCCTGCTGGACCATGTCCAAAGGAACATCTAGCAGGCCTCCTGTCCCTTTTGAGCAGGTAAGGCAGGGTTATTTGCCAAGCCGAAGACTAGCTTCTTGCTTGTGTCAAGGTGTCCTTCATATGTCTACAACGAATGTAACTAGTAATTAAAGGAGCTGATACCAAGTCATCTACTTGAGCGCTGATGGTAGGCTGTGGTGGCCCTGACCCTCTGATGCAGCTAGCTCTGCCGGGAAGTGTTTGATACCAGCACATCCACTGCCAGCACTTGAGGAAAAAAGTAGCAAGAGTAAAACTTCACTAAAAAAAACAAAAAAAAACCTGGTTCTGGATTCACACGCACAGTGGAACGAGAAGTGTAGGGCTTTTTCTTGTCTTAAACATTCTTTCGAAGTCTAGATTTCTAGATGGTCTTATATACAGTGTGTTTAGTTTCCACCTACTAAAAGCTACAAGGGAACCATGTGCAGCAACCGTCTGTGAATTTCATAGGAAGGAGTAAAGAACAATAGATCTTCAAAGTATAAAAAGACAAAACCCTTAGAGAAGTTAACAACTGAACTAAATAATGATATAGGTGAAAATATTCCCTGTAAAGGAAAGTTCATACTGGGATAGAGTTACCCGATGTGGTGGGAATGTAGGAACATTTTTTTTTTGCTGTGTTCCAAACTCCAGAAGACAGTGGGCGATTTGCAAGACGATCTGTGAAAGACCATTAAACAACTTTATATAATGTAAGAATAAGTTTATGAAGTCTAAACTAGTACTGACAGATGCAGAACATGTAAGAGTGTCCACATGCACAGGGATAGCCTTAAGGACTGGTCAATCTGGTCCCAAGCATATGTCGCAGAAGATGTGTTTTCAGAGTCCAGTTCTGGAAATAAAAACATGAGAGGTTTCTTTCTGATGTGGATTCAGATGATAAAGGAACAGACAGCTTGCTTGAGTTTGAGGAAGGGGTTGATCTCCACATCTCAGCCCATGCTTATCTCACCTCACCTGTGATGCCCCAGCCCAGTGCCAGTGGGGGATGCTCCTCCTTGCTGAGCACCTGTGGCAGTGCCTGCAAGCTGCACATTACAGAGCAGTTGAAAATCCAAGCTCAAACGCTAACACTTTTTAAAAATATTACAGAATCCATGTTTTAACATTCCCTTCAATTGTAGGGTTTAGCACATCTTTGTGCCACACAGTTAATTTAGACCTCCAAAGCCAAAGAAACCTGGGACCTTAACTACAGAAATCAGAGTCACTCAAGATGGTGGTTATCCCTGGGTTAATCAAAAGCAGTTGTACAGCCCAGCCCAGGGGCTGATCATACAGTCTGAACGTCCCACCAGCAGCACCCAAGTGGGTTTAAGGCTCCATGTCCACCCCTGACAGTCCCCCAGCGCAGCTGCCTGCTGTCAACCAGGGGTCCCTGGGCTGCAGCTGTTGCCTGCCTGGAAAGCTGGGGGTCTGCTGTGGGTAAGACTTGGGAGCTCCTCTACCCATCCCCAGCCCTAGGAAAGACAAAACATTCTCTCATTTCTCTGCTCTCTCTCAGCCAAAACCAGGGCTTGAGGACTTCTAAGCTTGAAGATCTCATGCAGCCAAGCACCAGTCAGTGCCAGCCAGCCAGGAGCACCTCGGGGATCCCCCATCCTCTGCCCTGCCACTCGCAAGGGAAGGGGGAGTGAGAGCTGAAGCTCTGGGTCAGCCAGAGATTCAGCAGCTCCATCGCCTGCTCTGGGTCAGCTCCCAAACCCACCGACCCCACTGTGCTGCAAGCCCAGCTGTTCCAGTGGCTGCCTGGGCAGGTAGGACTGGAAGTAACTTACCATGTTTGGGCTGTGGGGAGAAAAATGGTTTAGAAAGCTTGAATTGTGGCCATCTCATTGTTTGAGTCCTGTGGAAAGAAGGTGCTGCTTGTGCTGCAGATTTTTATTTCTTTTTAAATTACCAGAGGAGTCCCAACATGAATGGTTAAAAAAAAAATTTTTTTTCTTTGTGAGGGTCCCTGGTATCCACCTCTGACAGGGGAGCACAGAGAAAGAGCCACTCCAGAATCCGTGTCTGCTTCTGCCAGCCAGCCCCGTTCCCTCTGGGCTTAACCCCTGCCTTGCCATACACCACCTGTCCATGCCTGCCACGACATGCCGTGCTTGCAACTTTTTCTTTTCAGTTTGAGAAAGATATTTCTGTCTTGCACCTGTGAGAAACACTCGGTGGAGCCTTCATCCAAGTCACAGCCATGCTACAGCACAGCGTTCTCTCCAGGCAAGCCTGCACAGGGGTCAGCTGTCATGGGGGACTGGACCCCCCATCTGGGCACTTCCCCACTGTGCTGTGTCCAGGTAAAACACCAAGTGATAGCTCAGCATCTACCATGCGTACCTCGAGATGAGCAAGGGCTAAACACAGTGCCACTGACTCTTTGTGCCTGTGTGCATCTCAGCTGTCCCCAAAAGCAGAAAAGTGGAGGTTTTCACTCAGACCCTGGTGCAGTGACACGACCAGATCAAACCCTATTCAGAGAGGACACATGAAATCCTGAGGGGAGAGACAAGAAGAGTGAAACCAGGAGGCTGATACCCAGGTAGAATGGATCAAAACTTCAAACTGGGAAAACTGGATGAAATCATTCTACCCAAGTTCCCAAACTGCAAAAAGAAACAACTTAGTTTTAGTGGATTTCCAGCTACTCACAGAGAGAAAATCTTCAACACATGTTGGAATAGCACAGCAAGGGGTGCAAAGGTAGCATCTGCCTGCTTCTGTGTCTTTTTCTTTGTGACTGTTACAAGTCTTCTTTGACTAAGAATATCATTAATGCATTTAATTAACTGAGGGGGACAGGTAGCTGGGAAATTGCTAGACCTATAAAGGATATGCCTGTTTTTTAAATTAACTCCTTATAGTGGGCAGATCCTTACTTAATTATTTCCTCCTTTAGATTCTTCGAAATATTTTTTCAATGTGGGCATTGTACAGTTCTAACTTGTTATGGTCCTTGCTGCAGTCACTTTCTGGAGTATCGTAAACTGTGTAGGAAACAAGAAATTGGGCGAGACTCCTCTAATGCATAGGAGGAGTAAGTAAGAAGCAAAAATTAAGAATTAAGTAGATACCTACTTAATTAAAAGAATTAAGTAGTTAGTAGGGCTGGAGTATGCACAGTGGGTGAAGTGTGGAAGGACCAGTTAAATGAAGACTTTGCTGAAGTTTGCTGCAAAATAAGTAGGCTAAAACCTATCTAAAAGCAAAACCTTTGTTTTCTAACCATGGATCTATCCCTCTGCAAGGGATCCTGAGCCCAAACCCCATGGAGGAATGGGCAGAAGAGCTGATGGTTTTGTGCTAACCTACCTCAGAACATTGGGATTCCCATACAGAACTGGGTCCTCATGTACCTTTGAGGAGATGGAGAGCTTTAACATCAGCTTTGGAGCGTAGCAGGGAAAGAAAGTCACTGTAGAAAAGGAGTTTGTTTAATGAGATGGGCACCACAGCGATCTGGAGGAGGCAGATCTTTTGACAGTGTCACAGAGAAGACTCCTGCAAGTAAGTCTAGAGATGAGGGATGGGTTATTGGCAGACAAATATATCCTGCCTGTAGTGATATATGTCACTCAAAAACTTCTTCTATTGCTGCGACAAGGAGAAAAACAGTGGCTCCTTTCCCCAACCCTATGTTCAGAAACCCACTGACAGTCCATAGCAACTGGGACTCATCCTTCCAGGCAGGAGACAGCAAAAGTGAGCTGGGGAGGAGGGCTGTTACTTGAGTTACTGCCCAGCACACCATGTGTCACCATGGGCAAAACCATAGCTTTTGCCACTCTGAGTAGGATCAAACTCTGCTCCAGCCTGGACCCAACCTCCCTGATCTTTTAAAACGCATCTTTGTCTTTTTCTTGACCAGAACTTCCATGAAAAACTAACAGTTTTTCAAGGAAGTGTTAATGGTAACTCCCTTTATCTTGGAATAGGTGCAGATTCTGTAAATTCCTGAGAGAACTGTTAGCCTGCTGGAACAGAGGTGATACAAAGAGAAAGGAGGAAGAGGAGGAGAGGGAGTGGAAAGGGGGAAGATGGGAGTAGAATGAGTGGATTCCCCCAGTTACTTCCTGAAGACAACTGCAGCTTCTTCTGGCTCACTGGAGCAAGAGACTGGGAAGAGTGGCAAAACAGAGTGTAGTGTTTATTTATATTCTTATTTTTAAACAAACAAGTGGGGTTCAGGCATCCTCAACAGTCGGGTTTTATTTATATGAAGTGTAGTAACGCTCTGAATGACAGTGCTTGGTTCCAAGTCCACATTGCCTGGAGTAATCACTCCTAGAGACTCATCCGCATTTCCCTGCCCTGCCCTGAAAAAAAGCTCTGAATACCACTTTGAAACAGCGAGCTTTCAAGGTGTCATAGGTACTACCCTGTAAAATAAGCGGCCTGAATTACCAAATATCCCTTTTGAGACAGTGTCACTCTGTCTCTCTGTACTGTGCACATGGTCTGTACTACCCTGTGCTACCCTGAGGATGAGCTGGGCTGGGTTAGCAGAGGAAAAGCAGAGCAGGTCTGATGGTTTCCCACCTCTGCACTGTCTCCTGGGTTGGGACACTGTTTTGCCCCATGGCTTCTGCACCCAGTTCAGCTACTGGTTATGTGATGTTAAGCAAAACTACTGACACTACAAGATTTCCTCTCTAAGATTTCCTCTTTGTAAGGTAAGGTAAGGTAAGGTAAGGTGTGCATTTTTACACAAATAAAACCATTCCCTATGTTAATTTTTTGGCAGAAGGATGAAGAATTTGAGAAGTGTCTCAGGAGTGCTCTACCTGTTGTTTAAGTGCTGTGAGGGTGCCATTGCAACCTTCAAAAGTTTGGAAACATACTTGTTGCTTGAAGGTGATTTGAGTACAAGAGCTGTCCTTTCATCTGCACACTCTTACAGGAACAGTCTGGTTCCAGAGGTGTAACAGGGATGGCTTATGAGCACAAAGTTACTAAGGTGTTTGATGGACAGGAAAACTTTGCTTATCACAGGGACACTATAAAAAACCTCTCCAGCTTCCACAAGAGGAGCATTGGTCTGTGTGAATCCCCCTTTTGGGGATTGGTCTGGGTGAATTTTCTTGCAACACCTTCTTGTTTCTTCTCCACTTGTCCTATAAAGCACACAGAGGGAGAGAGCTCAGGGAAAATGTCCCTGGAAGTGCTGCAGATAGGTCATGCCCCCTGCCCTGATGGGTTTCCTGTTTGCCTGGGATGGATCTACAGTTGCAACCCTCCAACACCTGTTGTGTGTGTCGCAGTGATCCCTGTCTCACTCAGGAGGAGCATCTGGCTTCTGTCTCCTGCCCTCCCAGCTTGTCCAGGCGTGTGGTGCCAAGGGGGGAGCTGCGTTCCCTATCAGCATGAGCTTGGGAGCCACCCCAGCACATCATCCTCAGGTTGCATGTGATATATGATGGCTGGCTCTGGCAAAGTCTGTGTCCCAAAGATGAAACTCACTTCCTTCTACAACTTCTGGAGGGAAAAATAAATCCTGGCTGCTGCTTGCATCACAGAACACTGCATGGGAATGCTTAGCAAATCAGAGGGAGAGGGTTGCTATCATCTCTGGATGAACCAAGAGCAGCTGTCAATGTATCCAATACCGGGCTTCACCACCCATCTACCCCATCAGGAGTGGTGAAATGGATATGGGAAGGTAACCAGGGTCTAGGAACAGCATCTCTGATCGCCTCTTGCGGAGCCTGGTGAGTGGCAGAGGGGATTTCCACTTGAATACCTACCCAAATAGCTAAAATCACCCTCTGTGGCATGTGGAAATATAAACCTTCATTTTCCCGCCTGCTAAAGCCACCTGCTGTTGTCTCCTCCTGCTTTCTACTTTTAGCTCATTAGTTCCACCACAACTACACTGTGCTGTCTCACTGCCTTCAACCAAAGGCACGTCAGAGGCAACTAAATGTGTCCAAGCAGCTGTTTGACCCATTTGCTGCTGAAAAGCATCACGGACCAGCGTCAAGTCCCTGATGAGTAACAGCCTCAGGGAAGAAGCAGCCCCAAAACTCTGATAGCTCCAAACGCTGCCAAGGTCTTTTTGTCACACTCACCTTTCTAGATTCAGTGATCCTTGTGAGTCCCTTCTAACTCAGGATATTCTATGATTCTATGATTTCTAACTTGTTCTGGGTGAGAAAGATGAGCCTCTGTGGCTATAGTGATAATTTTCTGAGTTAGCTTCTTAAATATCAGCACAACAACTGCTCATTGAAACATCCTGCCAGCTTACTTTCTTGATGGTGATATCCATGCAGAAACTTCCCATGAGCTTCCACTAATCACAAAGAATGTGAGTAGGACTCTGAAGAGGTACCCAAGAATTTCCAAAATTTCACCAGGTGCATTAGGTCAGGCTTAATCAGGGAAGGATCCACCGATTCCTTTCCTTTGCTGGGAAGATGGTCTTCCTCTGTAAAAGAGAGAGCATTGTCAAAATCAGCATCACCTTTATAATCAAAGTATGGTTCCTCCTTGGCAAAGATAGAAGAGAAAAAGTGTCATGTAGAAGAGAGAGACAGGCAGGATTTGCCAGTCATCTGGGTGTGTAGCAAAAGCTGAACAGCGTTTGTGAGCTTCAGCGATGGGAATAGCAAATGCACCAGAAGTGAAGAGAGAAAGGAGGTATAAGAAAAGAATTTCTCTTTGCTTTGCAAAACCACGCTGGAATATGGACAAGGAGAGGGGAAAACAAGGTGCTGGGCTGAAGACAGCAGTGCAAACTGGAAAATTCAAAAGTTGCTCAGGAAGGTATTGAGAAAGGCAAGGGGAAGGGGAAGGCAAGAAAGGCAAGGCAAAGACAAAGGCAAGGCAAAGGCAAAGGCAAGGCAAGGCAAGGCAAGGAAAGGCAAGGAAAGGCAAGGAAAGGAAAGGAAAGGAAAGGAAAGGAAAGGAAAGGAAAGGAAAGGAAAGGAAAGGAAAGGAAAGGAAAGGAAAGGAAAGGACACAAGAAAGAAGAATCTGGCGAGCAATAATTTGTGGAAAGGGGAAATTCTGGTACACAGCAGGGGATAAAGACACTGTGGTGAGAGCAGGTGGATGTGAAAATTTTGTGACCTCTGTCTATGGAGAAGAGTGGGACTGAACAAGATGAAAATGAAGATGAAGAAAACATTTTACTTGTCCAGGAAGTCATTTCTCTCAGTGGATGACACTACCTGGAGCTTTCTGCTTGATCCACTTCCTGCAACCAGTACTAAGACTTTCCCTCCTGCCAATCCCTCTCCATGTCCCCTCATCTCTCTGCAGCACTGAGAACTAAGTCACCTCCTTGCTTCCAGCTGCAGTGAAGGTTCTTATTACAGAAAGTTGGTTTGTGATGAATCCATTTTTATGGTATTTTGCTGAGTACAAACTATTAACATTTGAATCAATAACCATGGAACTTGTAAAATTTCAGGAAGAGGCAAGAGATTTGAAAAGAGGAGAAAATTATGTTTACAGTTCTAAAGGTCTAGCATTAATAAAGAAGCAAAACTTCAGTTTCAGAGAGAGCTACAGAAATAGGTTTTTTTCTTCTTGCAGCTAAGACGTTGTTTTTCTTCTGGAGTCAGACAACTCTTTAGTAAATGAGTGAACAATATGGATTTTTAACTGCTGCCCTTCTCCTTTTCTTTCTTTCCTTTACGCTGGCATGAATTCGTTCTTCCTGTCAGACATCGGTTACTGCAAACCCACAAAGATCTCATCTGCTTTTAACTTCCTCCTCTCAGATCAGGGTCTGGGCTGCTTCTTCTCCAGCACAGTGCCAATTTCTTGCCAGAAACCCTCTCTGCTGTACCTAGTGTCTGTAGCTAGTGTCTCTGAGCTTCAGAGCATGCTGACCCCAGCATTTGCATCAGCAGCAGCTCCTCAAGCCCACAGCTGCTCCACCCAAACCTCTGGTGAGATGTTACCACCACCAGAGTCCTACTCACAGGAGATCAGTCGTCAAAAGAGAGTTGTAAGATATGTGAGCACTGTTTTTCAAGAACAATCCCATGAAGGGACTGCTAAAGCACGTTACATTGAACCGGTCTTTCACTGCCCCTTGGTGTAGTGCACTTCTTCTCTGCCCCCTCCAAAACACAATTTGAACACACGGAGATTCTCTAGAGCAGCAGTATGGCTCCAGCAAAGCCTGACATTCACCAAATCTGTTCTCAGGGGCAAGTGGGAAACCTGAAAATGATGAAACCTACATGAGGAGTGCCCCACAGTTCATTGCCTAAAGCTTGATCACGTTTGTGCTGATGGGAGCAAGTGTTCCACCAGCTACTGTTCAGGAAAGTCTAAAAGCAGGGTGCAGGTAGGTGGCAGCGCCCTGAACATGGTTCCTCAGGGATGAATGTTCTACAGAAATCCTGACAAAAGGCTTCACCTTCTCACTTCAGCTTTCTGGTACAGATCAGTATGGTGATAGGACAAAACTCCTGCCACTGAACACGGGTACCCACGCACAACAGGAGCGAAGTAAACTCCCCTTGAGGAACAGAGGGATGGAGGCACCAAATACCATTTAGTAAGGAGGAGGGGGAAGGGAGGCAGGTGGAGAGACCAGGAGACAGGGAATAACAGCTGAGGAAAGAAAATTAGCAGAGAGACTAAACTCAAGAGTTGAAAAGGGAAGGAGGGTGAAAAAAAACCCAGATGAAACAGGAAAGACATGGCTACAAGTAGACAAAGGAGAGTAGAGACTGAGTAGAAAAATAAGCAGCACCAGAGGTTTGTCATGCTTTTCCTGTGTAAATACACATCAAACTTCACTAGTAGCTGCCTCTGTTGAACAGCAAGGATCCTATTGCCCTGAAAATGAGAATGTGAAGGCATCACGGAGGACAGGACTGTATTTCATGAAAATAACAGATCCTGAGCAGGTCTGCAGGGACTGTGCCAGTACCCTGGTTGTGTTGTATCCAGCCTGTTTGTGGGGTACAGCTCCCACAAGGTGACTTGCTGCCTGGCTTAGCGCTTGCTACCCTTTTCCGTTTTGCTTTTGTTGGCAGAAAAGGGAACACTCTGAAAATCATTGCCTAGGACACCAGTCTTTCTAAGATTAGATTTACCTATAGCGCTTGAGAAGGATGGTGTGTTTTATCTATGAAGGGATGTGAAATCCACTTTCTTGGGAACCATACATGTACATGCTCTTCTTGCTCTGTCTCCACTGTCTTCTCTTCAACACCGCAGCCAGAGAAAATGTGAGGAGCCAGCATCCCTGCTAAGGGCATATGTCTGAATAGGCACAAGCTTAATAATGTCCCTATTTAAATATGTATAGAGCCAACTGTGAATTGTTAATGTAAAGCACTCACATGCTCAAACATTTTGGGGCGGTTTGGCTTTTCCTTGGCCGTGAGGTTGGGGCACCTTCTGCGAGGTCAGTGCAAAGGAAAATATTGGTGTCTTCCCTTCTCCCGCTGCTTTGAAATCGGGATCTCTGTTGTCTTTATTCCTGGTCTTTTGTGGCTACTGCAAAGGAGCATCTTCCACAAGGCACCGTGTGCTTGTCCTCCAGTGGCTGTGCTGCCCTGCCGGCCCTTTTCCAGTCGAGGGCCC
>VXAY01002912.1:881826-891845 GCA_013399855.1 Oxyruncus cristatus
CCCCGCCCCTTGCCCTAAGTTACGCAGTGAGAAGCAGAAGAAAAATGCTTAGGTTTGTGTTTCTCTTCCCTGTAGATAAATGGTCTGCTTTCTTAAAACCATAGGCGTGCACTCAGTGCTGTCCGAGAGGTTTTCTAGTATCACCCCATGTATTTCTAATGTACTGTCTTGGCCAGGCTGCAGTGGTACTATTTAGCTTATTTAAAAAAAAAATATTAAAAGTGCCTTTTTGTGGGAGAGGCAGGTTATAATGATCTGATGACAAATGATTGTGAAGATTTTAAAATTTGAAGTTCTGTGAGAAGAGTTAAAATCTGTGCTAGCAGGAAATGTGGTGTTGTGAACTGTATAACGGGCAAGCATGTGAGCTCTGCTTCAGCAACAAAAAGCACCTTGTAAATATACTGCTGTATATATTTTTTTGATCCTGCCATGTTGGAGTCTGCAGCATTTTATAGGCATGTAGTAGAAGTCTCATCTGTGTCTGAGAGGATTTTATCATCACTATTTCGAGCTGGTCTATAGAAGCAGCAGGAGAATGACTCCTTCCCAGTAAGGACACGATTTATGCATCCTTAATTTCTAAACATACCTTTAATTTTTGTGAGGCAGTAATTTTGTTGAGCCTCGTGTAAAGAAGCAATATTTGGAATAAAGCAGGGTAGTATTTTTATGCTGCCTATAGCAATTCAGCCTGCTTTCACAAATACTTAAATTATAGAAAACCTGCCGTGCACTAGAGAGTAAAAAAAAAAAAAAAAGATCAAACTTTCCACGTGCTTGTTCCTGTACTCCATTATTCAATCTGGGAAGTATGTCTGTCTGTGGAACTCTATTAAAAGGGGCTTCTACTATTTCAGGTTTATTTTTTAAAACTACAGTGTTTTTAAGATAGTTGATTGGAAAAAAGGATTAAGCTGTCTTGATGGGCATTGTATTTTGAGAATTAGAACTTTGATCACTAGTGTTAAGAGGAAAGCTTCACTTGAGAAAGTATGGAGGATTTTTGCTCTAGTTAAGGGAGGGGGCAAACTCTCTCTAGACTGATTCATAACGTGAATCTTCATGGTTTTATTTATTTGATACTTTTCATTGGAAATTAATGTGCTGTATGTGCTCATTTAATATGCAAGGTATATGGTTTGGATTTACAGTAGCCTCTATTTCAGATATTTTGTGTACAAAATTGTTGTGGATGAAATATGTTTTTAGATTTAAGAGGAAAATTCCATAAGCCATATAAGAATTGATAATTTCCTGTTAGTCTCAAATAAATTTACTGTTATGCTTGTTAATCTTAAGCTTGCACAAATAGCAATCTATTTATGCTGTTGAAAAGAAATTCATTACACTCATATAAATATAAATTTAAAATCACTGGTTCTGCCCCAACTTTTTCTTAAATCACTGTTTAACGTCTTTAAAAGTATTTTCCTCTTCTTTCAGCTGTCAGCTGAGATGGTGTAAAAGTCCATTCTTTGTGTTGGGTAGCGTGTCCTCCTATTTGTCTGTGAATTAGCAATTATCAGAAACATTCATCTGCCTGTAACTTGTTGAAAATAATTCTGTAGTGAACTTAAACACTTTTGTAGGCATGCATTGCCTACATATAGACATACTGAAAAAATTGCAAATGTAACTGTATCAGCATATCTGTGTTGCTTCTCCCAAAGCCCTTATTTGTTGAAACAGTGTTTTATTGTGCAGTATCATGTTGGAATGTATTAGATATAGTTCAGATTTAGACCGCTGTTTAACAGAAAATTAAATTGCATTTCTCATAACTGCACTTCCTTCCCTTTTGTTTCCGCTCTCCTTCTCCCAAAATCTAATATAGAAAACCACTTAAAATTCATTCAGTGGCCTCCATATGTAGAAGTGACTCTCTGGTTCCTTTTTTAGATGTCTAATATTTTTCTTTTTTGAGGGTGGTGAAAAAGTTGGAGATGTTTTTTCCTAGTTTTCCTAAACATTGCTTACTGGGCGCATATTTACAGTTAGTTGCTAGTTACATGTAAAAGGACAGTTTTCAAATGTTGAGCACTATTGGCAAAACTGGTTAATAAGGTGCTTTCAAAGTAACTTATTTTTCACACAAGGGAAAGGTGTAGATGCAGCTGGGGTGGGGGGTGTCGCCCAGCAGGCCCACCCAGTGTGTTTTCATGCTGCAAGGCCAGGGAGCGCTTTCCAGACAGCCCTGTGCACTCCAGCGTGCGAGATACGGTTAGGGAAGTGACGCCATTTAAAAAAAAAACCTGGATGTGTCAAGTCTGTCTTTCAGCATGAGTGTGCGATTAATAGTTTGGTCAAATGATTACTTCGTAAGAGCGAAAGTTGTTTTGTAGTGCATTGGAATTATTCGATACATTGTATTGACCTCTGCTGCTGTGAGGCTGCTTCATGGAGAGTCCTAGCTCCCCTCCTCACAGCCTCCTTAAACACAATTAGTAGGGTTTCTGGTTTTTTTGTTTCTTTGTTTTTTTAATCGGAGTGTGTACATCATTGCTTGCAAAGGTAGTTTGTAGCCATCTCTGGAGAAAGATAGCTGAGGTGCACAGGAGGAAAGGGTAAGGGTTTGGTAATCTGTATCCTTGTCACATAAAGGAAGGTCAAGAAGTGGTGTCAGCCAGGGTTGCCATAAAGTTGAGCTGAATCTAGAAGATGTGGAGTGTGCGTGGCTTGTTATTCAGGGCAAAATTCTTGGGCCCAGTAGTCACTGCATTCCAGCCCTTGCTGGATCTTCTGATTTGAAGTGGGCACACCCAGGTTTGAAAATTGCCTTCCTACCTGCTGTGGAAGGAAGGAGAGAGCCTGTGTGTGGCTTTCTTCCTCCCCGCCCCCCTGGAAGCATTTGAAAACAGACAAGGGGATATGCTGTCGTTGAAAGAAGGGGCCTGGTCAAGGTTTCCTTGATGGAAGGGTGGGGAATTATTTTGGGGGAGGTGTGAAGTATTTAATAAGCTCAAAGTAGATTCCTGACTTACTATTGAAATCTCAAGGGAATGCCAAAGGAATGCAGCATTTCTGCATTCAGACCCCTCGGTGTGGAGCAAGGCTATTGCAATATTTAAAGGTTTAGGTCACTTCATGCAAAAGTTAGAGGAGGCATTGCAATGATTTTGACTGCTAGTCGCGCTCTGAGAGGGAAGGTAGGGCACTGTTAGCCGCGTTCACTACTTAAGAGGAGTTTTCTCCTTGCAAAAGCAGCAGTGCGGGAGGATGTTGGCAGCCCATGGCGTACGTGGAACTTGTGGTGCAAGGCTTTGGGTACTACCTCGCTGCAATCCAAGAGCAGCTGGTATCTCACAAGGCGATGTAGGCTGCAATCTGATTATTCAAATAGCCCTGATGTCACTTGTGCGCAATGAGGGGGGAGGGCAGGCGCTAACTCTGGGCACCTGGGGGTGTGCCTGGGGCAGCCTCCTGGCTCTGGCCTCCATGTCCAGGTGGGCTTCCCACCCAGACCTGGTCCCCTATGCCTGCTCCTGGGGCCTTCAGGTACCTAAAACGCTCACAAACACCTGAGTTGTGTTAATGATGAGGTGTTTTTCCAATTAGAAGGCTAATTATTTTTCTTCTCCACCTCGAGGGCTCTTTGTTGAGAAAATAAATTCACTGTGTCTCTTCGTGGGAATCTGTTTGGGAAGGGAGCAGGAGAACCAGGTAACAAAGGTGTACCCTGTAGGTAATGCTGCTATGGAGAGAGCAAAACTTGCCAGCTGTGCTTCACCTCTGATGCAGGGGTGTCTGAAGGCTGATTTAAGGAAAATAGGCCTCAAATCCCCCTCATGCAGCCATCTCTGTTCCAGGGTGAGCAGTGAATTGGATTGTGTTGCTGATTTTCAGTATAATGAGGGTTTGCATTTTGTGTGCACAAGGCGGTGGGAAATGGTTTGGTGATGCTAAAGTATATGTGGTGTCTGCAACGGTCACAGTCCATAAAAAAAATAGTTTAGTGGCACTGATTTGTAGTTTTGCTTCTGTAAATATCAAGCAGGGAGAAACATGCTCTAAGTAAGGACACATGATAGAAAATGTAATTTATTAGCCATATTTTTTTCTCTTTTCTGTGCCCAAACTTAGAATATTTTTTGAGAGGGAAGGGCCGGAACTTCACACAGTGATTTAAGGTTTTTATTCTCTGTTTCCCCATTTATTTTTGCAGATGTGAACAGAAAAATTTTTTGTTCAATTTTGAAAGCTTACAATTAGAGTGGAAACACTAATTGTGGTGATTCCTATACAGATGAGTTGTTATGGCAAGAACAGATAATTCTTCACTAACCATGTTAACTGTTACGTTGTTGGAATTTTAATTTTTATTGCTCCTCATACTGTTTGATCATTAATAAAAAAAATCCCTTCTTGTTGCAGTTCTTAAAAATCAGCAGGAATACATGAAACACAGATCTAAATGCATGTCCTGAAGGTTTGATCCTGTTCTCGTTTTGCTTCCTTCCTTTTATGGAAGGTACCCTGAGAACATACTTGTTGTAGACCTTAAATTGTGCATAGATATGATAAATTTTGAAGGGGTGGAATAAAAAAATAACATTTTGGAAGTGTAATTCAAGGGTAGTAAAAATATAATCAGGAAATGTTTAAGATTTTTTTTATTTCTCCTTTTTTTTTTCCCCCCCCTTTAAAGCATGGGGTAATAACATTTTCCACATTTTTTTAAACCTTGAAGGTGGTATTTTTGTAAAATAGGGCTGTGTTCATTTCAGTTGCTCTTTTAAGTGAGAGTATAGGACTCTACAGTGCTGGAGTCCTTTTATGGCTTCTGGCTAGCTACTGGGTGGACTTCAAATACTTAGTTTTGACCTGAAAAATTCTTGAATGGTCTGAGATTTACCTACCCAACAGAAAATGTGAAGCTTCCCACAATGGCTGTGAGAGAGGGACCCAGAATTAAAATACACCTAGTACTTAGCTATGGATAGGGCTAGTCCTTCAGGAAAGATCACAAAAAAGATTCTTTGCTCCTTAAACCTGTTCTTCTCCTTAATGTCATCTTACAATTTAAGATTTTATCCTCCTGGAATTTTGGTAAAAAATATATAATGCCATGGACCACATGTAGACATTGTCTCTTCTGGTGACTTCATCCTTACGTGAGTCCAGTGAGACAGGCACAGGATAATATTGATGTAGAACCTTTTTTCTTGTAATCTAACAGTAAAATTTCTTGTGGAAATCTGATTATTCAGAATCAGTAAATAGGTGGAGAACATGTGCAAAAATTGAATGCTTTAAAATCTAAGTATGGACAATAACTCTTCATGTTTTATATATGGAGAGGGATGGATTGAAGAGTTTGAATAGGTTAGATACACTTAGCAATACTGAGATGCTTTATGTATTTCCAGAGTTCTTCAAGACTGTTCTCTTTTAATGCAGGTTCTCTCATTTTGTTTTCATACACAAGGTGTTTGTCTCCATATCAGTCCATTCTTCATCTCTAAGGATACAGAATATAGAATTATATGAAGTTATATGCTAATTACTGTTGAAAGCTAAGACATAACTTCCCCTTATTTTGTCTAGAAATGTGACATAATCAGACATACTTGTGCATTATGTTATAGTTTTAGTCTTGGGCTTCTATAATTTTTTTTTTGCCCTGGACATGTCAAGTGTATGCACTTACATGCCCTTTGATCCTGCATCTTCGCTGTGTGACTGTTATACTTGCTACCCAAATAAAGAAAACATTGAATGCACTGTCCAAAAATCTCCCCAGGTGTTCGTGTTTGGGTTATGCTGGGGAGATCAGTAAGCCCAGTCCTCCCTGGTGCTACCCAGCCTGTTTGGGCATGTTTATCCACCTGGATACTTCAATGGCAGTTGTTCCTTCTCATCAACTGGAATACGTAATTTGGCTTGGAAAAATTTCTGTGTGGTAGCAAGAGCTCCTGTGTGTTTGGGCACCTTTCGGGTAACTAACAGAGAATTACAATTTTGTATTGCTTCCCGGCTTTTCTTTCCAGATCTGCAATATATGGGCCCCTCATTTAAGAAATGGACTTGATGATCCTTGGGGTCCCTTCCAAGTTAGAATATCCTATGAATCTGTGATTGGTTTGTGTGTGTTGAAAGATGCATATATTTAACAGAGAAGGAAATCTTGTTGTTTGTGGTGGGATACTTAGCAAATGAAGTGCATTACCCTAATATTGACCCTAGTAAATGTTAAAATACTCTGCATAATGAGAGTAATAGAGTGGCACCAAAAGAGGTGGTGTATTCAAATTTTTTTTCTGCAAGTGCATTGAAATTTCAGGATTAAAAATTATAATATTCTTATTTGCTGAAGAGTATTATCATGACAGTTGGCACAAGAGAAACCTGTAGTATAAAACTATCTCCTGTGCAATGTAACCTTAGTAGCAATGTGCCTTCCCCGTTGCCTGCCTCTTCATGGTGCAGCGGAATCAGGACCAACTCAAACTGTCTTATTGCAGATCTGAATGGATGGAAAACTGGTACTAACAGGTAAAATCAAGTATTCTGTACTCCTAAGTTAAAACTGGGATACGAGCACAGGTAAAACAGTTATTCAAAGAGGGATCTGGCTCTTCTTGGGTATTGTCCTAAGTACAAAAATGAAACTGTCTTCAAATGAAAGGTCTGCTGGGAAGGGTATTACTCCATCTTATTTTTTTTTTTTGCTGTCTTGATTATTCTGTGACTAGCCTCTGCATTACGTCTCACCAGTCAGAAGTGTTCAAAGATAATGTGTATATGTGTCCCAAATGTGTGTGTGTATATATCCACACATGCATTTTAAAAGATTATATTACCATAAAATAATTTGCAGTTTGAGAAGAGACCAGCTAAAAATATCTGTAGAATTTATAGAAATAGTAAGGTTGGAGTTTTTTGGTGGTTTTTTGTTTGGATTTTTTTTTTTTGCTAGTACCAGTACCCTTGAACACAACTGGAGCTGAATGTTCACTTTTGAAAGATTAACTTTCATGCTCAGCTGAACTTTAGGAATGCTATTTTAAAATATGTAGTCTACACCATGTGTCCAATACATTTTTCCTCTTTGAAAATAGCTGTGCTTTATTGTTTTGGTAAACTGTCTTTATTTTTACATGTTAAATGTACAGGTCCTATAGATTTCCCCTCAAAAGTGGAGCTTGCTTCATCATAATGGAACTGTAAATATTGTAATGTAGAAATCAAAATTCCTGATAAAAAACCCCTCTAGTCTGTTTGAACAAAAATTTGTTAGAAAATAATAATAAACCTAAGTTATTAGTTGGGTTTACAATTACTTATTTTCCTGGAATTGCATGATAAAGAGCAGTTAGAAATGGAGCAAATAGCTTGTTATGTTTGGGTTTGAAATTGTTCATTGAATATCTAACATGCGTGGATCAAGGTGAGACTCTCTGGTTTTTCTAGGAATAAGGAGGGCAGTAGGGCTAGCTGTGAGAAAAGGGAGGGGTGGGGAAATCCCCACCTTGAGTGAGTTGTTCTGTGCAGTTGGTCCAAAGCAGCTTTCATCCTAGGGTCTGATCCTGCAGACTCTCTGCCCCTTGTTCCCTGCCATCAGAGGGAATCCTAAGCGTGCTGTAGGGGAGACTCATGGGCAAACTCTTGGGAAACAGAGATGGCGAAACTGCTCCAGCTTTGACAGGGAAAATGTGTATATAATCTAGCAAAGGCAAAAGACGCAAGTTTTGTGTTTGCTTTTTTTTAATTTTTTTTTTAACAGTAATTTTAGAGTGGTTACAGAACAGATCATCCAGAAATTCAGTTTCAGTGATAGAGTGGATTATTTAGTTTATACACATAGGGGAGACTCTTTATGTGATTGTGGCTTCCTGGTTATCATGGAAGAACAGTTAAATTTTTCCTCCTACATCTAGAGTAAAAGTTTTAAAACAGTGTCTCTTTAGGACTGTAATTGAAAAACATATTCTGTGGGATGTTAGAGGAATTTAGGTAGCCGTTTAATCCATGACAGTAGATTACATTTACAATGTAAACCTAATCTTTTTCCTCATATTAATTAAAATTCCGATACAGATGCTTTAAATGATTTTTCTGGTGAAAGTTTTGTGGCAAACTTAAGCAGCTAGTGGTTAGAAAAAAAAAGGGAATTTTTCTGTCTTGGAATACTATTGCTAATCTAGGAATAATTTTTCAGATGACTTTGCTAGCTGTTCACCAGCTTGCACAGGTTCCCTTTCCTTTGAGGTGTTGGTCCGTTAGAGATGTGTCCTGCTGTTCTGTAGAGAGCACATGGGTCTTTCCTACCAAGGGGACAGGATCCCTGAATGAACCACATTTTTCTTTGTGGAAAACCATTGGTCTGGTGTGCAGAGGGAGCTGTTTACCAGGGTCAAGTGAGAGGGTTTCGATGCGAAGTGTGTCTCAGTGGTATCGATCACAGTGGGTGCTGCTGCTGGTCAACAAGAGTTCTTACACAGTGAGGTTTGTGTTGATAGAAGCTCAGTTATTTAGGAAGCTCTAGGTGGTGGTGGGCAGCAGCATAACTTGGTGTTATGCTAACTAATATTAGGGTATTTAAAAAATGGCAGTAAAAAACTGCCATTGCTAATCAGGAGGCACTACTGCTGACCCAAGAGATGTGCTGGAGTATGTCAATACTTGTTTGTTACCTGGTTGTATGAGCTTTCTACCTCCACAGAAGCTTTTACTGTAGGATACTTCTAAGGAACATGCAACTTTTTTGTACCCTGAACAAAATAAATGAGAAATGGACAGCTCTTATTTTCTTTTAATACTGTGGGCTCTCATTAAATTTTTTTTCAGGGTTTAATTCTGGAGCTCAGTAATGGTGGTGTAAAACTGTTCTTATACTGATAACACCAGTTATTTTGAAGAGGCACCAGCGTGCTTATTCTGCTAAAACAATTTATTTAAAAACAGCCCACCCCCCCAAAAAAAACCCAAACAAACACATAAAGTTATAGTAGTCAAAAAGTAAGAGATCCTTTATTTATTAAGTACTAAGCTTTTTTCCCTCAGTGATGATTTGAGCTCTAATAGCAAATAGTGAACCCCTGTTCTATTTGATAATTTTCTCTGGGTTACTGCTTATTATATTTGCTTGGAGTGAGTTTTATACCTCTATTTAGAAGTTTTCAGAGTTTTTTCCAATACAGTTGAGAGAGAAATTTTATAAATAATGTGACTTCTACACCTTCTTCCACCCTGGCTGCTCTCTTAAACAAGAAGTGACTGTTAACATGTATATATAACCAAATTCTGCATTTGGCATAAAATGGTAAGCTTCTCTAAAGTTGTGATGTACACACCCTTTGTACAACTGGGCTTTATGACAGTTGTTCAATTAAACTCAAAGCATGAGAAAAATTGTGTTTTTAGGTATCTAAAATGTCCTTAACCTATATACAGTTGAAGCTACCCATGGCTTCTTGAAAGTAATCTTGGGAAAATAGTTGGAAAATTTGTCACAATTATTCATCAGATAGGCTGAAATCTTGAGCCCATCGAGATTTCAGATGGAGTGTAAAGATACCTTTGCATTTGACTAGCTTTGTTAAAATCACAAAATTGCGTTCGTTTGCCACGGTTGGATTTTGCTGCCTCTGTGGCAAATAATAAGCTTATGTACATTGCTTTTCTCCCCGGCCCCTGGGCTCAGGTCACCTGAGCCACACACTTCACTTAGTATGACTGTTACTGGTTTTGCATACATTAGGTTCAGCATCTTAACGTGAAAATGCTACTTCTGAACGCATGAAGGACAGCTCAGATCCAGCGCCACACGTGTGATTATGTCAGGCTCCCACTGTATAGCAGTGCTGTGTTTTGTGCTGCAGGGCTTCAAAAAATGGCTTTTCAAATGAAAGTTGAAGCTATCTTAACTTCTTAGCTAGAGAGTGCTGGTGGAAACCACGTGTGGTTTTGTACTGCGGAAAGCCTCTCTTCAACATAGTTCTAACTTGTGTCACTGGTGTATCATTCTGGGGGGGAAGAAAAGGGAGGTAGAAGGTGGAAAAAAAAAGTGGGGGGGG